>CM017197.1:16787189-16904689 GCA_004837865.1 Musa balbisiana
AGCATTTTTGGCAAGCCCCTAGATTCTGAGTCAATTCCAGCATAACTTCCAACGAACTCTCGAACTCGCGACAAAATCTCGTTCTTGACTCCGGGACTTCATTTTGCTTTATGTCTTGCTATCGTAATTAATCCTACACACTTAAACCTACTTCGATCTAGACAATTATTACAAAGCTTTAATCGAAGTTGTCCGATATGTCATTGGTTCATTGACGCATCATCTGATTCTTCGGCGCATCGTCCTCTCTTGCGGCATATTGCCCAATTGGCCAGTTGACCTCCACAACTCCGATTTCCTTGGCATAATTTCTACTCTTCTTGGCCCGATGCCCGAATCCATGACCCGAAGCCTTCTATCAATATGTCGATCGATCCTTCGACTCGACGTCCAATCTTCTGATATGTTTTTCTTTAGCCCAACATGATTCTTCCTACTTCAATTGTCTCTCCCTGATCGAAGCTTCTTACGTCACTCAAAACACAGATCAAATCATAAACACTATCAATTTGTTTCATCATCAAAATCTGAGATTCAACAATTAATGACAGAGTTAACCTTAACTCCCCCTATCAATATGGCATATTGATAGAACACTTGAATTCAAAAATCCAAACAATATGTCATCATAAAATCATATATAACATCATCATACTTTTCCCCCTTTATCATCAACAAAAAGGAGAAGTGTATTTAGTAAGTTTTAAATCATTGCATTATAAATATAATCTCAAGTTTTATCATCAAGTAATTTTCTTTCTTCTCCTTTAAGAAGTGCAATTTTTTTTTGCTTCCTTGGCAAAGTGTAAGCTAGCAAAATTTTATATCATTTTACATGCAAGCTAGTAATAATTTTGAGTTTTGCAAGTTTGTAAATTTTGCAAGATGTACAAGTTAGCATGTTTTGTTCTTGAGATATGCAAGATAGTATTTTTACTTCTCTTGAGATAGCAAGCTAGTAATTCTTGGTGATGTTCAAGATAGCAAATTCTACATCATACAAGCTAGGAAATTTTTTACATCATTTAAAAAAAAAATAAGTTAGCAATATTTGATATATTCAAGAAAGCAACTTTTGCTTCTTGAAATATACAAGTTAGCAATCTTTGTTTCTCTTTTGAGATGTGCACACTAGCAGTTCTTTCTTCCCCTTTGTCATTAGCAAAAAGAGGGGAATAATAAAACAATGGTGCAATTTATTTTCTTTTATATTAATTTTTAAATTATGACAAAGATAAAGTGTCATTCTTATTTTCATATGCCATAATTCAGATAAACTTTAAATTCAAGTCAAATCAATTTTAGTCATGATTCATATCATATGTAATACATCATCATAATAAAATCATAGGTATTACATGCATCATTCCAAATCATTATGGTATTAAAATGTCAAATTACATTATATCCTACCATGCATAATCATAATTTCTCATTTGTATGTGTAAATATAATATTATGAGTATTGCATGATTTCATATCAACACATGAAGGATAATAAAAAAATTTGATGATGAGACATACAAATCATGAAGACAAATTGTGAATATCAAGAGAGATATTATGATTCTTTTTGGATAACTCAAATAGCAAAAAGAAAGAATCATAGTAGACAATCATGATTTATAAAAATAATTTTCAAGTTATAATTCCAAGAAAACAAGAGAAACCATGAATCATTTTAATAAATTTCTTGTTAAATAAATAACGAAAAGAATTCTTAGGAGATCATGATATAGATAAAATTCATTCAATCTTGTAGGAGAACAAGATCTCATGCATATAAAATCTTCAATCATCAAAATTATTTTCATAGTCCAAGAGATTCATAAAATAGATTTATTAATCTCTTTTTGAAAACTCAATAATATAGGGATTGAGAAGTTTTCAAGAAAAATGTCTTTCCTGTTTATTTCATACAAGCATGCCTTTGTCATTTATGAAAAATCAAAACATGCATCATGTTTAAATTCGAAAAATAAATTTCATCATCATAACAAAAACTATAACATATTAAACATACAGCTTCTCTAAACAAGAGATTTGATTTATCATTTTAATTCCAATAATAATATATATTTTTTTTATGTGTTTCATTTTATGTGATTGATTTCATATAAGTATGCTCAAGTTTTTCATATGAAAACTATACATTATATTTAAAACTGAAAAATAACTTTCATTACGACAAAGATTAATCATCATGTATAATTTTAAAATATAAAATCATTACATGCATGATTATCATATATAATTTCAAATTATCATTTTATTATTACATCATTAAATCATCAAGATACACATTATTTCTTCTTAAAAACATACATAGGATTATCATTAGATTTAAATCTAATATTTTGTTCCTTTATCATAAAACATACAATTTCATGATCATTTTTTAAAATAAAAAGAAGCATGATATAATTTTTTTATATTTTATTTATTTTATTTTTTACTAACTAATTTAAAAACAAATAACAAAAAAATCAAGTAATTTTAAAATAAAGTAAAGGAGTTTTGCTTGAGTTGTTTCCCTCATTATTGAAAGTCACCAAAATGAAGTTCACCATTTTGTCTTCATCGGTTTGCTCCTTATCTTTGCAGATACTCGATTTGTCCTAAGTCGCATTCTTCTTCTTCGAAAACTTCTTCTTTTTAAGTTTATTTTTATTCTTTAATTCTTGTTTCATGAACTTTCTAAATTTTATAGTGAGAAGTTCAAAGTCATCATCATCATCACTTGAGTTATCACTCAAGTGATATTCTAGTGTTCAAAATGCCAAATCCTTCATGTTCTAACAAATCTTTGTCTTTTGAGATGTGCACACTAGAAATTCTTTCGGCTCTTTTATCATTGACAAAAAGAGGAGAATAATAAAACAATAGAGCAATTAATTTTTTTTATATTAATATTCAAATTATGACAAAGATAAAGTGTCATTCTTATTTCAGTATGTCATAATTGAGATAAACTTTGAATTCAAGTCAAAACAATTTTAATCATGATTCACATCATATGCAATACATCATCATAATAAAATCATAAGTATTGCATGCATCATTCCAAATAGATTCATTAATCTCTTTTTGAAAACTCAATAAGATAGGGATTGAGAAGTTTTCAAGAAAAATGTCATTCCTGTTTATTTCATACAAGCATGCTTTTGTCATTTTTGCAAAATCAAAACATGCATCATGTTTAAAACCGAAAAATAAATTTCATCATCATAACCAAAACTATAACACATTAAACATATGGCTTCTCTAAACAACAGATTTGATTTATCATTTTAATTTCAATGATAATACATTTTCTTTTTTAAGTGTTTCATTTTATGTGATTGATTTCAATATAAGTATGCTCAAGTTTTTCATATAAAAATTATACATTATATTTAAAACTGAAAAACAACTTTCATTATGACAAATATCAATCATTATGTATAATTTCATAATATAAAATCATTACATGCATGATTATCATATATAATTTCAAATTATCATTTTATTATTACATTATTAAATCATCAAGATACACATTATTTCTTTGAAAACTTGTTCCTTTTAAGTTCATTTTTATTCTTTAATTCTTGTTTCATGAACTTTCTAAATTTTATAGTGAGAAGTTTGAGGTCATCATCATCATCACTTGAGTTATCACTCAAGTGGTATTCTAGTGTTCAAAATGTCAAATCCTTCATGTTCTAACAAATTTTTGTCTTTTGAGATGTGCACACTAGAAATTCTTTCAGCTCTTTTATCATTGACAAAAATAGGGGAATAATAAAACAATGGTGCAATTCATTTCTTTTATATCAATTTTCAAATTATGACAAATATAAAGTGTCATTCTTATTTCAATATGTCATAATTGAGATAAACTTTGAATTCAAGTCAAAGCAATTTTAATCATGATTCACATCATATGCAATACATCATCATAATAAAATCATAAGTATTGCACGCATCATTCCAAATCAAAAATATTTCAAATCAAAATGATATCAAAATATCAAATTATATTACATTCTACCATGCATGATCATAACTTCTCATTTGTATGTATCAACATAATATCATGAGTATTGCATGATTTCATATCATCACATGAAGGATAATAAGAAAATTTGGTGATAAGATATACAAATCATGAAGACAAATTGTGAATATCAAGAGACATAGTATGATTCTTTTTAGATAACTCAAATAGCGAAAAGAAAAAAATCATAGTAGACAATCTTGATTTATAAAAAAAAATTCAAGTTATAACTCTAAGAAATCAAGAGAAACTATGATTCATTTTTATAAATCTCTTGTTAAATAAATAACGAATAGAATTCTTAGGAGATCATGATATAGATAAAATTCATTCAATCTTGTAGGAGAACAAGATCTCATGCATGTAAAATCTTCAATCATCAAAATTATTTTCATAGTCCAAGAGATTCATACAAATAGATTAATTAATCTATTTTTTAAAACTCAATAATATAGGGATTGAGAAGTTTTCAAGAAAAATGTCTTTCCTGTTTATCTCATACAAGCATGCCTTTGTCATTTTTGCAAAATCAAAACATGCATCACGTTTAAAACCGAAAAATAAATTTCATCATCATAACCAAAACTATAACACATTAAACATACGGCTTCTCTAAACAAGATATTAGATTTATCATTTTAATTCCAATGATAATACATTTTCTTTTTTATGTGTTTCATTTTATGTGATTGATTTCATATAACTATACTCAAGTTTTTCATATGAAAACTATAAATTATATTTAAAACTGAAAAACAACTTTTATTATGACAAAGATCAATCATCATGTATAATTTCATAATATAAAATCATTACATGCATGATTATCATACATAATTTCAAATTATCATTTTATTATTATATCATTAAATTATCAATATACACATTATTTCTTCTTAAAAACATACATAGGATTTATCATTAGATTTAAATCTAATATTTTGTTCCTTTATCATAAAACATATAATTTTCATTATCATTTTTTAAAATAAAAAGAAGCATGATATAATTTTTTATATTTTATATTTTATATTTTTTACTAACTAATTTAAAAACAACTCACAAAAAAATCAAGTAATTTTAAAATAAAGCAAAGGAATTTCATTTGAGTTTTTTCCCTCATTATTGAAAGTCACCAAAGTGAAGTTCGCTACTTCGTCTTCATCGGTTTGCTCCTTAACTTTGGAGGTACTCGATTTGTCCCAAGTCGCATTCTTCTTCTTTGAAAACTTCTTCTTTTTAAGTTTATTTTTATTCTTTAATTCTTGTTTCATTAACTTTCTAGATTTTATAGTGAGAAGTTCGAGGTCATCATCATTATCACTTGAGTTATCACTCAAGTGGTATTCTAGTGTTCAAAATGTCAAATCCTTCATGTTCTAACAAATCTTTGTCTTTTGAGATGTGCACACTAGATCATTTTAATTCTAATGATATTTTTTTTATGTGTTTCATTTTATATGATTGATTTCATATAAGTATGCTCAAGTTTTTCAAATGAAAACTATACATTATATTTAAAACTGAAAAATAACTTTCATTACGACAAAGATCAATCATCATGTATAATTTCAAAATATAAAATCATTACATGCATGATTATCATACATAATTTCAAATTATCATTTTATTATTACATCATTAAATCATCAAGATACACATTATTTCTTCTTAAAAACATAAATAGGATTATCATTCTATTTAAATATAATATTTTGTTCTTTTATCATAAAACATACAATTTTCATGGTCATTTTTTAAAATAAAAAGAAGCATGATATAATTTATTATATTTTATTTTTTACTAACTAATTTAAAAACAACTCACAAAAATATCAAGTAATTTTAAAATAAAGTAAAGAAGTTTGGTTTGTGTTGTTTCCCTCGTTATTTAAAGTCACTAAAGTGAAGTTTGCCACTTCGTATTCATCGGTTTGCTCTTTATCTTTGGATGTACTCGATTTGTCCCAAGTCACATTCTTCTTCTTTTAAAACTTCTCTTTTTATGTTTATTTTTATTCTTTAATTCTTGTTTCATTAACTTTCTAAATTTTATAGTGAGAAGTTCAAAGTCGTCATCATCATCATCACTTAGAGTTATCACTCAAGTGGTATTCTAGTGTTCAAAATGCCAAATCTTTCATCTTCTAACAAATATTTGTCTTTTGAGATGTACACACTAGAAATTCTTTCGCCTCTTTTATCATTGACAAAAAGAGGCGAATAATAAAACAATGGTGTAATTCATTTTTTTATATCAATTTTCAAATTATGACAAAGATAAAGTGATATTCTTATTTTAATATGTCATAATTAAGATAAACTTTGAATTCAAGTTAAAGTAATTTTAATCATTATTCACATCATATGCAATACATCATCATAATAAAATCATAAGTATTGCATGCATCATTCCAAATCATAAATATTTCAAATCATGATGATATCAAAATGTCAGATTATATTACATTCTACCATGCATGATCATAACTTCTCATTTGTATGTATCAACATAATATCATGAGTATTGTATGATTTCATATCATAACATGAAGGGTAATAAGAAAATTTGGTGATAAGATATACAAATAATGAAGACAAATTGTGAATATCAAGAGACAGATTATGATTCTTTTTAGATAACTCACAAAGCGAAAAGAAATAATCATAGTAGACAATCTTGATTTATAAAAAAAAAAATTCAAGTTATAATTCTAAGAAATCAAGAGAAACTATGATTCATTTTAATAAATCTCTTGTTAAATAAATAACGAAAAGAATTCTTAAGAGATCATGATATAGATAAAATTCATTCAATCTTGTAGGAGAACAAGATCTCATGCATATAAAATCTTGAATCATCAAAAGTATTTTCATAGTCTAAGAGATTCATACAAATAGATTTATTAATCTATTTTTGAAAACTCAATAAGATAGGGATTGAGAAGTTTTCAAGAAAAATGTCTTTCCTGTTTATTTCATACAAGCATGCTTTTGTCATTTTTGCAAAATCAAAACATGCATCATGTTTAAAACCGAAAAATAAATTTCATCATCATAACCAAAACTATAACACATTAAACATACGGCTTCTCTAAACAAGAGATTTGATTTATCATTTTAATTTCAATGATAATATATTTTCTTTTTTATGTGATTGATTTCATATAAGTATGCTCAAGTTTTTCATATAAAAATTATGCATTATATTTAAAACTGAAAAATAACTTTCATTACAACAAAGATCAATCATTATGTATAATTTCATAATATAAAATCATTACATGCATGATTATCATACATAATTTCAAATTATCATTTTATTATTACAATATTAAATCATCAAGATACACATTATTTATTCTTAAAAACATACATAGGATTATCATTAGATCTAAATATAATATTTTGTTCCTTTATCATAAAACATACAATTTTCATGATCATTTTTTAAAATAAAAAGAAGCATGATATAATTTTTTTCTATTTTTTCTATTTTATTTTTTACTAACTAATTTAAAAACAAATCACAAAAAAATCAAGTAATTTTAAAATAAAGTAAAAGAGTTTGGTTTGAGTTGTTTCCCTCATTATTGAAAGTTACTAAAGTGAAGTTTGCCACTTCATCTTCATTGGTTTGCTCCTAATCTTCGGAGGTACTCGATTTGTCCCAAGTCGCATTCTTCTTCTTTAAAAACTTGTTCTTTTTAAGTTCATTTTTATTTTTTAATTCTTGTTTCATAAATTTTCTAAATTTTATAGTGAGAAGTTCGAGGTCATCATCATCATCACTTGAGTGATCACTCAAGTGGTATTCTAGTGTTCAAAATGTCAAATCCTTCATGTTCTAACAAATCTTTATCTTTTGAGATATGCACACTAGAAATTCTTTCAGCTCTTTTATCATTGATAAAAAGAGGAGAATAATAAAATAATAGAGCAATTAATTTTTTTATATTAATATTCAAATTATGACAAAGATAAAGTGTCATTCTTATTTCAATATGTCATAATTGAGATAAACTTTAAATTCAAGTCAAAGTAATTTTAATCATGATTCACACCATATGCAATACATCATCATAATAAAATCATAAGTATTGCACGCATCATTCCAAATCATAAATATTTCAAATCATGATGATATCAAAATGTCAAATTATATTACATTCTAACATGCATGATCATAACTTCTCATTTGTATGTATCAACATAATATCATGAGTATTGCATGATTTCATATCATCACATGAAGGATAATAAGAAAATTTGGTGATCAGATATACAAATCATGAAGACAAATTGTGAATATCAATAGACATATTATGATTCTTATTAGATAACTCAAATAGCGAAAAGAAAAAATCATAGTAGACAATCTTGATTTATAAAAAAAAATTCAAGTTATAACTCTAAGAAATCAAGATAAACTATGATTCATTTTAATAAATCTCTTGTTAAATAAATAACAAATAGAATTCTTAGGAGATCATGATATAGATAAAATTCATTCAATCTTGTAGGAGAACAAGATCTCATGCATATAAAATCTTCAATCATCAAAATTATTTTCATAGTCTAAGAGATTCATACAAATTGATTCATTAATCTATTTTTTAAAACTCAATAATATAAGGATTGAGAAGTTTTCAAGAAAAATGTCTTTCCTGTTTATTTCATACAAGCATGCCTTTGTCATTTTTGCAAAATCAAAACATGCAACACGTTTAAAATCGAAAAATAAATTTCATTATCATAACCAAAACTATAACACATTAAACATACGACTTCTCTAAACAAGAGATTTGATTTATCATTTTAATTCCAATGATAATACATTTTCTTTTTTATGTGTTTCATTTTATGTGATTGATTTCATATAAGTATACTCAAGTTTTTCATATGAAAACTATACATTATATTTAAAACTGAAAAACAACTTTCATTACGACAAAGATCAATCATCATGTATAATTTCATAATATAAAATCATTACATGCATGATTATCATACATAATTTCAAATTATTATTTTATTATTACATCATTAAATTATCAAGATACACATTATTTTTCTTAAAAACATACATAGGATTATCATTAGATTTAAATCTAATATTTTGTTCCTTTAAATCATATAATTTTCATTATCATTTTTTAAAATAAAAAGAAGCATGATATAATTTTTTATATTTTATATTTTATATTTTTTACTAACTAATTTAAAAACAACTCACGAAAAAATCAAGTAATTTTAAAATAAAGCAAACGAGTTTTATTTGAGTTGTTTCCCTCATTATTGAAAGTCACCAAAGTGAAGTTCGCTACTTCGTCTTCATCAGTTTGCTCCTTAATGTTGGAGGTACTCGATTTGTCCCAAGTCGCATTCTTCTTCTTTGAAAAATTCTTCTTTTTAAGTTTATTTGTATTCTTTAATTCTTGTTTCATGAACTTTCTAAATTTTATAGTGAGAAGTTTGAAGTTATTATCATCATCACTTGAGTTATCACTAAGTGGTATTCTAGTGTTCAAAATGTCAAATCCTTCATGTTCTAACAAATCTTTGTCTTTTGAGATATGCACACTAGAAATTCTTTCGCCTCTTTTATCATTGACAAAAAGAGGCAAAAAATAAAACAATGGTGTAATTCATTTTTTTATATCAATTTTCAAATTATGACAAAGATAAAGTGTCATTCTTATTTCAATATATCATAATTGAGATAAACTTTGAATTCAAGTCAAAGCAATTTTAATCATGATTCACATCATATGCAATACATCATCATAATAAAATCATAAGTATTGCATGCATCATTTCAAATCATAAATATTTCAAATCATGATGATATCAAAATGTCAAATTATATTATATTCTACTATGCATAATCATAACTTCTCATTTATATGTATCAACATAATATCATGAGTATTGCATGATTTCATATCATCACATGAAGGATAATAAGAAAATTTGGTGATAAGATATACAAATCATGAAGACAAATTATGAATATCAAAAGACATATTATGATTCTTTTTAGATAACTCAAATAGCGAATAGAAAGAATCTTGATTTATAGAAAAAAAAATTCAAGTTATAACTCTAAGAAATCAAGAGAAACTATGATTCATTTTAATAAATCTCTTGCTAAATAAATAACGAAAAGAATTCTTAGGAGATCATGATATAGATAAAATTCATTCAATCTTGTAGGAGAACAAGATCTCATGCATATAAAATCTTTAATCATCAAAATTATTTTCATAGTCCAAAAGATTCATACAATTAGATTCAATAATCTCTTTTTGAAAACTCAAAAAGATAGGGATTGAGAAGTTTTCAAAAAAAAATGTCTTTCTTGTTTATTTCATACAAGCATGCCTTTGTCATTTATACAAAATCAAAACATGCATCATGTTTAAAATCGAAAAATAAATTTCATCGTCATAACCAAAACTATAACACATTAAACATACGGCTTCTCTAAACAAGAGATTTGATTTATCATTTTAATTTCAATGATAATACATTTTCTTTTTTATGTGTTTCATTTTATATGATTGATTTCATATAAGTATGCTCAAGTTTTTCATATGAAAACTATACATTATATTTAAAACTGAAAAACAACTTTCATTACGACAAAGATCAATCATCATGTATAATTTCATAATATAAAATCATTACATGCATGATTATCATACATAATTTCAAATTATCATTTTATTATTACATCATTAAATTATCAAGATACATATTATTTCTTCTTAAAAACATACATAGGATTATCATTAGATTTAAATATAATATTTTGTTCCTTTATCATAAAACATACAATTTTCATGATCATTTTTTAAAATAAAAAGAAGCATGATATAATTTTTTATATTTTTTATATTTTATTTTTACTAACTAATTTAAAAACAACTCACAAAAAAATTAAGTAATTTTAAAATAAAGTAAAGGAGTTTCGTTTGAGTTGTTTGCCTCATTATTAAAAGTCACCAAAGTGAAGTTCGCCAATTCGTTTTCATCGATTTGCTCCTTATCTTTGGAGGTACTTGATTTGTCCCAAGTTGCATTCTTCTTCGTTGAAAACTTATCTTTTTAAGTTTATTTTTATTCTTTAATTCTTATTTCATGAATTTTTTAAATTTTATAGTGAGAAATTCAAAATCATCATCATCATCATCACTTGAGTTATCACTCAAGTGGTATTCTAGTGTTCAAAATGCCAAATCCTTCATGTTCTAATAAATCTTTCTCTTTTGAGATGTGTACACTAGAAATTTTTTTGGTTCTTTTATCATTGACAAAAAGAGGGGAATAATAAAACAATGGTGCAATTTATTTTTTTATATCAATTTTCAAATTATGTCAAAGATAAAGTGTCATTCTTATTTCAATATGTCATAATTGAGATAAACTTTGAATTCAATTCAAAGCAATTTTAATCATGATTCACATTATATGTAATACATCATCATAATAAAATCATAAGTATTGCATGCATCATTTCAAATCATAAATATTTCAAATCATGATGATATCAAAATGTCAAATTATATTACATTCTACTATGCATGATCATAACTTCTCATTTGTATGTATCAACATAATATCATGAGTATTGCGTGATTTCATATTATCACATAAAGGATAATAAGAAAATTTGGTGATAAGATATACAAATCAGGAAGACAAATTATAAATATCAAAAGACATATTATGATTCTTTTTAGATAACTCAAATAGCGAAAAGAAAGAATCATAGTAGACAATCTTGATTTATAAAAAAAAAATTCAAGTTATAACTCCAAGAAATCAAGAGAAACTATGATTCATTTTATTAAATCTCTTGTTAAATAAATAATGAAAGGAATTATTAGGAGATCATGATATAGATAAAATTCATTCAATCTTGTAGGAGAACAATATCTCATGCATATAAAATCTTCAATCATCAAAATCATTTTTATAGTCCAAGAGATTCATACAAATAGATTTATTAATCTTTTTTTGAAAACTCAATAAGATAGGGATTGAGAAGTTTTCAAGAAAAATATCTTTCCTGTTTATTTCATACAAGCATGCCTTTTTCATTTATGCCAAATCAAAACATGCATCATGTTTAAAACCGAAAACTAAATTTCATCATCATTATCAAAATTATAACACATTAAACAGATGGCTTCTTTAAACAAGAGATTTGATTTATCATTTTTATTATGTTAGGATCAAGAGGGGGGGTGAATTAGTGCAAAGGAAAACTTTTATGATTTCGGAAAAAGTTCATTTCGATTAAAACTGATTCCGACGAAAATGGTTTCGATTCAATTTGTCTCGAAGAGATTCTGAAAGCTTTTGTAAAAGTGCAAGAGAGAATTAAGGAGATTTGTAGTAATGTAAATTGCTCAAATAAAAAGCAAACCAGGATTTAGAGTGGTTCGATCAACGTGACCTATATCCACTTTCGGTTTCGTCCTCTGATGAGGTCTCCGGCATCCACTAAAGACCTTTCTTCAATAGGTGAAGACCAACCACCTCTTTTATAGTACTTTTTCCTTTTCACGGGTTTAGGAGAGAACTCTTACAAGTCTCACACCTCTCTTGAATGATCTCAAAACTTAGAAAGGGAGGAGGAGGACTCTAGCACTTGTTTACAACACTTTTATACACCAATAACTCAAGATTATCTCAATACTTTCGTGTTCTTTCATACAGAAAAGGGTGAGGTTTTTATATGCTCTAATGACTTCAAAATTGGAGCCAAAAAATTTTTCATTCTTGATTTCCGGGGTATTGACAGTACCACCGCCATTATTGGGTGGTACTACCGCCTGACACCTGATATTGGGCGTTACCACCAAAAAGTTCTTCAAGTGAAAAATTATTAAGATCTTTTATCTCTTATATTATAGTTACTTTCAGATCCCAACTCTTTGGAAGGGATCTTAATATCTTGTTAACAAGTTCAAATTTTGAAAAATATTTACCAAGAACTTTTAAACTATTGATGACATCCGTAAATCGGGTGTATGTTTCAATAATAGTTTCGCTCAGCTTCATTCAAAACAACTCAAAATCATGCATCAAAATATTAATCTTCAAATCTTTTACTCTACTAATACCTTCGTGTGCAGTTTTAAGAGTGTGCCAAATATCGAAAGTCATTTCGCAAATAGAAACTCGATTTAATTCATTTTTGTTCAAGGCATAAAATAGAGTGTTCATAGCTCTAACATTCAAAGAAAAAATTTTCTTCTTCAAATCATTCCATTCGTTCATTGTAGCAGAAGACTTTTGAAAACCGCTTTCGACAATATTCCATAAATTCTAATCTATAGAAACCAAGAAAACTCTCATTCGAGTTTTCTAGTAAGTGTAGTCCGTCCCATTGAACATGGGAGGACGAACAATGGAAAAGCCCTCTTGAAAGCCGAAAAAAGTCATTTCTTTTAAGTGTTAAACCAAATGAGAAAAACCGTGGCTTTGATACCAACTGTTAGGATCAAGAGCAGTACTAAGAAGGAGAGGGGTGTGATTTAGTGCAGCGGTAAAAACATCGATTTCAGAAAATATTCGTTCGTTGAAAACCAATCTCGGAAGATATTAACTTGAAAGCGTATGAGAGCGTAGTGAGAGTAAGAAATTAGTTTGCAATATAAATAGCAAAACAGAAATGCAAACCGATTTATAGTGGTTCAGCCGTCATGACCTACATATACTCTACCGATTACTCTTCCATCGAGGCCATCGGCATCCACTAATGATCTTCCTTCAATTGGTGAAGATCAAGTACCCTTACAACTCGATTCTTTTTTTAACAAGTTCAAGAGAGAATCTTTACAACCCTTTTTATTCCTCTCTCAAACTATATTAATACTTAGAGCTATGAGAGGAGTCCTCACAAGATTACAACAACATTTTTCTACCTTTTAGCTCTCAATTCTTGTATTGTTTAACCAGGGATGAGAAGGGTATTTATAGGCCTCAAGTGGATTCAGACTTGAAGCTTAAAAGAGTCTCATCTCGAGTTTCACGGGTCCTGACGATACCACCGCCTACAACATTGATATTGGGCGATACCACCACCCAGTTTGGCGATACCACCGCCTAGACTGGCGGTACCACCGCTTGACACTGCCACTGAGTGATACCACTGCTTGACATAGTCTCGGAGACTATGCCACGAAGGTGCCACATGTTGAGTCACTATTTGGCCTTTCACTTAGCCCAACACAGCTCAAACTTGGGACCAATTGACCCTAATTTAGTTGGCCCAATTCTAACCTAATTATGTACTAATTATGAATTTTAAGATATTTACTGAGCTAAATAAGTCCGTAAGTCTAGGTTTCTTCCTGTGATCTTCCGGCGAACTTCTAACGATCTTTCGGCAATGTTCCAGCAGACTCCCGGCAAGTTCCTGGACTTCACGACAATTTTTTTGGTGAGTTTTGATGAGCTTTTTTGGCAAGCTCTTAGACTTCTCTATCAATTCCGGTAGAACTTCCGACGAACATCCGAACTTCTGATGAACTCTCGAACTCTCAGCAAAATCTCGTTCTTGACTCTAAGACTTCATTTTGCTTTATGCCTTGCTATCATAGTTAATCTTGTACACTTAAAACCTATTTCGATCTAAACAATTATTACAAAGCTTGAATCAAAGTTGTCCGGCATGTCATTGGTTCATCGACGTTTTGTCCGATTCTTCGACGCATTGTCCTCTCTTGCGGCCTATTGTCTAATCAGTCAGTTGACCTCCGTAACTCCGATTTCCTTGATACAATTTTCGCTCTTTTTGCCCGATACCCGAATCCGTGGCCCGAAATCTTTTATTGATACGTCGATCGATCTTTCAGCTCAATGTCCAATCTTCCGACATGTTTTTCTTTAGCCCAACATGATTCTTCTTACTTCAATTGTCTTTCCTTGATCGAAGCTTTCTACGTCACTCAAATCGCATATCAAATCATAAACACTATTAATTGGTTTCATCATCAAAATTTAAGAATCAACATAATTTTTAATCATTAATTAATTAATTAATTAAGAAATAATAATACGACAAAAGACGTGTGTAAAGCCACCACGCCGTACCTCTAGTGACGACCTTTTCTCAAACAAAGATAACTTAAAAAAGATTTTAAGAAATAACAAGAAAATAAAGTGAAATTACAACATAAATCTCGACAAAGCACAAAGCACGGCGACAACGACAACATCGTCTCTTCCGCCTCCTCGCAACCGCATGTTCGACCGCAGCAGTGACATCATCTCCTCCTCCCCCCAAAGGCATGTCTTCTACAGGTCCCTAATCTTGCGCTCTCTCTCTCTCTCTCTCTCTCTCTCTCGTCGATCCCTTTGTATCTTCCCTCAGAAAATGAGGGTTTTGACCAATAGATTTGGTTCTCGGATTGATCGCGTGACCAATCTCGCCTTTGAAAACAGAGATGAGGGGATTAGGGTTGCATAGTTGCCAAATAATGGAATCAATCGTGTTGGTGGTGATCTGATATCTGATTGCTTTTGTTCTTTGAACTAATTTTGTTTGGTTGGCATAATATGTTGGCTAATTATTTCTCTAGTTAGTTATTTTATTATTTTTAAAAAATTATATTAGTATTCTTATATTTATAAAATTAAAATATTAAAAAGATAATTTTATAAAATTAAAAACTCAAATATTTAATATAAAAATCTTAATATAATTTTTAAAAATATAGAGATCAGAACTAATTACAGATAAATTATTTTTGAAAATTGATTTTTAATTTTTTTTTAAAATTGATTTTTAATTTTTTTTGAAAATTGATTTTTAATTTTTGAAAATTGATTTTTAATTTAAAATTTAATTTTTTTTTTCATTTTTAAAAATTAATTTTTAAAAATAAAAAATAAAAATAAAAAATAAATTTTAAATTAAAATTGGCATAGAAATTAAATTATTTTCAATTATTCATATTAACTATTCCGATTCCACCCGATGCTTTGTAAGGTTCGATTTCGATTCTCAAAATTTATAGACTGAAATCATAAGTCGAAATCATAGATTCCGAAACCGAGATTATGTTTGGAATTAAAGAGTTGGGGAACATTTTTGAGTTTCTCACCGAGTATAACATTCTGCTACTTGTAACAAAAACAACTTGGAATGAAACAAACAACAATTCTTTGTACTTCAAAGCAACCTCGCTGTCTATCTGTCGAGAACAACCCCTTGCTTGGATTCAATAGCTAGTGCAAGTTGCGGCTTCGCTGTACCAGTGCATTACGATCAAGACCTCACTTGGTCCTTCTTGCATGAGACGATCCGTTGTTCATCTTGTTCTTCCCTGCCGCAGGAGAAGGGAGACGCTTCTTCCCCAGGCCGACAGACCCCTTCTGAGAACCTTCAGCGACGTCGCTTTGCGGGCTGTGGAACCGAGACCTGGCTTTCGTCGACGCCGTCGACGGAGTGTAGCTCGCAACAGACAGCGCGCTCGACAGGCTGCTGTCGTCGCTCACCGATGACCTCGTGACCCGGTGCCTGCTCCTGATACTCGACCCGTCGTCCGCGGACCACGCGCCGGTTCCCGGGCTCACCGGTGTCTTCTTGCCCGCCACCGACGCCAGCTTGGAGCGCGGCGTCACAGGCGACTCGTTTCTGGGACTCGGCTTACTCTTGCTTGGGTTCACTGATGCCTTTGATGCCGGGTTAGAGCGCGGCGTTACCGGCGCCAGGCTTGGTCTTTGAGCTGCCGACGGGATCCTCTTCGGCTTCACAGCGTCGTGGCCGTGCTTCTCCTGCGGCCCTGCCGCCGTCAATCGCTCCGACAAGCTCCAACCCCATTGCAGATTGTTCAAGTCGATAAACATCGGAGTCTGGGATTTGGAAGAGCTCTTTCCCTGTCACGGACCCAACGCATCACATCAAAAGATGAGCACCGCACCACGGATGAAATCGAATGCGCAGTAGTAGTACCTGGCGGGCAAATGCGTAGGCTAATGCCCTCTCTCGTCTCGTGGCAGCCTCCTGCCTGTCGAGTAGCTTTGCCTCGATTTGCTCTTTGGATCGAGGACTATCATTCCACTCTCCGATCTGTGCACCAAAATCCAGCAGGTGAGCAACACGAATGCAGAAGAGGAAGCCACAGAGTTGATGAAAACGATGGTGCATGGAAACCTTCGCTTTCTGCTGCTCTCTTTCTTGTTTGATTTGCAGCTGCCGCAGCAGAGCCTGGTGTTCCTCGGCCATCCTCATCCTCCTCGAACGTACCTGTGCCTGAACCACCGCCATGGCTTGCAACCGGCGCACCATGTTTGCGGTCTGAGACCCGACGGCGCTTCCATCGATTAAGTTCTTTAGCCTGATCAGTCTTTTCAGAGTTCCCATTGCTCTCCTCGCCTTGACATAATGTGCAACAAAAGAGATGAAGACGATGAACTCTCGAACCAAGAGACACAAGAACACATACCAGGAATCCTCGGAAAGCAGCCTGGATCTTGGTGGCAGCGGTCGCCTCACTTATTGTCGACCGACCGACCTCCGTTGCAGCCCGAGATGAACGCTTGGACTTACCATAGTCTCGACAGCAGCTGGGGATCAACGCTTTCTTGAGGGCAGAAGTCCACTTCCTCTTCCCCTCCATGTTCTTGCTTTCTCCTCCTCTCGGTTACTATATCCTTTTGTTAGGTGACTCTTGTCCGCAAACCTTCATGCACGAACAGCAATATATCAAATCCTGTGAGAGCATATATTTGAATTAGATTTCAGCTCCGGGAAAGAGAAGAACGAATCACAGCGGAAGTATCAATGATGGTGAAGTGAGAGGAGGGGCGACGGCAGCAGAAGATCAAATTGGGAGCAGAGGAACGAAAGAAGCTTTCCAGAATCCAGAGCCATCACCTGGTGCGCGGCGGCGAAGCAGCGGGAGTCCGGTGCTTGTTCCTGGACGAATGGCGGGGTGCCGGGGGGGGGTTGAGGTGCGGATGGAGTCCTTATTGAAGCCGCAGCTTCCCCCTCTCCCTCCCTCCTCCACCGCTCCTCTTCCTCCTTCGAGCTGTCACTTGTTCTCCGTTTTAAGGATCCTCTCTCTGCGTATCTAAACTAAGGTGTCGCCCGTGTTTAGGCCTCCTTTGTTGAGGTGGTCGTTCACGTCGGGCGATGGTTGTCGTCGCCACGATGGCTTCTGGTGTACGATATTAGTATCTGCTCGTTGACTGGTTCTGCTCGGGATCGAACGGACCGAGTGGAGTTCCCTGTCTCGCCTCCGACAGCGTCCTGCATTCTCGTCACCACCCGACCCGCATGACGTCAAGATATCCCTCGTGACGTCATCCGATTTGGGCCGGTCGGACCGGAGTACCCCCTACAGCGAACCGGGTTCATGCTGACGACCTTGCACCATCATGTGGTTATCATTGAGCAAGAAGTGAAACATAGGATTAAAGATCTGGAGATCTTGAAATCACCTGTATAAATTCATTTGTCTCAACAAATATGAGATCGTGAATGTTCATTTTAATCGAGAAACATTTTGTTTTTTGTAGCAGCAGGTTCTGTCTTCAGACTACTCTCATAGCTAACCAACAAGATCAAGTTAACAGCTGATTTGCCATCTGGTGAATGCCACTTATCATGCTCTTGTTGGAGTTTGATCTCTGCATATGCAGCACCAGTCAAACAATTAAACGATCTTATGATCGACCAACAATACAATTGTGAAAAGGAGTTTCCAGGAAGAAAGAGGACAGCTCTACTGTTGCATATTATTATACACTGGGAATAGAATCATTATGCAATCTGGCACATATAAGGGTGATATATAGTTAAATTGCCTCTAATTCAAACATAAGTTCAAATTTTCCATTTCATATATATTTGTTGTAACTCATGCAGAAGTCATGACTGCCCACCAGTAAAACCACCTATTTACCAAGTATAAGCAAATGATCAGATATTTCAGAATTTTCTTCCAAGGGACAATGATAGAGAAATTTAGAAGCAACATGAATGCAGTTTTTGTAAGGAAGAAAAACTGGCATATTTGATAACAGTGTCACTGGAGCTACAAGAATTGAAGTATATCATATTAGAAGTGACGAAAAGTACATTTATGTACTTAATTTAATCATTAACAATAGAAAATTTTTGGACAAATCATTTGGTGGTCCAATTTAAAGGAAAAAATAACATTCATGGCCTTCTTGATGACAACTACTACTGTATCAGAATCTGAATCCTTGTTGAATAACCAGGACCTTTTCCCGATTCAAGTTTAACCTGTTACTATCACTCAGCTCGATTTGCCGACTATGCCTCAAACAAAGAACCAAGAGACTTCCTTGATTTTTATTTATAAGAAATAACAGTACATTAAAGTCCACAAATATATTATGGATATGGCTAATTTCTTCTACAACTTACATAAAAGTAAGTTGTTGTCATCAATATGGAACTCACAATGATTTTATGGTATAAATAAGTCATGTACAGGGAACCATACCTTGGCTATCGAAGGCATGCCAACATAAGAATTTGCCTGGTTTCAAATATGGAGGTAACTGAATACAATATTCTCTCCTTTTTATTTCAAATGTCGTTTTGCTCACAAATACAAGCATAAAGCAGGACTCAGACTTAAGATACTGCACATATGGCGCTTCTGCCAACTGATATATGCTCAGAAATAACTGAATCACATATTTAGAAAGGTCATTGTGTTTGACTATCGTGATCCGCCCATGTAAGTATGAGTCCAATTCTCCTGCATCTAGATGGCTGGGTCGCTATCTCATTTTTCTTCTCACATGCAAATACTTGTACCACAGCCAGGCTGTTCAGATAAGGAACCCATTTGAAACATGCAGGTCCTTTGAGATATTGGAACACAGAACCAGCTTTCAATATGATCAGCATTCTCTGATGGAGGTATCACAACTGCGGAAAAGCAGGACCTTAAGCAAACTAGATAGCTCCATGTTCATCTGCATCAATAGGCTCAAGCCTCCACTCGCTGCCATAGTATGAGTTCGGAAGTCCAAGCCAGAACTTAAATGCCTCGGCCGCCCTCTTCCTCTCCCTCCTCCTGTCCTGCCTCGCTTGGGAGGCATGCTTGCTTGTAAACATCCGCGAATGCATCTCCACATAGATCCTCTTGTACTTCGTCTTGTTCGGCGAAATTCCATTCTCCTCCATGCAAGCCACAATCTCCAGTGCCTTTCTGAAGAATGCCGCCCTCACACACACATCAGCTAGAGCATCAAGCAATCCTTCATCAGGCCGAAGAGGTGGCGATGCAGCACACCTTTCTTTAACCTCGTTCCACAACAGAAGTGCCTCCCCTGGCTTCCTGGCCAATGCTATCCCATTGGCAAGGCTTCCATAGGTCGCGACGTCAGGCTGGAATCCATTCTGCTTCATCTTCTCCACAATTTTCTTAGCTTCTTCTATCAAACCCAATCTGCAGAACCCTTCAATCAGCATGTTGTAGGCTACCCTATCTACCTTAACCCTTGGGTCCTTCTCCATCTCATCAAACACCTTATGAGCCAGCTTCGGTTGGCCTGACAAAGCAAACGCCTTCATCAGAGTGGTGTAGCTGACCTTGGACGGTGTGATTCCACGCTCGCGCATCTCGTTGAAGTAGGCCAGCGCTCCAGCGCTGTCATCAACAAGTATGCACCCATCGATCAAGATGTTATACGAGACAACATTAGGCTCTATACCTGCGTGCTTGGACATCTCACGAACAAGCTCCTTTGCCTCATCTAGCTGGAGCTGCTGGCAGTAGCCTTTGAGAAGGACATTGTAGGTGACTCGGTTGGCTGGAACACCAGCATTGCCCATATCTGCGAGGACGCTCCGAGCTCGGTCCATTGCCCCAACTTTGATGAGCGCGGAGATGACAGTGGTGTATGTCACATGGTCTGGGTGGCTGGCAGGATCTGCTTCCAGCTGCATTGCTCGGGTCATGCGGATTACATCCTCCACTCGGCCTTCTTTCACGTATCCCTTCATCAAAGTAGTGTACATTCTGGAATCAGGGAAATAAGCCTTAGGCAGCAGCGGTGGCTCATTGCCATTACCATGGCACTCGGTTAAATGGCGATACATTACTAGCTTTTCTAGAAGTGCATGAGCTTCCTCATCAATTTGATCGATCGAAGTGCTGCCATTTGATTGCCTGAGTATCAAGCAAAGGTCCTTTCGGCCTTCCCGCATTGCCTGTACTAATTTCTCAGCTGTCTCCAGATCATCGAGACCTACATAGGCCGCCACAAGGGAGTGCAAGGTCGTGATGCAAGGGACGAGTCCTGATGTGATGAGTCGCTCGAGAACGAAGATCAGAAGGTCTTTGCGCTCCGCCCTCGCGCACATCTTGATCAGGACATTGTGGGTCAAGACATCAGGCTCGACGCCGAACTCCGGCATTTCGTCGAACAGCTGCGCGAACCGGCGAACGTCCCCCAGGTTGGCGCAGGCGTTGAGAGCGGCGTTGAACGCCGCGACGTCGGGGCGGGCATCGGTGGCGACGGCGACGCGGCGCACGCGGCGGAGGACGGAGTCAAAGAGGCGGAGGGCCTCGGCGGGGCCGCCGTCGTCGGGGGAAGCGGAGAGACGGCTGACGACGGCGCTCCAGGCCTTGACGTGGGGGAGGTACCCGGAGCGGAGCATGGTGCGGAGGACAGCGAGGGCGTAGGAGGTGGCGCCGGACCTGGCGGTGGCAACGGCGAGGAGGCCGAGGGAGTTGGCGTCGAGGCGGTGGAGCTGGCCCTCGTCGCGGAGGCGGCGGACAAGGGCGCGGGCGCGGGCGAGGGCGGTGGGGGTGCGCTGGTAGGAGAGCTGGGCGAGAAGGCGGCTGAGGCAGGTGGGTCCGGGAAGGAGGGGGCTGCGGGCGTAGGCCTGGTAGGCCTCGTCGGTCCGCCGCTGGCGGAGGAGGGAGAGCAGCGCGGCGTCGTGGGCGCAGCTCCCGTCCACGGGCAGCGAGGAGGGGAAGGAGTTGGAGGCGAGGTGGGCTCGGAGCTTGGGAGAAGCAAGGGGGATGGGGTTGAAGGGTTTAGGGGAGGGGTGGAATTGGAGGTGGGGAGGGATGGGGGCGGACATGGGCATGGCCGCCTGTTGCAACATCATGATTGCTGTTATTGTTTGACTTGCAGGTCAGTTTAGGGAGAGAGAGAGAGAGAGAGAGGCAGGGAGAAACGAAGAAGAAGAAGAAGGGCGTGTGGAGGAAGGGAGGCGTGCGCGAGGATAATGGAGACGGGGGAGAGCTCACCGTCGGATGCGATGGCAAAGGTGGGGTGTGTTGGTCGCGTGGGTGGCCGCGGGGTCGACTACGTTGTGGCGATGGGGTCCTCTTCTTGCACTTGGTGGGCACTACTTACCATATCTGGAAATAATTAAAAATAAAATAAAATATGGTAAAAGATGGCAAAACCAAAATACTTAAACCAATATATTTGTGGAAAAAACGAAGCATATTTGTAGGACGTCATAAATGGAGCCTTTATTTCCGCTTACCATAACTGGAAACGGCTTCAATGAATATTAAAAAGAAATTGTAACTAAAAATATTTTTGAAAAAAATATAAATATAATTGAAAATTAAATATTTAAAATGCTTCGCATCTATATTAAGAACTAAAACCTAAATCTAATGTTAATGTTGTCAATTGGATCACACTCTGAATTATCGAGAGTTTAGATCATATTTCAAAAATAATTTATCTCAATCCTCCCATATTATAAGAGGAGATGATTTTTAAAAATAATAACATATCGTTGAACAAATTCCTTTAAACCTATATGATCGAAAGGAATATTCTTCATTTTAATAAGATTTGATTGTAATGAAGAGTAATTTTTACAAGTAGAAGTAGATAATTAAATTAAACTCTTAATGGAAAAATAATAACATGGTTAATACTTTAGCGACCACATGGTTGATGCCTCGAAGTTACTTATGTGGTCGTCGTCTTGACATTACATGACTAATCTTGCAATGTTATGTAGTCGCCACCTTGGCATTATATGGCTGACACATTTGTGTTATTTGATCGAGATTTATGTGTTATGTGGTTAACACCTAAGTGTTACGTGGTCGACACCTCGTTGCTGCCTGACTGACACATCGACGTAACGTCCTCGACATTTAAAGGCTAATATGTTATCATCCCATATACGTATCAATCACGATCATAATTGTCATACATCTTGTGAATACAGCATAGCATGGCTTCACCAAAACCCTAAACCCTAAATACTCACAAATCTAGAAATATTCCAAATCTAGGGTTTAGGGATTTCATTATATTTCTATATACTAATATTATATTTCTATACACACTATAGTATTACACTATATATGTATTATATTATTATATGCTAATATACACTAATACACTATAGTGTCTATATTACAGTATATTGTAATATACACACTATATGTATTACATTTCTATATAGTAATATTGCATTGCTATATACATTACTATATAGTTAATGTAATAGTTATAACTATAGTTTAAACTATATTTATAACTATTAGTTTATATAGTTACATTAACATACAAGTATTACTAAACGGATAATTATGTATATATAGTTAATATAGTTATATGGTATAACTATACACTATACGATATTATAATGCATATTGATACATTATACATTACATGAATTGTGAGTTACAATTCATGTAATGTATATGTTCCGCATACATTATAATGTATAGTTATATGGCACATTGATATACTTATACTACGTCGGTAATTGTAGTATACTATAGTATATTGTAACTATAGATCATATTGATGGATGAAACTATAGTGTAGTATAGTATAAAGTATACATTTTTTGCACTAAGAGCTATACTCATTGAACGACCAAGTGTTATAGGTACCACCAGACTAGACTAACGAAGACTCTCCTTGGATAATCCGAGAGGTAAAAAAGAAAAGGATCTGCAAAAGAATCTCTCCCACTCAAAGACTTAAGTTGATGGGCGGGGCCTCGGGCCTGATGGACTAACTAGTATATCAATTTCGTTTGATCTAAACCACTGACCAAAATGCTTAAGTTGAGGATAATAATAATATATTCGTCAGATCATTATAAGTCAATCTTAATCTTGTCCACTTCCGATGTGGAAATAATCGGGGATGTTACAATAATACTACAGTCACATTACACTATAGTATATTATACTATACTTTATGGATATTTCTCCGGTCGAAAAACTTATAAATGTCTGGATATTCAAACATGTTGATTAGAATATATTATGTTAGTTTATTATCAGTCAACAATACATCTGATCTATGGCATAGATGTCTTAGTCACCCATCCATACAGGATCGATGTTCTAAATTTTGGTTTACTCTAATAAAAAGTTCATGATATTTGTCCTTTGTTTGGCTAAACAAACTATATACTTCCTTTTAGTCTAAGTTCAATTTCTACTACTGAACCATTTGAATTACTTCACAATGATAGTTAGGGGGCTTTTCGAGTTCCTTCTCATTCGGATGCTCTTTTTCTTTTTTTTCTTTTACTATTGTGGATGATTTTTCTAGGAATACATGGATATATTTCATGCATTTAAGTTTGAAACATAAATCCTTTTGAAATCTTTTTTTTTTTGTCTTTGTTGAAAATTAACTCAGTTGAAAGGTTAGAAGAATTCGGATTGATAATGAGTACATGCAAATTATTTTTAATAATTTTAAATTTCTTTATTGGTCTCTTCACTCGACAAAATAGAGTTTATACAATATAAATATCATCATATTCAAGAAGCCCTGGTCATAAGATTTCAGACAAATCTTTCGTTATTCTTTTGGTGGGAGAGTTTGCTAGTCACTATTTACGTTTATTTGATTATTTATGTTATATAATAAATGTTCAATTCAAAAATAAATTTAATCAAAATGTTTGAAAAAATATTTTTATTGGATATCTCTCGAGTTGAAAAACTTATATAAAATAAGACTAAATGAATATTTTGCTTTTCATATATACATATATATTTTTTTAATTATGGAATCAAATGATAGTAACCGCTCACAAGTTTTACTATTACCATTACATGACAAATTTGACTTATAAACCCAAGATATTCAAATCATATGTCTCCATTAAATACTATAAAGTCAGGCTAATTGCTAAGAACTATAAAATCATGCTAGTTACTAAGGGCTATACAGAACTTGATGTTCTAACCATTTTTCTTTTTATATGGCACTATCACCTTATTATAGTTGATAGGGGAAAGATACTATCTATCGACTAAATAAATCTCTTTATGGATTGAAACAAGCTTCTCGTAATTGGTATTCAAAGTTTTAAACAATCAACGAAATACTATTCACTTTTATCAGAGTATATGAAATTACCCTATTACCATAACAACTTTAAAAGAATTTCTCCATAAACATTTTTAAATTAAGGATCTTAAAAAATTAAAATATTTCTTGAGGATAAAAATAACATATTCTAAATAAGATATTTTTATTTCACAATAAAAAATATTGATGATACGATTTTCCTTAAAGCTACCCCAGTCAATTTTCCAATAGAACAAAACATGAAGCTCACTCCATCAAATGATGAACCTCTCAAAGATTCATCAGAATATAGAAGACTTATTAGACGACTTATTTAGCTTACAATCATAAGACCCAATATAATCCACACACTATATCTTCTCACTCAATTTATGTATTAACCTAAAATTCCATATCTTGCTACAGTAATTTGAGTTCTATAATAATTAAAAGGACCATTGTTTTCAACAAATAATAAATCTAAATTTAACTAAAATATTATGATACTGATCGGAGAGGTCATTCAATAAAACGATCATTTTTTAATATTATATTTTTCTTAAAATTTCTCTCGTGTCTTAGAAGACAAAAACACAATCAACTATTTCAGGTTCCTCAACAGAAGCAAAATATAAAAAATATTGGCATTGTAGGAATGTATCTTATAAAATTAAAAAATATATTATTTAGACTGATTTAAATCGTGTACATGCATTTATGAATTTTTTCTTTTCCTACATGTTGACAGTCCATCTGATTTGAAAGAAATAGATAAATAAGGAATAAAATGAATTGGCATTACATCTCATCTCCCCATGCAACCAAGACATCACAAACATCAACAGGTATCCACAATCCATTGAAGTCACTTCCTAGCAAATATCACCTGCATCATAGGCCACTTGTTACAGAAGACACCGTATGATGATCGCATCCTCAGATTCTGCATGGACTACAAAAGCCGCAACTTGGGGTCTAAGTTATTCTCTTTATCATCAGGAGTAAGTGATCACCGGCTTCGCACACCATCATCCGTCAAACAAGCACCTTCCAATGGTTTCCCGGGGCCTCTCGGAGAACTGCAACCAACACAATGCTAATTATTTTCCGATTATCAGCAAAACAACATATCAAGCACTAACTATCCCTCCTTTTCATCTATCAACGGCTCAATAAGTTTTCACCGAGATAAACGTTTATCTCTTGCAAGATATGAGCATATACACAACATATTACACATTCGAAATTTGCAACTCTCTTCAAGCAAAGTGGGCAAAAGAACAAATAATCCGTGAAGGACGCTTGCCTATATTCAGTATAACTTATGCTACAAGCATGAAGCACAAAAACTCACGATATCTAAGATATGTGTTATATTTCAAAAATAATTATCTTTGTCAGAAGCTTCTATAGATATAGATGTTCTGCCACATAACAATGAACTCACAAAAAGACATTAGCATAGCTTTAGAGCGAGAAAGGGCACTTACAAAACACCATTCTGGAAAATCACCATCATCTCAGATGAGTAGGCAATGCATTAAATCCTCTCATGAAACTGGTGCAGGTACTGTGAAAAGGGTTCATAAGACGTACTCAACTAAGAAATTCTGGCTGCCATATGCAGAGAAGTCGATCGTAGAATGAACAGGTAGCAACTAACCCCCCTTTCCTCAGCATTCCTTGTGTGTTGATTTCTCCCTTTTGCCAGTCTGCTCCATATGCCAATGACTCATGCTTGCAATAAGTTTCAACCACTCGGACATCCTCTTCTTCTGTGCTCACAACCGCAAAACCATTGTGCATACAAGCTGCCAATATGCAAGTGGATATACTAGGGTGGTATTTGATTCTCCAGACACCCCCACCCAAACAAAGTGATTTCTCATGAACAGGCTTGGATGTTGATCTTACATCCCAAACTCTGAGAAATTCATCATAGCTTCCTGTGAGCAGCATGTTGGTATTTGTAGGGTTTTGAGTGATGCAACATACACCCATCTGATGTGACTTAGCATTCCGAAACACTATTTCTGATGGACTGGCCCGCAAATCCCAACAATTAAAACAACAGTCATCTGAGCCAGTGTATAACAAGTTTGGCCGGTGGGCATCGAAAGATGTAGCCCAAACTTCATAATCATGGCCTAACCATGATTGTGATATCTGCAATTGGGCCTCTCTGACGGTAACCATACATATCGAACCATCCGAAAGGCCTAGGCAAACAGAACAAGCTGATGGCTTCCAGTCCACACATAAACACATCGAGGAACTGATTTTTTCTGAGCAAACTTCTTTCAACATGCTGCCTACAAGGCTAAAGTAAATGAGATTTATATAATAAAATCATTTGTACAGATCATGAGAAAACAGAGTATTGTTTTAACCTCTAAAGTCAGGATTCAAATGCAATAACAGATAAACAAACATTACAGCATAATTTATAGAAATGTCACATAAGCAACCAAATTATTAGATATGATATGATAACCAGATGAATTCATTGATAAGGTGGGGTGCCATGCCAAAGTTAAAGATAAGAAGGAAGAATCTGCATCAACACCATAATCAGCACTGCAGAATGATGTATACTAAGCATAAATTTCTAAGGTGGGTGGAGCAGTCCAGTGTTCAATGCTCGCACTATCGTGGGTGCAGATCAATATGCATATTCCACACTACAAGCAGAGGTTGTTTTCATGACTCAAATGTTGATCATTCATGTTGCAAAGAAGCTATTTTATCATGTGACCAGAGCTCTCTTTATTGAAGTTTATGAGTTGATTTAGGAAAAAAGAGAATCAATGTAAGGTACAGACATAAGCATGATTTTCCGTTCTTTTTTCTATTGCATAAAAAAGAGTACCTTCATTTTCTGTTTCTGTCTTGGACAAGTTATAGAGACTGATACAGCCATCAGCATCAGCTTGAGCAAGCAAAGGATGCATGTTTTCTCCACTTGGGCTCCATTTTATATCAAAAACACCAACTGTTGATACACGACAGAGCAATTCAAGACCAACCACAGGATCGGTAGAAAAAAGTGATATGCTTCCTGCTCGGTGAGGTTGAGTTCCCTCTTGCAAAGTATATGTGCCAGCAGCCAGAATATGGTGGAAAGGATAGTGTGGGCAAAACTCCACTACGTCTGCATTTCCATCTAGATAGCACATCCCAATGTCCATCTTAAAGCTGCATCAAGAATGCAGTTGTAAAGGGCAATATCAGGTGTATTTTATTAATTCACATGTAATTTGATATTGTATATAAATATCATATATAAAGCAACACATAGAATGAACTTAGCCTGACAAATAAGTGGTAATCATGGTTGCTGTTAGTCTGTCAAATTCCCAAAGCAATGTAAAAGAGATTATCAACTGATAATGATAATTCTCCAGTGTCAAGACCAGTAAAAGATGATCAGGTATAGATAGAAAGGTGTGCAAGATAAAAAGTAGTTGTGAGGTCTTAAAAAATCTTCAATATGCAATTGTAACTATTCAGTTCAGTAAATGCTCAGTTCTCTTTGGCAGTAAATTATTCGAAATCAAATCCATAAGACCATGGCAAGAGACCAAAAAGAAAGATAATTGACTTGTTGCAACTTTATTCTTTAGAATAAATCAGTATCCTTTTTGTCTCCTTTAAGACTCCTTGAGAGTTGAGACCATCCTGAATGATTTGTTCGACTTTGATATTATTTCTATCCTGAACACAGAACTGTATCATCTTCTCCAAAGAAAATAGGTCAAAGTACCAAGTTTCTTGGGCAGGAAATACCTAAAAAGTACAGAACATTGTATGGGAGGCAGATCTGATTGCTTCAATTTGGACTTATAATATGGACCGTGGAAAAAAGAAAAACAAAAACCGTGGAAGGAAGCATAGGTGGTAACTCTAACAAATTGTTGCTACTTGGTATTTAGGTGCATCCGTGCATGAAAAAAATTACTAGACAAGAAGTAGGTGTATGAACCCAAAGAGTTCTGGTGATGTAAAATGAGCTATAGGAAGAGAATAAATGTAATTGAATGAAGGTTTTAAAACTCGCTTTTCCACCTAGTTCGTAAAAGGGTCACAAACTCGAATAAAGATCTTATAATTTATCAAAAAAAAATTTTAAATACATATACGTTTAGAATAAATGTGATGGAATGAAGGTTTTGTATACCTTTAAATTTTTTTTGTTATAACTTAAAAACACTTGTATATTTTTAAGTTAATAATTGCAATCTCATTAAAGTGAATAATACATTTATTATTTTGTCTTATTTTATTATGTTCACAACAATTGACATCTCCACTCAAGCATCTTAACTCAAGAATGATACTCATTAAATGAAAAATGATTACATGTATTAGTCATGATATTTCAATTCTCGACTGTAATAATTATAAATATTGTGATCTTAACCAAATGCACACTTTTTGGTTTCTATATATGACTTGGAAAAGGCATACGATAATTCCTTTTGCAATAAGAAGTGTTATAAGCTACACATCAGAGCCTAATCAATCGCATGTGTCGGTAATATGAACTATATGAACAGAATCAAAGAGAAGGAGAACATATGCATTTGCATGTCCTCACTTCTCTTACCACGCTAGATAAGTTTAGATTCTATTAGGATAACAACAGAAGATTTCTAAGTTTCTGAAATAATATAAAACTGAATGAAGTTTGCATGGTTCCACGCCAAATTTGAACATCTGAATGCAAAGAAACGTCTCAAGTTCATGATGAATAATTATAACTTTCTTCTCCACAAATGAATCTAGATTCCAGAGAGATAAGATAGAGAAGGAGAGGATAGAATACTAGAGAGGAAGAAAGGAGATCATATGAGAAGGGTGGAAAAAGAGGAGAAGAGAGGTGAGTAGAGGTTAAATCGAAACTAAGGAAGAGTGGAGAACACAAGATGGGGAGGAGAGGAGAGAACAAGAGAGAACAGGAGAGGGAGAAGACGGGAGGAGAAGAGACAACAGGAGAGGGTAGGAGATGGGAGGAGAAGAGGGGAAGAAAAGAAGAAAGGAAGAGAAGAGACGAGACAGGGGGACGGAGAGAGAAGAGGGGAGGAGAGAGAGAGAGAGAGAGAAGATGGTGAGAATAGTACCAGCGAGAGGAGGCGGTTTGTCCTGCTACCACAGGAGCGGGAGGTGGCTCGCCGGCGATGTTAGCAGCAGCAGCACAGAAGGGAAGGTTAGGGCTGGTTAGTCGCTCGTCTCCTTGCTTTTGCACGCGGCCTCCGGTTTTTATTCTTTTCTCCTATACTAAATCGAGTCGACTTGGGTTTGGACGAGTCGGTCGATTGAACCAATTCGACTCGAGTCAAACCCGAGTTCGTTGAATTTACTTTCAAGTGGCCGAATCAAACTTTTAGGGCTTAGGTCATGACCTCGTACGTTCTTATAGTTAGTTCACATCATGAATTTTCATGATTTTATTAAAATAAAATATTAATTAAACTCAATTTCTTATCTAGAAAAAGCTAATTATATATTTCCCTGTCTACTTGACCCATTTAGTATGGGATGGGATGTATGTACTTCAAAAAAAATTACATTGAGATCCTATCATTAATAAATTATATACATTTGATTTTATTTTAATATTATTTATTTATTTGATCGAATCCATTGCATATCCTATCATTAATAAATTATATATGTTTGATTTTATTTTTAATATTATTTATTTATTTGATCGAATCTATTGCATATGATATCACGTTTGGGATAAAATAATCATTTCATGTGTTGAGTTGATGATCGAATCCTTCCTTTTCCCCTCATAATAAGTCGTAAAAATTGAAAATAGTATCATCATCGCTCTCTCTCCTCTTTTTCCTCTTCCCTCACGGGACAATAGTATCACGAGGACCGTGATCGCACCAATGCTAATCTCCCACAACATTATTATCCTTATCATCTTACTCCTCTCCCTTTATCTCATTTCTCATTGTTGCTCTCCCTCTCTTCCTTCTAACATTCTTAAGATTTAGCACCATTATCATCAAACTGCCACCGTTGTCACAACTATTGCCTCCCGTCTTAATTGCCAATATTTAGATCAACATCAATAAGGCCAACTACCACCATAATAATCACTTGTAGCCCCTAGTGGTGTTGTCATCTGCCACCATCACAATAATCAACTAAGAAGTTTTAATTATGGCAAAATAAAAAAAATATAACTAGGATATTAAAATTATTATTATTTTCATCATTTTTGTATTATTCCTATACGTGCTATCATATGCTGTATCTTCCATCGATAAAGCCAATGACGTTAGGTTAAATAAGTTAAATGTTTCACTTTTATAACTATAAGGATTTGATGTAAATTTTTTAGGTATAAGAATCGAGATACTAAAAGGATCTAACTATATGGAGTAATATGTAATTAGATTAAAATAGAGATTTCCACATTAGGGCACGACTCGCACAGGTGTTGGGAGGCTTGTAGCATCAAATAATTGGTTCAACTCGAGCTTGGAGAGTTAAGGCATGGCTCATGTGGGTGTTGGAGGTTTGGTTCAACTTAGGCTCAAGCAAGCCTGAGTTGAACTAAACGGGTGCTCGCCCCACTCAACGCTTGGGTCGTGTCTCAGTAAAAATGCCTATCCAACCCAATAGGTGAGCACTCGGATCATGCCTTGCCTAACCACCTAAGTAAATGCTCGGGCACCCGATGACTTCATTGATGTCATGTGCATCGATCGACCATCATCCTTCTGCATGTATGTGAGCTCTTAGCTTATACATCTGGAATGGTCGATCTTCCTCTTGGCGACTTAGAAATTTTATAATTTTTATTAAAATAAAATATTAATTAAACTTATTTTCTTAGAAGATGCTAATTACATATTTCGAGATATACTTTACCCATTTAGTATTGTGATTCATTTACTTTAAAAAAATTATATTGGGATTCCACCACTAGCAGTTTGACTTTATTTTTAACAACATCGGCTATTTTATTTGACAGAATCCATTACACATGACATTGTTTGGAAATGGCTTCTATTAAAATTAAAAATAAATGATAACTATAAATATTTTTGAACAATATAAAGATAATTTAAAACTAAATATTTAAAATATTTTTTAAAATGTTTATAGTAGGGATTAAAATTTAAATCAGATTTTCATGGATCACACACTCCTAAACCATAGTCTCAAAAGAACTCAACTTCGTCTTCTTGACTATAATATAATTTTTTATAGTGTCAAAAAATAACAATATATCCTGTAAATCTGCACGATCGCAATAGATATTCTTCATTTTAATACGAATCATATGATTTGATGATAATATAGTGTTAGAAGTTGTTTTATAAATAGAATTAGATGATTCTTTGCCACACTAGCAAAATTAAACTATAGGTTAGAAGTCCAATTACTTGATGATGGTATTCCTACGTGTTAGCATTTTAATAACATGAATTATGTTGATGTAGTATATAGTAGGATGTTATCTTATATAATTATACACATCCAAGACCTTTTTTATTTATTGATTAGTAAATTCCTCGAAAAGGATTATAGTTTTGATTTGTGAATAGTGTCTTCATTTTCAAAAATTTTCGCTAAACTTTTTTTTTCCGCTTCTGCCCCATTGATCCCACCCTATTACCCATAGTCCCCACCCCATCATCCCTATCATCACCTTGGTGGAGGGAGGTGTAGATGAGGGCGAGGGCAACACAAGCCCCTCACCCTCTGCCTGTTATCTCCATCATCCTCATCGTTGACATTCGCAAAGGGAGCTACATGTGAGAATGGCAAGGGACAAGAAGCATGGGTGAGAACCAGGTGAGGGTACACAAGTAAAGATGACAATGATGGTAGAGGAAGAGGGGAGGAGAGGTGAGGGTGATGATATGGGCGGAGGCGATGGCTAATGGAGCATGGGGGTAGTGGGGTAGAGGCAACTAGCGCACCGATGAAAGATGGATGAACTCGCATACGAAGGCAAAGGCACAAGCAACTAGCGCATCGATGAAAGATGGATGGACTCGCGCACGAAGACTGAGGCACCGACAACTAGGGGCGAAGGTCGCGATATGTGAGATTATCTTTTAGAAAAGAATAGGCGCTCTACAAGATTTTTTTGAAAATAGTGACACTTTCCGTAAATTTCTCAAAATTAAGATTTTTTAAAAGAATTTAACCTTTATTAATTATGTGTAAACGTTGATTAACTTTTTACGTTCCTATCTTTTGTAATCCACTTCTCACATACTAATCAAGTCACTCAATCACAAATTCATTTTTAATTTTTGTGACATTACGATTGAGCTATTAGATTGTGTATGAATTGTACTGAGTTAACTGGAAGCATTTTACATTATTGCATGTTTATTTATGATGGTGCTTATAATTGTTTGATACATTTTCAAGTTAAGTTATAAATTAGTTTGACTTTGAACATTTAAAATAATAATAATAATAATAATAATAGGAATAATAAAGGGATGAATTCTCAAAATAAAATTCCATAAGTTTGAAAATTTATCGTAGAGCATTCTAATAAAAAAAATATCCTTAGATAACGTCATTTTTTTTCGTCCCATCGATCACCCTCCCTTATGCATAGGTTGGTCTCGTCGATCACCCCCTCTCCTCCCCTAGTCACTGGACCTCCACGTGCGAGTTGACCTCATCAACCATCCCTTCCCCACCCTTATCACTCTCCTAGCTGCTTATGCCTCCGTGCATGGGTTGATCCGATCGGCTATCTCCCTTTATGCGTGGGTTAGCCTTGCAAGTCACCCACCTCATGGGCTAGCATAAGCACCCATGTCTATGCTCACGATGCCTTAGATCCGACAAGAGTATGTGAGCGTTATTAAAGTCAATACAAGAAGAAGAAGATAACAATGAGGCATCAATGACTCATAAAGGTAAGGATAAAATGATTAACAAATGCTTTGTAAATTTTTTTCAAAATTGGATGGTTCTACGAAAAATTCTGAGGGTATTTTAAAAATTCGTTCATAATAATAATAATAATAATAATAATAATAATAATAATAATATTATTATTATTATTATATAATTTTAAAAGAAGCAATTAACAATACATTACTCCTTAACAATATCATTTTAATTTCATTAATTTATATGAGTACAAATAAATAAACAACCCAAATCGACGGAAGAAGGCGACGAAGAAGACTCGTCCCCATTCTCCTCAGTCTCCTCCCGACGAATCCCTCAATCTCTCCTCAGATCCGTTCCCTTCTTCCCCTAATCCGAAACCCTAGCTTTGCTCCCGCCCCGATCGAACTCTCTGCTGCTGCAAATCGCCGTGAATACGCTGAAATTGGCCTCGGTTTGTCTGTTAATAGATCCTGGTAAGAAGGCTGCAGCAGTGACGGTGGCGGCGGAGGAGGATGAGCACTAAGGGCAACTGGTCGCCGCCGGCGGTGAGCGGGCGGTTGTTCACGTTTGGGCTGGTGGCGTCGTGGTACTCCTCCAATATTGGGGTGCTTCTGCTCAACAAGTACCTCCTCAGCAACTACGGATTCAAGTACCCGATCTTCCTCACCATGTGCCACATGGCAGCGTGCTCGCTGCTCAGCTACGTGGCCATCGCCTGGCTGAGGGTGGTGCCGATGCAGACCGTGCGGTCGCGGCTGCAGTTCTTGAAGATCGCCACGCTTAGCCTCGTCTTCTGCGGCTCGGTGGTCAGCGGCAACGTCTCGCTCAAGTACCTGCCGGTTTCGTTCAATCAGGCAGTGGGGGCGACCACGCCCTTCTTCACCGCGGTGTTCGCGTATCTCATGACCGTGAAGCGGGAGGCTTGGATCACTTATATCACCCTCATCCCTGTTGTCACCGGCGTCATCATCGCCAGCGGGGTACGTTGGGTCCCAATCTTTCTTCTTTTAGATTTAGCAGATCCAGTATTCATCATGGATCGTGATGAACGCCATGTGTTTGATGTGTAACTGGTTGAACCTTTTGTGCTGCATATGAAGTGAAAGGAAGAAACCACTGAATTTGGGCTGGTGAACTTAGAGCTTGAAGAGCGTAGCCATTTTAGAATTCTTAGTCGGTTGATTATGTTGCCGGGTTTGATTTCAGATCTGTTGTTTTAGGCTATTGTAATATTGATCTAGCTCGGGTGGTGAGAGGTTTCCTGAAGTGTTTGTGGTCAAGATATAAAGCACACATCCAGGAAATAGATGGCAATTATAGATGTTACAATGATGTGTTTTAAGCTGATGCAAAGTGCATCTTCTTAGAATAACCTAATTTTGATTAGTTGCTTCTCATCTGCAATTCATCTTGGCATATTTTTCAGCAGATCAGAGATCATTCATTTCGTTGTCTTGTATAATTTTCTGCTTGTGGTACTCATTTGTTTATGTTTCTGATTAGACAGCTAATAACTTCTTGATTGTATACGGTAGATTTACAAAGAAGCCTCATCTTTCATGATAAGAGGTACATCGTTTGCATACATCTCTATATTCAGTTTTGATAATCATTGATATATATTGAAATCAAATTCAACCTTTAAAGTAGAGGTGTTTGTCAGAAACATTGCCGTAGCATTCTGAAATTCATTTTAAGAGATGATGCTGAATGACTATTAAATTCTGAAATTCATTTTAAGTGATGATCCAAAGCACAAGTGCCCAAGAAGACATCCTAGACACCTAGGAGGCCAATTTAACAATTACAAGATAATAACTAGTTACTTATTAGTTAATGCGACTGCAAGAAATCAATGTTGTGGGTGGTAGTTTTTTTTTTCTTTTGGTTAGTCTAAGTTTAGAACTTGTAAGAAAATAATATTAACCATGTGGCCTTGGATAACTAGGTAGAATAAGACCATAACAGAAGAGACACTTGGGAAGTCCAAAAGTAGGAGTGTTGCATGAACGGAGAGTTTGTGGTGGTGTAAGAAAATCCAAAAAACTAATTAATGCAAAAGAGCATGTTTAAAAACATTGAGAATTTAGAAGATATATTGTAGCTAAAAAAAGACTACAAGGATACACAAATACAACGCATATGATAGTTTCCATGGAAAATCAGGTACCAAAATTGAGGAATAAGCCATCTATTGGCTTTCTAAACATAGGTAAGGAAATAGTAGAACTATAGATGATATTAGAAGTACAAGGAAGATCAATTTGTGTTTACTAATGATATGAAAATTAGGAAAAGATGAAAGTATTACTTTTGCAAGTGAAGTATATTCTATAGGTAATTGGTTTTGAACATAACAAATAGTGATAAATTAGGAGGTTTTGAAGAGGAATAAGATTACAGAGCTTGATTGTGTCTGTATTGAGGAGGAGCATAGACACAACAAGAAGCAATGGCAGCAAGCTGCAGCAATGGCGAGCATCAAGGGAGGATAAAACTCGTAGTATGCTCCTCTTCTCCCCTTCCTTCCTTTGTGGTGACTCAAAAAAATAACATTTGTGTGGATATCTTGGACAGGACAAACTGTAACCTGAGTCACATAATTTACCAGAGGAAGTTACATCCTTTCAGATTTCAACCTGATCATATGTCTTGAACTTTGATCTAGGTCTCGTGATCAAGAACAAGTGCATTGCATAGATTCAGTCAAGTTTCAGTTTTACTGAATTACATTCTGGATGATAAAAGGAGATATTTGGATCCTCGAAACAGTAACTAAACCATTCAATAATTAAATATATCTAGTTTCCAAAGTTTGTTGAGTTTAAGAATTGATTAATTCTCAGGAAGTTGTTTAGGCCACTTTTTCCTGCAATGTGCAGCAAATATGTGAAGAACCTGTGAATCAAAGGAAGGACCTAGCATGATCAGTTGGAATGCATGTATCTTGTGTGTACTGGTGAAAGTTTTTCTGCAATTTAGGAGAATGCTTTTGAGTATTGACAATGAAATGCAATCTGGGTTCTTTTTTTTCACAAAATGCAATCTGGATTACTTGCCTATTTTTGACTTATCGAATTGAATGCTTGAGAGTCTTGGGGAATAAGATCATTGACCGTGTAATGGCTGGGTTCTAAAAGAAGTTAGATTGTCAGAAAGATGTTTGATCTTGAGTGGGATATCACTTGTGACTGGCCTTTCTGGTGTCGAGGAGGAATATTTTTGTTACCTAGATGCTGCCAATTCCCCAAGTGATGTTTGACATTTTTGCCCTCAATTTATTGCATTTTTTTACCATGTCTGATGTTCATTTCATGATCCAGATATAACTTCTTTTTAATTGAATTGTTTTTCTGAAGATTTATAGTCTAATTGTACAGTCTTATGTTTAACAATGCAGGGGGAGCCAAGTTTCCATCTATTTGGTTTTATCATGTGTGTTGGAGCAACCGCTGCACGGGCACTGAAGTCGGTACTGCAAGGGATATTGTTGTCTTCTGAGGGGTAATAAATACATCTTATTTTCATATGCATCAATGTATCTTTTCTCATAAGATCTGCTGGTCAGAGCTTCACTGTTTTTACCTTATTAATTATAGAATTTCTGTTTTTTTTTCTTTCCTGGAAAAGGGTGATAGTTATCTTTTTCGTCAATAATATCAGTGCCAACTTTTCATCCTTCGCTTTGTTTGTTTATAATTCTTGTCAGGGAAAAGCTGAATTCAATGAATCTACTTCTCTACATGGCTCCGATAGCAGTTATTTTATTGCTTCCTGCGACATTAGTTATGGAGGAAAATGTGGTTGGCATTACAATGGCACTTGCTAGAGAAGATTTTAAACTTATATGGTACCTATTGTTTAATTCAACTCTTGCATATTTTGTGAACTTGACAAACTTTTTGGTGACCAAGCATACGAGTGCCTTGACACTCCAGGTATGCTCCACACTCAATGACATTTCCTTCTTTCTCTTCGTAGTGTACACAAGAGAAGACATTACATCTTATTCCTTTTGTATTAATTTGGTTGGCTCTAAGAAAGTTAATTTACTCCAGGTTTTATGCTTTATATTCTACTCTTAGTATATATATAATTAACATATTTTTTATATCATAGTTGTTAATTAATTCATATCTACCCATCTTTGAAATTTTATATATTTCTGATGTTGATAAGCAAGTATGCACAATAATTGCATTGTTACCTCTTACTTGATGGGATATTTGCTATTGTGCTACTTGACTTCAAGCACCGAATAAACCAAAACATGTACATGTACATGTACATGTTAAAAGTAATGTAGATGAACACCAGCACTTAAAACATGTTAAAAATAAAGCAGATGAACAACTTATGCTAACATGGTGAATGACTGGCAACAGCAAAGGTTAACAAGGGTGTCATCATATGCTGGTCTTTCTATCTGTAGTTGTACTTTAGCAATGACACTTGACAGAGATTGTATTCACTATTCATATGGAAATTAGAATACCATTGATTGCATATCATGATTTTGAAGTCACTTTTTGGACTAATGCTCATGAAGTATGTATGTCATGAACATGCAGACTTGTAGGTGATGGTTGCTATTATAATGCATGCAGACAATTTTAGGACTTTGATGACTGGATATCGATTGGACTGAGAAATCAAAGCTTGTTTTTTTGTTCTGGTCTAATTAATATAAAAAAGCAATTTAGCAAGTGCCTAACTGGCAACAAGTCCCTCCACAGAGCCTCGGTCTTGTTTATGAATTAGAACTCTTTTGGTGAACAGTACCACAATGTTGAAATTATTTTGCTTCATCATGGAAGAACAATGTGCCAAGTGATGATTTCCAGTTTTCATTATACTTCTGCTTCTTATGCTTTGTACATTGTTGACCAGAAACTTTTGGTGATCTCAGGTTCTTGGAAATGCCAAAGGTGCTGTTGCTGTTGTCGTCTCAATCTTAATATTCAAGAATCCTGTGACAGTGACTGGGATGCTCGGCTACACTGTTACAGTAATTGGAGTTATTCTTTACAGTGAAGCAAAGAAACGGAGCAAGTGAGTGCCATAAGAAACCATGCTCGGTTGTGTGTTCTTCATCCTCCCATATGTTGGTGGTGTGTTGACTTAATTTATGCTGGAGGTTGGTTAGCTTATGTGAGCAATTCTTGTATCTGTCGGCACCTGATTCTTTTGCCTGCAACCAACCAGTCTTATCTTAACAGTGAAGAGCAGCTAACAAGTAGGGTAAGAAAGTGTCAACTACCAATCGGCCATGTTCTTCTCTAAATCATTTTGATGTTGCTCCGGAAGAAGGATTTTTTCACGAGGAGATGTTCCGACCTCTTTTTTTTTTAAGACCAATTGATGAATTAAGTTCTCTGAGAATTAGTTCTCATGAACAAGCAATTTTCGCTTATAAGAGAATTGTAGACCTGATTTTGTCGTCATTCAATGTAATATTTAATACTTTTGACATATACCCAAAAAAAAGAGAAAAAAGATGTGCCTAAATTTCAACTTTATTAATGTTGGATCATGTCATGTCATTCAATCTCTTTCAATGCCTTAGTCACCCTAATTTTGACAGTTAAATTCCTGATTAATTAAATTAGTTTCCAGTCCCAAAAGATTCAGCTCTCTGCATTTATCATATATTCCTCTCAACCTGTTTGATAGAATTTGCATCAAAATGTGTTCCTGTTTCAAAGAATTGCATGGCAAAACAAAACTCAAAAGTAAGAAATCAATAAAATGATGCAGAATTCCCAAAGTGAACATATGTAATACTGCACTCCATCAATTATCTTTGGAAACCTCACCATTGTCATCATTATAAAGGATTCTTGGTAGGACGGGAGACAGAGAGAGGGCTTTGTAGTTCTATTTATCACAATCATTGTCTTGCAACTTCAAGAACATCAGACATGCAAGTCTGTCAGTGGTTCATGACAATTACATGTGGGTAAGACAAACAAGAGAATACAACATAGCTCTGCAGTTCTATCCATCGTCACAGTCAATGTCTTCCAACTTGATATAAATAATGTAAATCTATCAGAGTAATCTACAACATCAAACATCACAACAATCCTTCTCCCAGAGCTATTAATTTCCAGTTCTTCATTGCATCCAATCTTCTGCAGAGTACATACAAGTGGAAGTCTTCTTCCAGCCAAGCATCATGGTCTGTGAGGACTGCTGTGCATGTGCAGGCATGCACTAGTAATCCACCTCAGGCAGGTCCAACAACAAGCTTTTCTTTGACAAAAAGATATCCTCCATATCTCCACTAAGATTTTGTTGTTGCTGCGCATGGAGTCAAATCTCTGCCTAGATTCTCATCACACATTCCTAACCTACACTAGATCAAGTATTTTATCATCAGGCATCTCTGTCTTCCTTCCTCCTATTGCCTCCACGGAGAGCAACTGAGCTAGCTAGAGTTGGATAGATGTGAGTGGTCATCATCATATATTTCCACACTGCTAAGTTATCAAGCCAATCCCTCTAAAGTCTAATTTTACGGTATACATATATATATCTTTCAGATCATCACTCCCACAATATATAGAGAACGGAAGGAAAGAAAGAAAAGCCAAAAATATGCAATGAAAGAACTGAGAATGTAGGGATTTTAGAAGAAGGCATGGGCATCTCCGAGGGTAGAGGACACATCTATTCCTGCTCCTGACATCAAAGAGCTGTTGATGAGTCCATGCCAGGAAGAACCCATAGCAGTCCACTCTCTTCCAGAGTCCACAGCCAAGTTCCCATCACCACCCATCAACACTTTGGTCTCCCCTTCATCCATGTCCTTGCATGAACCTTGGCTGGCTGCTGCTGTTGCCGTTGCACCACCCAGTCCCCCATGGAAGGACAGAAACCCATCATCTTCTCCATTGGCACCACCTCCCACCTCCACATTCCCACTGACACCAAATCCATAGTAGAGGTAGTTGTCTAAGCCACTTGGGTTGATACTGTCAATGGAGTCGCTTCTTAGAATGTCAAGAAAGCCATGGTTTGTTGTGACAGCAGGGAGGGACTCATTGTTAGGATGCCCTAGTAGAAGGCTGTGGCCGTGGTTGGGTGGTTGCTTGTGGAGGCCAGCGAAGGCTAAGGTGAGGTCACTGGAGAGTGGAGGGATGAAGGTAGGGGAGGGGAGTGGATTGAAGGAGTTGGTGGCAGTGATGAGATCTTGGTCCTGTGCCTTCCTGGAAGAGGAGGAAGAGAATGATCTTTTGTTCTTCCTGCAGCCACCTCCCACAGGGACATTCCTGAGAGAGCCTCCTTGAGTCCAGTACCTCCTGCAACCCTTGCAGAAGTATCTGGGCTGGGAGAGGCTGTAGTTGTTGTAGTAGCAGAACTTGGTGTTGGTGGAGGCACACCTTGGGCACTTGAGGGCCTGTTCCGGGTGAGGCCTTGGCTTCCTCTCCTGCTGCTGCTGGTTCTTGGGGCATGACAGTAATCCTTCCAGCTGATGGCTAGCCATGGCCTGCAGAAGGAATCACGAGGAGAGGAAATGAACAAGAAAATAACACATAAAAGGGAAGTCAACTCGGATCATCCGAGAACACCACAAGATCGACCAATCTTCAAGAAAAAACACCTTCTTTCCTTCGGATCTAACATGCAGACTTAATATGCCGTAATCGGAGGAGACTGTTAAAGAGCATTACGGTGAGATGTCAGCCTTTGAAAAAGCAGCTACGTGCAGTGGAAAATGATGTCAAGATAAGCATCCCAAACGCTGAATCGAAGAAGCAAAGTCGATTTGGTAGCTTTAGCGTAGGAAGAATTCCACAGAAGAAGGTGCAAGAAGAAAGATGTAGTGAGATGTAACCTAAGCTCCATGATAAGAACGCAAGGAGGAATCTAAAGTAAACATGCAATGATCCAACCCAGAAACAGCTTGTGTCGATGAAAGACCCGTCAAACTCTTTTCTAGGTTAACTTTACTGATTGCCTTTACTTCAAGACAAGAAGCTGAGGAACTAACAAGGCATGGCTTTAATGCTCTAGATGAGATAGCCTCTGGGAAAAGAATGCTACAGATCCTTTCCTCGACATGAGATCGAGGATGATTCGAGAGTTACTGGGGAAAATCCAAGCTTGCAGTCACAAAATCACATGAAAGAACACTAAGACAACTCATCAATAAGTAGATCGACGACATACATACGACGGTGAGACTGTGCAGCTGCTAAACTGGGAAAGACATGAATGAAATAAGATCAGGAACAACATATATCTGATCTGATCCAGCATGATCAACCGCAAATCATTCCAAGCCGATCGAAGTGAAACGAGAGGGAGATCCGATGTAATCCAAAACAGCAGGGCAAATTCCGGGACTCCGCCGGTAAAGAAGGTGTGGTGAGGGGGGTGGCGTTCACAATTACCTGGTTGCGGGCATTGGGAGTTTCCATGCATGCAAATGAGAACCTCGGAGAAATCAAGCTGAGATCGACAGATAGATAGGCCAAGTTGCCGCAGGGGCCAACGGAGAAACAAATGCGAGAGAGAGAGACCGAGAGGGGGGGGGGGGGGGGGGGTGGGGGGGAGGAAATGATTAGGCTGTGTACGTACGAAAGGGAACGCTGTGGTTATGGCTTGCACGCTGAGAAAGCATTGGAAAATTCCAGTCGCACCTGCAACAACTTCATGAAGAGAGAGAGAGAGAGAGAGAGGTGGGGGAACGAAGAGGAGGGGGGGGAGGGAAGGAGAAGGGTGCGGGTCCCACGGCGGCGTGCAGCGCAACAGTGACGCTTCGTCGCGCGGGTCCCACCGTCTCTGGTGCCACCACATGGCTTCGTTAGGTTACTGTACGCGTGCTTGTTGGTAACGATGCTTGGGTTCTCACTCACCCCCTTCGCCTGGTGGTCCTCTCTCTCTCTCTCTCTCTCTCTCTCTCTCTCTCTCTCTATATAAGCGTAGTTAGCATCTGCATTAGGCATCCTTTAGCAAATAGACACCAAATATTTTTCTACTTTACTTTGTTGTTAGTTTTTATTTCATAAAGAAGTCAAATTTACTGTTTGTGCATGAAAAAGCAGATGTTTTCTTGCTTAAATATTCCAAAATAGTATGTCATTCATATCCTTTATTAGAATCTTCATGTTTTTTTAGATACCTTCCCAACAACTTAAGCTTCCAAAATTTTTTATTACCATCATTTGTGATCATAGATTCTCTCTCTCTCTCTCTCTCTCTCTCTCTCTCTCTCTATATATATATATATATATATATGTTTGTATGACTTATATCATGCACTTAGGTTTCATTCACACTTCATGCCTAATCTGACTGCAACGTGAGAGAATTATTAGTTTTTTTTTCCCATCAGCTTAATCTTATGGAATTTTTTGTTATCAATCAAAATATTTGTCACAATCATTTTTTGTTTAGATAAAATATGGATATGAAAGAGAAATATGAGTCTTTATTAAAGTGTATACTACTATTCTTTTATATACAAATTATCAAAAAAACAAAAACATAGCTACCATCATCCATCTCTTTTGGATCTCTTCTCCCTTTTTAACATCATAAAACCCTAAACACAAAATAAATATGGTGATCAAGCAAGCTTGAAGGAGCTGTTCTCGTTCTTCTTTCTTGTCATAATATTACTGCGGTTTTACTCTTTTTCTTCCTCTCTCTTATTTATCATAAAATCATTATTATCATCATTTACCATTAGAATTGCCAAAACCAGCTCTACTATTACATTTCGATTTTTTTCTTATCACCGTTGCTACTTCCTTAAGATCATGAATAGCCTACTCATACTATCACTATTAGCATGAAATGAGTTGTATATAAATTTCCTTTTGTTTTAGTCTTATGTTACTATCAAAAGTGCTTTGTTTTGGGACCTAACACAAACATCATTGTCTCTTTTTTCTTGTCAAATATAAACCCTTTTCGATTGGCATAGCCTAATATATATATAGGTGTTGGTGATTTAGGGTGGGTATAGTGGAGATGATAGGAGAGAGCCAACTATTTGAGCTCGAGGAATGACTTCCTATTCCTACCTTTGTTTAGAACAGTAGCAACAGTGATGATGGTGATGGTTTAGGTGACAACTAAACTATTGATGGTGGCAATTGGTGGCCGAGAACAAAAGAAACGAATGGAATCGATTCTCTTTGAGTTTGGACAGTGATTCCTCAGTTGCAATTGTGGTGTTGGCGATATCCATAGAGAAACATGCATAGACAGCCTAAGAGAAGAGAGAAGGATAAGAGCCATATATGCATTGTGGTCTTCCATCTCCTCTTCTTTTGAGGTGAGGGGTGAGATTTGTGTACATTAATTTCAATGATCTTTAGAACTCCAAAAGCATATTGCATGTCTTTTTTTGTTGCAATTACAACTCTTTGTTTTTTGTTTCTTGTTCCTGAATTTCTGGGGAATATTGGAAAATTCAGTGCATGATGTTGATTGCCATACTCCATACTACTTTCTTTGCTCTTCATTCTATGGAGAATTTAACTTCTATTTTATGGTGTAAATATCATGAGTTCTTATAATCTATCCAAATTATAGTTCTTAGCATTCTAAGATAAACTGATGTAAATCTCTCTAAATTCAGTGTGATTCATGCTCATGTCTAAATCATATCATTTTATATTATGATCATGGTGTATATTACGTTAATCAGGACGCGTATAATAATTAAACACTTGATGATATTGTGCTTCCTAATCCTTGGTTTCATCGGTGGACTAATAGTATTATTATATGCTAGATAATTAATATATTTATATATATATATCATGAAAGTGATCTATCTAATCAACCCATCTAATTGAGCACTTGATTAATCGTTGTTTCACCTATAAATATCCATTATATTTTTGTAGTACAATTTGTTCTAGTTTAACTTAATACTACTGTTGAGAGTTGTTTACTCACACCAAAATTTGCTAACCTTCTTATACATAATGTTAGTATTTGTAACTCATATAGCCTATGCATAATGTATTTTTCGCTAGTCATGGTTGTTCTATGGTTGTTCTATAAGCCAATTACGTGAGTGATGATATGTCTAACTTGACACGTAGTCTTTTTACTTATTATTATTATTTGATATTTTATCACTTTATATTGTTTGTTGCTTGAATATATTGTGATGTTTACGGATCTATATAATGAAAATTGGATCATGATGAGATCACGATAATGAGACCCATTCGTCTTTAAACACAAATCATAAATAATTCCGGTCATAGGTTACTCGAGAGGGACATCGAGATAACCGAACAGGCTGGCATACCCGTCCATATGATGGATGTAGTTGGTCTCATAGTTGCTCGTATAGGGACACTAGGGATATAGTACATGTGCTTTTGGAGAACGAGTTCACTAATTGATCCGCTTACTAAATGCTGGATGGTTGATGATACCTTATTGTCAGAGAGCGATTTCGTAGTCCTAGTGGTGTATCTGGTCCTTAGATTTGAGGCACCAAGAATGTTTTGTATGAGTACTTCACTCTTTGATACCAGACTTATAGGACTCGAGGTTCCATATCTAGCATAGCCGATCATTGAGAGTGGTAGCCAACCTTACGAGGACTATTGAGTGTCGATAGATGATCATCCACTCTCGGTGTTATGAGAGGAATATCTCATGTGTTCTTACTTAGATAAATCCTTAGCCATGGTTATTTGGATTGAGAGAGAAAAAGTTCTTCGAGAGAATCCAATTAAAGCGAGACTCGAGTAAAATCAATATCAGTCTGACAGCACCATGCCCAGTATTTGGTTTTTGGGATATTAGATGGATGAGGAACTATAGGTATATAGTAATTGAGGACATACAGGTCCAATGGATTGAATTCCCTCGTATCGTTTGTGGACTACGGCATAGTAGCCCAGTACATCCATAATCGATGAGTCGAGTGAATTATTATGGAGATAATAATTCACTGAGCTAGAAGGAGTTCTGATAGGTATGATTCATGGCTAGTTCGATATTAGGCCTAGAGTGTTACACACATATAGTAGGTGTTGCGATGAGTAAAGGTTCGGGTATGAGATCTCCGTCAGAGCCCCTATCTTATTGGATATTCAATAAGCTTTTAAATTATTGGATTCTATGAATAAAATCCACTAAGAGCCAATGAGAGATTATTGGATAGAGATCCACTAATCTAAGAGACTTGGATAGTTAGATGGAGATCCAATACCCAATAGGGCAGGATCTATTAGGGTTAAGTTGATATAAGACCTCTATAAATAAGAGGGATTCAATGGTTCATATGCAAGAGCTTTTTAGTTACCTTTCCTGTTCTCCTCCCTCTCTCCTCTTTAGAGTAGGTCTAAAATTTTGAGGAGTGTCATCGCAGCTCTATTGTGTGGATCACTACTAGAGAGGAGGGCGCTTGACCTCCTTTATCCTCTCCTAAAGATCTACAATAATTCAGGGATATACGATCTCCCTAAGTAACATAATCTTTCATATATATAGTTTTAAGTTTTGCGATTTTTACCTATCAATCTTCGCACGAAAATGAATACATCTTTGGAAAATTAGAGATTTTATTTTTAATATTCTTCCCATGTCGCCCCTTGGATTACCTAACATTTTTCAAGGTGAATACTTGGAACACTAAAGCTTCTCCTTGTGAGACTTGCAATAGTTTCTTTATTAGATGGTGGTAGGAGTTCTCTACTGGGTCTAACTTAATACATATTTTAGTTTAGACAGTTGATCATTCACTAATTCAGTCATGTGTTTTAGATTTTGATATTATTTATAGTATAAGATTCAATAACTAATTGATCATTTACTAACTCATTTACTATCTCATGTGTTATGGCATTATCTTTTTTTCCCCTCAAATTCGAGTTACTCTTCAATTATACCATCAAGAATATATATATATATATATATATATATATATATATATATATATATATATACATGTATATTACATGTATATTCGAGTTAATAATTACATGTATATTCCATTATTTGAAAATTAGGGTATAGATAGCAATAAATTGTTTTTCTCTTCTTTCTTCTATCTTTTTTTCTTCTTTAAATACGATAACAATGGGTTAAGATTCTCACTATTTATCATTTATAAAAAAAAATAATACCTCGATATTTAAAATAGAACCAAATTATTTTCAAATTTGATCATCCCATCAATTTTCGATTAGTTAAATTCAAAATATCAAATTGACGATCAAAATTTAAGCTGAATTCAGAGAGGTAAGTCGAATTAGGGTGTTGGTCGTAATGTAATCATTTAAGCTGAACATAGTGACATAACGTGGGAACACAGCAAGGAAAAGAAGTCGTAGTAGAGATGGCCGATCGACGGGGCGCGGCCGCCATCTCCGAGGGGGTTTGGCCTCTAGCGGAGTCCGCCACCTACCTGTCGTTGGTTTGCATGATGAGGACGCAGAGTCGGGTAGCGAAAACTTGAAGCTTGTCTGAGCAAATTAATCATGGTGGAAGCGACTCGGCTGTATCGATTTGGGCAGACAGGGCCACATGAAAAGCAGGACCATCACATCCCATGGCTGAAGCTGCTGCTGCTGCTGTGCCTGCAGTCCTACGACCCTCGAGTCAAGAAAGAAAAAAGGAGAGCAACTTTAGCCATGGTCGCTGATGGTGTGGGGTTGCGCAGTAGTACCTGCAGGAGCTCCTGATGCATGGTATGGTGTCTGCAATCGGTGTCGTAAGACCAGCAGGATTTGTTTCGTTGGGTGGGGAGGAGGGTGGGAAGGGCGGAGCTGCGCCTGTTGTGCTCTTCTGTTTGACTTCTCGGCGTACACGCAGTAGGAAGAGGGGCGGTTTGGTTCGGCAAAGTGGGGCAGAAGCGGCGGCAGCCACCAGAAGAACAGTGGTCGATTTAAGTCGTTGTTGCTGTGTTACCCGACCACCCATCGCAGTGCGCGTGCCATGTGAGTGCTCGGTACTGCTTTGGACTCTCCACAGCACTACGACATGTGGCTGGTACACCGAGGGGCTCATCAATAATCATCTCTTTGGACTTGCAATGGATGAAGGAATTCATATTATTTATTTATATATTTGAACAATACTTGTATAACATAGAGACATTAAAATTCATACAAGTCGATGCATACCCTTTCCTATCCATAGCAAAGATGTCGGGTCACGGAGTCAAATCTTCTTAATTGAGTTTAGGGGGCGTCAAGTCAATCAATCTTATTGCCAGGTGACATAGTGTGTCAAGTTGCAAAGTCAATCAATCCCAAACTAAGTTGGAATGATTTTACAAAATGAAACCATCAAACATTACTCGATCAAATCATCCAATTACTCGTTTGAGGTGTCGACAAGGTAGTTTGATCCAATGTTACAATTAGTACCATCATATCAACCCCACGTGTGTTGAGATAACAAGATATCTAAGTTGGTGTCGAATTAACAATAACCTGACATTCGAATATGTCCACATGTCCAAATATATGAACTCATCAATTCATCCACTTTTTAGTTTTGCAAAGTATAAATGGTGAGGACGAGTTTAGATCTTAAGACCTCATGATCATCAAACAAAATCTCTACAATTAAGCTTCTAATCTATCAAAATTATAAGATGATCTAAACAAGTTTAGGGGACCAATAAGCATGGATATTTAAGGAAAACTACCCAAGTATACAAAATTATTACCATGTACTTGACCGATGGACACTACTTCAACAAGCTAAAGTAAGTTGGTTGAATTTAACGTTAGGATTCATGGAGGGTCAGATACTAACTACTAAGATATGGCACAATCGTACACACACAGATTCAAGCATCGTAAACTTGAGACCTACACAAATCAGCATTACATCCGCCATGCAAAATATAATTGTGAGAAATATATTAAACCAACAGTTGTCCAAATAGTATGATTGGAAAAACGCAGGCACCAAGAAAATCCAATACAGGACCTAATAAAACATATAACCAAGAGGATCATGATATTTATGCACTTTATTGTGGAAAATTAATTCCAAGACATCTATGCCACAACCGAAATAACTACATCTACCTTACAAATAACTTGGTCTGATGTCGAAGCATGGGTTATAATAAGACCAAGCCAAACTCGGAAACGCTAACCAGATAGTCCAAAGCTCTCAATTGACAACAGTAGGAACGAGGGCGAACATATGCAAAAATAAGAAACTACTGGAGGAATATTACAACAGAATTGTCATTTACCAAAATTTGAAAATACAAAATGTAACAGCCTGAAGATGAAAGCTCAGTCATCACTAGTCCTGCCAATTCCCCTATATGAACGCTTCGATATTACTGCACCCTGCACCAGCCTCCACTGAGATGTATGACAACTTTTCTTTGCAGATAAGCAAAAACAGTAATTGCAAGGGGCTACAACAAAGGATAAATCATATTTCCAAGACTGACTATTCCCGGAAAAATGTCAATGATCAGATCAAGGCCATTACAGACATTATTTAGTTAGCCAATGGCCAATATGTGCTTTGCTCTAAGCTTGAAGCAATTAAATATATGTAGACTTCAACCATCAGAACTCCACAAGTATATAGTTTTAACATCTAACAGAAAACAGAATGGCATTACCACATAATTTTGAGAAGTAAAGCATAATAGAATATGCTCTTACAATTTAAGCAATTTAAATGCAGCAGAACTAGAACAGTTATTAAAGAATGTAAAAAGATCATAACAAACAAGCAATGATAAATCTACCTGGCAATGCTGTGTGAATTTCAAACCAACAGATGAGTCGAACTTCAGCAAGAGCACACTAGGGATCCTTATGCGATGACGATGCATCTTATCAACATTTCTCCAACATAAGAGTCACCAGCTTTGTCTTAAATCGAGCCTTGTTAGTCAAAATACACACTCACTTATATGCAGCAACTTCCACTGAACAATAAAAATGCACAGCCTATATTAAGACCAACTGACCAAGAGAGCAGTAAACAAGCAACAGTGAAGGAATCATTTGGTATGTTTGCTCCAATAATGCACATGCAAACTTAGCCCGCTCAACTGGCATGTATTATATCGAAAACCTAGGAAGCAAGGCTCCAATTCCTAACACAGACCCCAATGGGAAAGTTCTTCATTATCAAACTTCTGTCCCCTAATGATATCTGAAAATCAAGAAACCTCTCTGAAAGCCCAACCTTTTTAAGTCTCGCCAATTATAAAAAGGCAATATGTTTTTTGTACACCAATGGTTCTCCTAGTGTTCTCACATTTAATTCAGAAGGATAAACCAATATTAACCTTTAGATGGAAAAAGGTCAGAACATAAACTCCCACTTTTATGATGCACGACCAACTTCGGGAGTAGCAGTGCACGTGCCATCAACAACCACATCTGCTCAAAAGAATCAACTGTTACTTATTCAGTGATACACTGACATACATGGGAGATGGACAAATGTTTCAGAGACAGTTAAGCATTACATCCTGAATTCCCTGTTATATAGATCACCATTTGGGAAATGAAGTGTTTTGTCCTCATTGCTAGAATAGAAGTTGCTAAGCCCAAATCTTTCATTCCTCATGACTTCACTCGTACCCATATCACTTCCAGTCCATAAATCATTAAAGCCATCCCGCTGTGTATTCAACAATTGTGAATTTCTCAGTTGTTGAAGTGACATCTGCACCATTGGAGAAAGACTACAGTGGTTTTCTGCTGAAAGTTGAGATGTGATATATGCATCACGTAGTGGCAAAAATCTATCTCCCACACAATCTGGTATGCTTAAGTTCTGATAAGAAGAGAGAGACTGCTGCTTCAATAAATGAAGTCTCAGGTCATTATCTGATGGGTTACTCTGCACAGGAAATGTAGATTTAAGGCCCAAACCTAAATTATCTATTCCAAGTGACATTTGTCCCTTGCCGACTGCCAAAATTGCTGGATCAATAAGTTCTACATCACCAGGATTTCCAGCTATATGTGACTGATAACGATATCCAGCTGGACTACCAACCAGATGATTTTCTGCAAGAAAACAGAAACACATTAGGGAACTGAAGACCCTACAAGAAAACTAGTCAGATTTGATGCACAAACCTGACAACGCTGCCTCATGTGTTTCATAAAATCTATCTTGAGAAGAAAAACCTGGAGGAGGAACTCTGTTTGGAGCTGAAAATCCAGGTGGTGCTGATATCTTAGACCTTGAAGTACCTTCCATTTGTGAGAGCAACAATTACAAAAATATGAATATCATCAGCAATATAGAACACATACAAACACACACAAATAAATAATAATAATAATAATAATAATAATAATAATATTATTATTATTATTATTATTATTATTATTATTATTATTATTATGACAGCATATACTTCTAAGTCAAGATTATACTGACTGCTCAATAAACATAATTGGACATTTGAAGCAAGGAATGCAATTTCGAATGGTACCGTTCGGTACGGACGATACGTACCGGTTCAACGGCATACCGGTACGTGGTTAAAAGCGCCCCGTATCGGACATACAGGGTAATATCAGGTGATAACGATCGAAATTTCGACCATTACCGCTCGGTAACAGTGCTACAATGCTCCAACGATCAAAATTGACCGTTGGAGTCCTTTCTCATAGTATTTAAACCATTATTCTTCCCTATTTCACTCCATTACATTCTCATACTCTCTTAAACTATCTCAAACTCTTTTTTTCTCTTAAAAAATAGTCAAACAATTCAAATGATTTTTCTGTAGATATTTTAATATTTACATAAGGACAATACGTAATGGACTGAAATACGAACCTTGCACAAGATATTCTTCAAAGCCCGAAAAAAATATATGATACTATTCTTACCTAATTTACATTGATTTTTGTTAAACTTATGCTATTACTATATTTATTTCTAACTTAAAAACCCTATCCTAACTTTTTTTTTATTTTCAGATATTTTTGGAGGGTTTTTCACCTAAATTAGGTGTACTGCTCGGTACGCCCTGGTGTACCGATCGGTACATGATACTGTACCGTATCGAACCAATCTCGAAACACCGATACGGTATGGTATTGCATACATTGATTTGAAATATTATATCCATGTAATGTATCCATTGCTAACATTAATAATAAGTGACAAAACCTGTCACAGAAAAAAAGAAAATATATCAGCTATGGTAATTGGACAACACCATTCATGGGTCAGGCTCACTTGCCACAACGTGACAAGTTGGCTATAGGCAACGTCTAAAATGAAAGCAGTATGCAGGTGACCGCATCATAACATAGTGCATATGCTGTGCTGCATATATACACAGGCATCTGCAGTTAGATTTCAAACCGCCTAAAATGTAAGTCCAAAACAAAATGAAATTATGCATAACAAATGAGTAAGAATATATTCCAATCAATACAACCATAATGATGGCATATCTCAGTACATTGAAACATAGCATAACAAGCTTAATTACTCATAATTACATCATTAGAAATACAGAGTGAATTCTATAACGAACCAAAAGTTCCTTGATAAAAATAAAAGAGTAAAGGCTTCTGAGTAACCAATGCTGCAAACTTACCTCTTTCACAGGATAATAGCAAAGCAAATGAGGGGAAGCAGAAAATTTCACAATGAAGTTGCAGATATCCATGCAGCATCACAGATTAGAGACCAGGAGGGCACAATCATGGTAGACTAGGGCTCAAACAGAAGAAACAAAGAAACATTATGGAACTCCTCCAATTGCACTTCTGCTAGAAGGTGAGATAATTGAGGATGACAAGGAGTGAGATTAAAGAGAGAAGAGTTGGCAAACCATGGCTCAAGCAGAAGAAAAGGTGGTGTTGGAGAAATGATAAAGGGCTCTTATAGTCTTGCATCATTTAGTACATAAAATCCTTTAACAGATTACACCAGCTTTGGTTTTGGCCTTGAGTCGGGTCCAAGTTCGTTCACATATACAACACATGCACCTTATGCAATCGCTATGAATTGCAATTATGCAGCACAGACGCATAATGCTGTCACATAACAGGTATATGATGCAGTTAAGCAACAGATCTAAATGAGGCTGCTCAGCATATGTGGTGGCATATGTGGTTAAGCCACTGACCAGACCAAGATATGCGGCCACATTAATTGTTTTTGAAACCATGTCTCTTGGACTCAGGCTCTGAAAATATTGAAACAATCTCAATAGCGAAACAAAAGCACCCATAAAGCAGCAGAGAAAAGGAAAAAAACAGCAACAACTTAAAGATATTAAAAGCAGCAACCGAGCAGCAATACTATTAGAAAGTTGACAATAAAAAAGAGAAGACATTTGTTTTCTGACTAAAATATACTAATATTGAACAAGTACTTACTAGCAGCCTTATCTGGTGAGATGACAGGTTTGCTCATGATGTTAGTGTTGGGTGCGTCAAAAGTATTGAACAAAATTCCATTTCGAAGCCCACTTTCATATGAATCATGTGACGAGGAGCAAAACTTCTGTGCATAGACCTCACTTGGCACTATATTCCCTTGGCTTTCTTGCCTGGCAAATGAAAATCTAGACTGGTTGCTGTTGTTGGATTTCCATGAACTCAATAATTTAAAAGACCTTTCCTGTTTTTCAGTTTCACCAAGAAGACTAGCAAAACTGTTAACTGTGTTTGACGAGTCATCCCATGGGTCAACATCTAGTGATAGTATATCCGAAATGATGCTGCTCTCCCCCTTTAAATTTACAGTTGCATATTTTTTATTATAAGCTATATCATCAACTCTTCCTGAAGATTTCACTTTTTCTTCATTGCAGTTCATCTCAGGACACCTAAAACTCTCCCTGGGTGAACTGCTTTGATCATCGCAACCATTGGACAAGGCATATTCTCCTAAAGGAAACGAACACATCTCCAGATTTCTGTCAGCTCGTGGGGTTTGCTTATTTTGGGCATCTGCGTTTGAAGAAGTAGAACTTGAACAATTGCCACTATTGTGTGAATGATTTGCATAAGGTGGAGATGACAGGCGATCAACATTACCTAGAAATACTTTATCATCACAAGGAAGTATGACTCTGTCCTTACTATTAACTGCAGAAATCAGCTTTTCCTTCAGTGGCTCAGTACTCTGATCCTTTGACTCATTCCCACCATGCTTATCAAGCAACTGGGAGGCTTTACTCCAAGGAGCTGGATCTGAGACATTACACGAAGGTATTACAGGTGTAAGGATATCAGAATCTGAAATAAGGTTCTGGTTCACATTTAATCGACCCAGTTTATCATGGCTATCTAGTCTAACTGAAGAGAAACTCGAGCATAAACTATGTGTTGCCTCATTGATAGTACTAGAACCTTGTGTAGCCCTATCAAAATCAGACCTGCCAAATTGTCTATCAAAACCTTTAGAAGTTGTACTCTTTGTTGGCTTTGAGTTGTCACCATTCACTTGAATGGATGTTTCCTTGTCTTCAGGCGCACTGACTGGAAGGCAATGCACGAAATTCGATGATAACTGGGAAATACGAGTTACACCTGAGACATCTACAATTGATACATCTGAGACAGATGCTTGGCACTGCTTTTCAATAACAGGTATTAGATATTCTAGTTGTCTAAACCCATCATCAGAATGTGCCATTTGGTTTTCTTCACCAACCTTGGACGTCATGTTTATGCCATCATCCCATGAAGAAAATCTGGAGGAACAATCACTACTTGGTGATGGACTCAATGGTTTATCAGGCTGAGATACATCACTAATTTGCGGAGAGTCTCTGCTTTCAGTCACTTTTGATGCCATATCTACGTCATCATGCCATGAACAATACTGCTTTGTGCTTTCCATTAACAGAGAAGGCAACTTGGTAATTGTCAAAGTCTGGCCTTCAGGCACCTTTGATGTTAGAACTACTTCATTCCATGCAGAAGGATGATTTGTGCTTTCAGTCAATGTAGGAGGCAAACACGAATTACCAACCGTCTCTACCTTTTGTTTTGCATAGGGAACTTGAGAGCATGCTGCACTTGCAGTTGGAGGCCGGCAGTTTGAACTTCGGAGCCCCCTGCAAACAGTTGACATTTAGATAATGACTTCACCAGATGAAAAAACAAGAACAATAAGAATCATACCATGAAGCACCAGCAGGAAGAACCGTGGGCTTCCCAGAACTGCTACTAGGAGGAGAACCTCTGACCTGGGTTGAAGCAATCTGCATTTATTTACAATCAGTCAATGTAATGTATCCAAGCAGATATAAAGAATGCATAAACAGCATCAATAAGGTTAACTCCACACTAAAGTAACAAGTCCTAACTCAAACTAAGTTCTAAGCCTCACTGGACAATCAAACTAGTAGTTAGGATTTACATTTGAAGGACTCTTGATGTAATTTCTGGCTGAAGCAGTTATATTGTTTGAAAAATCATCAGCTGGAGGAGGCAAAACAATTCCTGATCGCCTTTGAGAACTATTTGAAGCAATTTGTGGAACCCTACTCCTATAAGGCCACAACAAGACAAATGTTAAGTAAAAGGGAGAGCAAACTGATTAGCTTAGCTTCTGTGCAATAGGTCAAAGCATAGTTTGACCTTGGGATGAAAGTTAAATATAAAAAGAACTATCACTTACCTTGTATAAGCTGAAATAACCTCATCCTTTGTGAAACTATCATCTTGACTACCTATATCATGCAAATACAGACAATCCGGATTGCTGCAGATCTGAACAACCAAGTCAATTACTTGGAATGAAAGGAAAAAAGAGAGACAAATTTTACCAAATATAGAAACTTCCAGCAGTATAATAATAGGCTACTCTCCATACCATATTTCTCAACCAAGCATGGCAATATTTCGTTGTACCAAAACATGCCCTACAAAAGTAAACTACAGTGTCATTAGAGAAATATCACAGGGAAATGAAAAGGTCAAGTAAATAACAATCTGAATTACAGGCTTACTTCAAGGTTTTACCCTCCAGAATATAATTGTGGACTGCTTGGATACATCGAATGGCTTCTTCTTCTCTTGCATACATTACATACCTAGTCCAACAAGGTTCAATAGGTAATGTTAAACACTCACTCTGAACAAAAACATGAGTTTCGTATTGTCACGGACAAAACTGTAAACAATGTGTTTGATGTAATGCTCATGTATGTTCGTATCTTTCGGTTTTGTTCATGCTTTGTATAGCATGTAAAGGGCTAGTAGTAGGTTTAGCAGCCCCATTTTTTTAGTTTTGGTGGTCGTCCTAAACTTGCAAACAAAGGTTGTGTCATGTGGACACTTATGGGGATTTTGGTCTGTAGTGAACCATTTTGTACCATTTGTTGTGCGACCGTTCAGAGCTTATGAAGTCTGTTTATAATTTGCATTGGCTATAAAGTGTTTACTAAAATGATTGCTTGTGAATCCCGAGTGAGACACTTTCTCTAAACTGTTTTATCTTTTGTAGGTCCTAAGGGACCATAAGAGGTTTCGGGGAGGTTGACCTTTGTGGATGTATGGTATCAGAGCGGGACAAGCACACATAGAAATACTTGGCATGCAAACGTGGGGGTCCTAACGGGATTGCGTTGAGGGAAACTAGCATGCACGACCGTTTGGGGGAAACGGGTATGGAGATGTAGGGAAAAGAAATCGCTCAGAGGAGCAGACATCTGAGATTGGCATTCAGAGGAATGATCAACCCTCCGCGCAAGAAGCACCACGAGGACAAACAAGTTGAGAAGAATGCGTAACGCACAAAGGTTGGGATGGTTGAGTTCGAGCTACTGCTCAACATTGGCAACCATACTTGATGGTGCTCAAGGCAAGCGAGGCGCTTGGTAAAGGATGAGACCATACAAGGTGGAATGAGTTGTTCAGCGATCGAAAGAGTTATGCAAAGCTTATAGAGGTGAAGGGAATTGCTAACTCAAAGAATTCGGTACTCATGAAAGGGCTTGTATATGAACGATGGAATGTTCGTGGCTATCCTAAGGCAATCAAAACTCAATGCCATGAAGTATTGAAACTTTCTTCGGCATGAGAAGGATACGTCTGTATAAGGCTAAAGTGTGCAGTGAGTTCAGCATGTTGCTAGGCCTTGAGGGGTACAACAGGGACTGTATTGGCAAGGAGTCTCAATCTAGCAAGTGCATTTGCGAGTGCAAAACAATGCACAGTTTATTCAACAAGATAGAGTAGTCCAAGGGGATGGAAGTCTTCGAAACTTCCAGAGGGAATGATATGAAGAGAGAAGTTGCTTCAACGGGACAGATACCTTGGAGGGATAAGTCTCGATTCTCCAGAGGGAGAATCATGTGCAACGGATTGCACATGTTGAGGAGTACCTTAAGACAACAATCCCACAAAGCTCAACGGACTGAGCAAGTGGCGAGGAGTTATCGCATCATCTCACATGAGGTAATGCATTGATGGATGCATTGCGAGATCAAGTGGGGGAGCAACCAAAGGCAACACAAAATGAAGGTATACTTGAAGTCGATATGAAGATCGGACTGAATGGAGGGCTGACCCGTGGAATGGTGAGCGCGAGGGCCACTATCAACTCAATGCAAATTGAGGAGCGGAGCAACTTGAGTGTAACTTGGTGAAGGACCCAAGTCGCATGAAGGGAGTCGACATAGAAGATAAAAGATGAAGCAGAGACACAAAGCTTTCCTTGAACAGAGGTCAAGGACATAAACTTTTACAGAGGCAAGAGCGGGATTATGTCGTTCCATGGGTCCCTCGTTCTAATGGAGTGGACTCATCCTGCATGGTACCAAAGATCGAAGTACATGCACCTTATCTCGGAGAAGCATTTGACAGAGAAACCAAGACGACTCAACTTGCGAAGGCGAAGTTGGGCTCGGAAGGCTTTAACACGGGACAAAAGGACGCAGAGGTAGGTACTCTTGAAGAATATGCCACAATTCAAGTTACCATGAAGGAAGCAATGTGTAGCGGAGATTGTGCTGGTGGGGGCAAAGGCCTATGATCCAGACAATAGTGCACCATTTTCAGCAAAGTCGGTGGATTTCGGGAGCTATTAGGTGACGGACTATCTTAGAGTGGTGCTTCGTCTAGGTGTAACCCAAGAGCGAGAGGACAAAGGTCGATTGTCAAAAGAGCGAACACAATCGAATGTGGAAGAAGCCCTATGATATGTTGGCAGAGGCCACACATGGAGGGATCGCAATCTGAGTTCATTCCACAATGATCAGAATGCAATGAAGATGTCACCAGGAGGCGACATAGTGCAATGGATCATGGTGAAATAGTTTGTGACAATGCGATACACACGAAACTAGTCCCTTGCGAGCCTAGATCATACGATGGTATGATCGGGAGCTACTGGGAGCTTCACTTCGGTAAACAACATGACGACAAAAAAGGCTATGAATTCAAGGAGCGAATGTCATAGTATTACAAAGGTGGGCCTTCTATGTATGCATCGAATTTTGCATCGGATAAAAGCCTTGGTCATCAGTATATGGGGGCTGTGTACCACCGAGAGAGAATTTTGAATGCAAGTACCAATGAATCCTGGGGAGGGGGACTTGATCATGCATAGATATTATCGGAGCAGCTGAAGAGTTAGATTGCTCTGAAACTCATATTTGCTTAAAGGAGCCCTGTAAGTTAGAGAACAAGGCCGAGTAAACGAACGTTGTTACTAAGGAAGTTAAGGAGAACATAATCAGTATGAACCCTGCAACATTATAACGGAGGTCATGCATAGGAGTCGCAGTCTGTCTTTCTATCGACTAAAGAGAACTGCTCGGAAAACACAGAGGTGTTGAAGCAGGGGGTCGAAAAGGGCGAGGAAGCGACGACGAGTCCAGATGGACTTAGCTACCCAAAACCAAGTATTAGTTAGAATGAAGGTGGACTCGAAGGAGTGTCACAGTGCCACAAAGGTAAATCTACCGATCGCGAAGAAATGAACGTAGATGCGAGGCAACGGATAGTAGGGCCATGGGCATAACAACGCTATGGTAGCGTAAAAGCAAGACTTCTGTGAAGTCATCGATCCCTTGTTCTCATGGAGGGAGAGTGCTTGGTCGTGAAAGGAGCCGAGGAGGTGAAGAATGTAGAGGCAAACTCCAAGTACTGAGACAAGGCTGAAAGGTAGAGGCTAGGGAACTTCGTAAGACTGGTGTCAACGAACTTCTCATCAAGATAGCCGAAAGTAAAGGACTTTGGTCGATGCAAGAGTGCTTGACTAAGGAACGAAATAGATAGTACGTGGTGCTATACCTTTGCAACTTAGAGGAGTAAGCGGCAAAGATGATGGAGAAGACGGTACAATCCCAGAGGCGACCAAAACTACTAGAGACTTGCTCCAAGTTGAGGTGAAAACTTCTTACATTCTAGAAGTTCGATGTCATTGAGAAGATGAATCATAGTAACTAACTTAATACAAGGAGTATAAACACTTCGAGTGCTTCAAAAGTGTGAGTAAAGAGCAGGCAAAGGCTAGTAATCAGCTCGATGCATGGAGTACAACCCTTGAAGAAGCGGGCGAAGTCAAATAACCTTTACCTTCTCAACTCGTAAGAGAATGGGCAAAACCGAGTATCCAAATTCTCTTATCTATCCAGCAAAGGATTTTTGCATAGGTTCAAAGACCCTTCGAAGAAATCGAATAGAAGACAATAGTTGTCAAATCCTCACCAATGGTGATCAATACTACTGAGAGTAGATTATTCGTTTCATTTCCCAATAGAATGTCAATCGAAAGCGGAAGTGATGCAAACCTATTTGGAAATGACGACTAAGTGAAAGAAGAATTGATGGACAAATTTTACGGAGGAAGGACCCAAAAACTTTAAAGTTTGTGAGGCGATGCTAGTTAAAGCTCCAACAAACATCCACCTAGTTTAAGCGGCATGAGACATTTGAGAGACTGACGCATACTAAATATGGTCTTTTCCTTCATCTAAGATATCCACAGAAAACAATAGGGATCAACATAACTCAGTCGACCGCAAACCAAAGTCAGAGTCATTGACGAGTTGAAGCGATATGACAAATCAAAATTCGACTACTAAACAATAGCGGCAGAGTCCAACTGGGAGCCAAAAGGCGCATTGCAATTGGAGCAAAAGATTGTAGACTCAACAAAAGCGAGAAGATGCAGCATCTGCAAAGGTTTCGACGAGGACGTCGAAGGAATAAGTGGGAGAGAATGTCACGGACAAAATTATAAACGGAGTGTTTGATGTCATGCTCATGTATGTCCATGTCTTTCAGTTTTGTTCATGCTTTAGATAACATGTAAAGGGCTGGCAGTAGACTTAACAACCTCATTTTCCTTAGTTTGGTGGTCGTCCTAGGCTTACAAACAAATGTTGTGTCATATGGGCACTTGTAGGGATTTCGATCTGTAGTGGACCATTTTTGACCCTTTGTTGTGTGACCGTTTAGAGCTTATAAAGTCTGTTTATAATTTGCATTGGCTATGAAGTGTTTACTGAAATGATTGCATGTGGATCCCAAGTGAGACGCTTTCTCTAACCCATTTTCTCTTTTGTAGGTCCTAAGGAACCATAGGAGGTTTCGGGAAGGCTGACTTTTGTGGACAAACACACAAGGGTGCCGCACAACTTAGGCAAAACCAACTAAGTGCGTGACAGTATGCTGGTAAACTAAATATGCATTCAGTTTTTTTCATACCACTTGTTGATCAGATCACAAAATGCTATAGGCAAACTAAAGTGAAGGCACCAGGTAACCATGTAGAACTTGCAGTTTTATGGTATTTTCAAGGACAACATGTAGGAGTCATCTGCAGAAACTTGTAAGGGTTGGACACTCCACATATACTATAATTTATTACCAGAGTTTCTCTATTGCCTTTGGCTCCTAGGACAGTAAGTCATACACATGCACTTTTAAGTCTTAACATGCCTAATCTAATAAGAAAGATAAGAGAAAAGACATAATTTGTTCAATGTCTGACACAAGTTTAGGCCCACTGAACTTAACAAACCACTATCACCTAAATCCTGTAACAGTCCACCAAAAAAGTAAACATGGACTGAAGCTGAAAAAGAAAACCCAAAGTAAATTTAAAAAACAGATAGGTAGGTAGTTAAGTTAACAATTAAAAGCATCATAAAAGAACAACACAGTACAAAACTAAAGAAATTAAACAACATCTACCACCAACACATAAACCAATATAATCCCCAAACTTAACATGCATTAAATATTAAAGACACGTGGGTGACTGTCTACATGTGAAGGCATCTAGAACACTACAAATCACTTAAAAATAGTCAACAATACATGCATAAGTGATTATGCTTATTTGATAGCAGATCTCCACTGAGAAAGACAGGAATACATTTCACAATAAACGAGAATTCATAACCCAATTATGCGCGAGACATGTAATTAACTAAAAATATGCAACATAAGTTGAAGAAATAATATTATCCAATTAGTCAATTCAATAAACAAGACATCCAGAAACTAGAGCCTGATGAGAAAATCACCATGACATAACCACAGCTTGTAAAGCTTAGAATCATTAGCTTCCTGAGTTTAATGAGAAATCCAAGTGACAAGAAACAAAAAGTCCCTTGTACTTAACAACTAGAGAATAATACCAATATCAAGTTAAATAAGACTTACACACTAAAAGTGCTGTTACTTGATGCTTGATGGGAAGGGGCACTTGCAGAATGAGAAATTGATACCTTTATGATTTTCCCATACTGACCAAAATATTCCTTACGTTCAAGAATCTGCAAAACCTAAAAAAGGTTATCAAAAACACCCCTTTATGTTTATTAAAGAACAAATCCTGACAGCACAAGAGAGCACGCACACTTCTATCACATAAATTAGCAGGTAGGCCAATTATGTACACAAGGTTCCATTGTACCACTCTAACACCGCTAAGATGCTTCTTAGCTTCTAAAGACATTTTCAGCTTTGACTTTTGAGATTTCTGCTTTTTCTCAGCGTTTATCTCGGCAACTAACCTATCCAAAAGCAAGAAAATACATATACTCATATTATATTAAGAAACTACAGAAATGATATACTTTTCTTTTTTCTTTAGAAAAACAAATTAGATGAATGACCTTTTACAGTTGGCAGCCATCCTGACAATTCTTTCCTTGTCATATGGTGTGCGGCAGGCTGGACACCGCCCTTCTGTCTCTTCTTTCTCAGCCATGTCATTTATTTGATGCCAGCACCAAACACATATCTGCGGACAAGATAAAGGTCACAATGACTTCCAAATGTGAAATTCAGTGTCTCTAAGAATTCATAGAAAGCCAAACAAATGCCTCAATTTCAAAACTTAATTTGGATTTGTACATCTTCACGTGACATAGTAGCAAATTCAATCGCATAAATTCATCAAAAGGCAAACATGTGCCTAAATATCAAAACCCAATTTCCTCTCGTTTCTTGGTCAGCAGGCATGCGTACCTCATACCCACATTTGCAAGGCTTCAGCTGCTGATCAGTCAGGTCCATCTCCTCGGCGCACAGAGGACAGGTCCTATCTCCATCGTCACTCATGGTCGTCCTTCAAACAAGCAAAGGTATTCAAGTACCAACCACGAAGGATCAATATAACAAAATAAAACATCCAAAAAAATCACTTCCAACACTTGCAAAATGTCACATGGAGTCAACACAGTACAAAACTAAAGAAATTAAACAACACTTACACCAACACATAAACCAATATAATCCCCAAACTTAACATGCATTAAATATTAAAGACACGTGGGTGACTGTCTACATGTGAAGGCATCTAGAACACTACAAATCACTTAAAAATAGTCAACAATACATGCATAAGTGATTAGCTTATTTGATAGCAGATCTCCACTGAGAAAGGACAGGAATACATTTCACAATAAACGAGAATTCATAACCCAATTATGCGCGAGACATGTAATTAACTAAAAATATGCAACATAAGTTGAAGAAATAATATTATCCAATTAGTCAATTCAATAAACAAGACATCCAGAAACTAGAGCCTGATGAGAAAATCACCATGACATAACCACAGCTTGTAAAGCTTAGAATCATTAGCTTCCTGAGTTTAATGAGAAATCCAAGTGACAAGAAACAAAAAGTCCCTTGTACTTAACAACTAGAGAATAATACCAATATCAAGTTAAATAAGACTTACACACTAAAAGTGCTGTTACTTGATGCTTGATGGGAAGGGGCACTTGCAGAATGAGAAATTGATACCTTTATGATTTTCCCATACTGACCAAAATATTCCTTACGTTCAAGAATCTGCAAAACCTAAAAAGGTTATCAAAAACACCCCTTTATGTTTATTAAAGAACAAATCCTGACAGCACAAGAGAGCACGCACACTTCTATCACATAAATTAGCAGGTAGGCCAATTATGTACACAAGGTTCCATTGTACCACTCTAACACCGCTAAGATGCTTCTTAGCTTCTAAAGACATTTTCAGCTTTGACTTTTGAGATTTCTGCTTTTTCTCAGCGTTTATCTCGGCAACTAACCTATCCAAAAGCAAGAAAATACATATACTCATATTATATTAAGAAACTACAGAAATGATATACTTTTCTTTTTTTCTTTAGAAAAACAAATTAGATGAATGACCTTTTACAGTTGGCAGCCATCCTGACAATTCTTTCCTTGTCATATGGTGTGCGGCAGGCTGGACACCGCCCTTCTGTCTCTTCTTTCTCAGCCATGTCATTTATTTGATGCCAGCACCAAACACATATCTGCGGACAAGATAAAGGTCACAATGACTTCCAAATGTGAAATTCAGTGTCTCTAAGAATTCATAGAAAGCCAAACAAATGCCTCAATTTCAAAACTTAATTTGGATTTGTACATCTTCACGTGACATAGTAGCAAATTCAATCGCATAAATTCATCAAAAGGCAAACATGTGCCTAAATATCAAAACCCAATTTCCTCTCGTTTCTTGGTCAGCAGGCATGCGTACCTCATACCCACATTTGCAAGGCTTCAGCTGCTGATCAGTCAGGTCCATCTCCTCGGCGCACAGAGGACAGGTCCTATCTCCATCGTCACTCATGGTCGTCCTTCAAACAAGCAAAGGTATTCAAGTACCAACCACGAAGGATCAATATAACAAAATAAAACATCCAAAAAAATCACTTCCAACACTTGCAAAATGTCACATGGAGTCAAATAATTAACTTTGCAAAGCCTCCGAAAGTTCTCAATATCATTATACCAAAAAAGAAACCCTTCAAAACCCCATATTTTCCTCCTCCGATCTCTCAGATCTTCTCTTTCATAAACAATAAAATCCACAAAAATAAAAGAACAACCCACAATTCAATTAACCCCATTCAAGCGAAATCAAAGATCTGCCTGAATTTTCCCATCACATGGAATCCAATAACGATAAACCACATAATCTACCCTAGAAGCTCAAAAATCCACCACCCAGATCGAACAAAACACGCAGAACCAGCTAGAAAAGCGAAAAACTCCACATGCGACCAATCTGCGCCATCGTTTCCATAAGAACCATAATAGATCAGCAAAGAGGAGATAATTTGACCGGGAAATACAGCAGATGGCTGGATCGACAATACACCACTTACATTGGGGGAGGCGAGGTTGGGAGGATCGGAAGAGGATCGAAGGCCAAGCCCGAGGTGTGGAGGACGCAGGGGTGGTCGAGAACGAGCGAAACCCTTCTCTCTCGCGCGGATGGATTGGTTTGTCCGCAGGACGCTTTCGATCTTATTGCGACGACTCGGTTTGGGTATTTAACTAATGGCAACCACGACGCAAATGTCAAAACCACCCTCGATATTTCCCTATATTAACAAACCGACTCCTCGTATTCCATTATGCCTATTTTAACCTCCTCGGCCCCTTATATTATACTGACGCTACGCAAACCAGTACCTTCCTTGTGATTGGAGGCGTCGATGTTTCATTATGGGACCCAGCGGAAAACGTTGCTGACTCCACTGGAACAGAAGGCGGCCGGAGAGTTCTGAAAACACTCCCACACTTTCTATTTACCAACTCGGCTCATGTACCTCACCTGTGATCTGGAGACTTGATGTTTCACAGTGGGACCCAGGGATAAACCTTGCGGCTTCCACTGACAGACAAGGTGGCTGAGCGGGTACCAGTTTGGCGGTGAGAAAATCATGCACGATGGGCACAAAGGACTGACGGTGGGTTGGTTGGCATGGTAACCGTAAGCATTAGCACCATAATCATTCATATAAAATATACCATATAGAACAAGGTTTTACTATTTTTCACACTAAAATATCATCTCAAATTTGGGTGTCTAGAACAAAAAATAAAATAAAATCATCTTTTGTACCACTAATTGATTTGTTCCTTTGCTTTTTTTTTTATCCAACCCAGTAATTAGAGTAGAATTTTCATAAACTTTATTTGTTACAAGTTATAATTACATTAGAATGATTTTGATATTTTATAATCGATACTGCGTCGTCACATAACATATCATCATTATGATCAATATATATAACAGTTAGAATAAGGTTTTACTATTTTTTATTTTAAAATATCATCTCAAATTTAGGTGTCTAAAATGAAATTATTATTTTGTACCACTAATTGATTTATTTATTTGGTTATTTTTTATTCTAATAAATAATTGGAGTAGAATTTGACGGTCTTCAATCATATGGAATCTGATATTTATGACAAATATAATTTTGTCTCTAGAAATATGAACTCCCATATATTAATAGTGTTATTTTTATGGTTTGTATAAGAAAGCGTGGCTTTTGTACAATGCAACATCTGCACCGTTTGATTTGATCATATCACTTGATTTTTTCTTTCTTTTACCAAATGACGAGTAATAAAGATAGGATATATTAAATAAAAAATAATTTTTAATAAATGGATCCGATACGTCATCATGACGAGACCGATGTTGAGGGCACGAGTTGTCGCCGGACTCAACGGGAGCCCAACCCAAATGGCGAAGCCCAATTGCATATGACAGCCGTACCCGAAGCTCCATAAAGAGGGCCGAAGCCCACATTCTTAAACGCCCTGCAATAAGTTGGTTTCTTCCTCTCACATCTTCGCTTTCCTTCGCATGCTAAAAGAGGGAAGGAGGAGGCAACGAAAAAGGGTAGGGAGGGAGGGAGAAGGGGCGACGAGATGGACGACTACGCGAGGGAGATGATGGATCTCAAGACCCTCGTCACTCGCACCCTCGAGAAGAAAGGCGTCCTCGCCAAGATCAGGGTCAAATCTCTGCCCCCTCTCTCCCTCTCTCACCCTTTCCCCGCGATCACGATCGATCCCCTGGATGGAAGGGGGTTGGTGCTTGTTGTTCTCCCGTGAGAATTAGGGCTTAGTTGTGTCTTTGATTCCCCTAGATCTTGTTTGTGAAATGGTGAGGTGGATCTCTTGAATGCGGCGTTGCTGTGGGGTTTCGGTGGAGTCATCCGTTAATCTAACTTGTGTTACTTTACATGGGAATCCTTCGAGGGATGAGATCGGAGTAGAAATTATCTTCGAGCGGTTGTGAGAACCTCTGGTTGCAGATCTGCATCGGATCTTTGGGTTCTCGGGACGTGGTATGGATAGAAAACTAGAACGAGAGGGCACGTCTTATGTTCTCGAGCTGGTAATCTGATACCTAAGGCTTGCATTAGAACTCCTTTCTTGGGAATCTGCTGCTCCAGAATATTATGCAATAAACTTATGGAATATTTTAGGTGTTGTTGAGGTTTCTGGAACCCGAAGATTAGGATATACCCTTGGTGGAGCGTCTGGGTTTTGCCTCATTTCATTGTGTTGTCTACTTTATTTCAGCCTCAATGACCATATTAACGGTGGCAAGTTTGAAGAAAGTTCAAGCTGAATACTGTTGAAAGTACCATCTGTTGATGCCTCATCTCTAGTACGGCATTATTAGTCAGTTGTTTCAGGAATTCTGTTTTGTGTTTCCATTTTCAACTGTCTGACATTAGTGTTAGTCTTTACCACCTCTTGTTGATTAGCTTAAATATTAAGATAGCCGAGGATTTTGTGGTTTACATTTGAATTTAATTTTAGGCTGAGCTCAGAGCAAGCGTATTTGAGGCAATAGAAGAAGAGGATCAAGTTCTTGAAAATGATGACAATGTTCCTCCTGCATTGCTAGGGAGCTGCAATGATCGAGCGAAGCAACTGCATACCTCTCCTTCAGGTTTTGAATTTTCTACTAAGTGAACCACTCTTTGGCAACTAGTTATGCCTCCTGTCATGCGTTGAAATTTTTGGTCATGAAAACATATTCTTTTATGGAATCGTGTGGGTAAAGGACTGCGTTCCGTGTTATTTTTCTGTCATGCAATTACTAGGAAACATCAGTCCTAAGTGTGGATAAGTATTTGATTCATGGATCTGTTTTGCAAATATGATATTTGTGTGTGTTGAGAATAAAAACAGAAAGCTTTTGTTTAATAGCATATTAACTAATTGAAGTAATTAATATTTTCTGGATAAGCAAGACAGATAGGAGGAATTTGGAGTTGGTAAGTGCTCCCACAAGGGCAGTTGATTCCTCATTATTGGTCATGGAGTGAATTATTTTGGTGTATATTGCTTCTAGGCATCGGCGAACGGTTATAATTTTCTCTTTTTGATTACTAATATATGATTTTCTCGTCTACTCTAGTTATTAAGTAATGTTAGATATACGTTTTTATGTAAGGCTTGACATACTTGATTGGTGATTTGATGTATTGCATTGTTATCTATTTGAAATTAGTTTTGTCTGGTCGAGATATGAATTATATAATTTTGATTTACACAGATTTATTGGTAGGCCATTAGGTACTTTACTGATCTCATCTAGATTGCAAGTACTACTCTTTAAGCTTGAGATTAATTTTTGGATATTTCATTAATTATTAAACCTAGTTAGTCATACAAGGATTTTTGGTTGAATAGTTTGATAAGTGCCAGTCATTTGTTTAGCCAAAATTAACTAAGCTAAGTGCACATACTCTTTGTTTGTGCGATTGTGAGTCTTGCTAAAAAGTAACAGGAAATTTAAACTAGCAACAAACGCCCTTTATATAGGCTTTCCTCAGACATCATGCAACACGAGGACCTTTTTCTTTGGAAGTTGCCACATTCATCTAATAGGTCTTGTTGTATACAATTCTGTAATCCACTGTTAGCAATCATGTTGAAGAATTAAACCCATAATGGTGTGGTGAGATGGATGATATTGTGAAAGTCATGTTGCTTGCAGGAAGGTTATTAACAGCACTAATTTGCGAATATTTGGACTGGGCCCAGTTAGGCCACACACTCAAAGTTTATCTGCCCGAGTGTAATTTGGTAATCATGTAAACTTCCCTTTGGTTTGTTGTTGTATTAAGAAGTTCCACATGTCGATATCATGGATTTACTGTTTTTCTTCTTGTTCATGGTATTCTTGCTCTTCAGCAAAAGGACTTCTGGAAAGAAGAATTGAAAGATTTTAGTAACAAAAATCAGTATGATTCGAACAAGAATGGCGATAGTGGTCCACTGCTCTTAGAAGTTCTTGAAGGATACTTAAAATATGAGGTTTGGTGCCCTTATGTGATTTTTATTCTTTTTCATGATCTTTTTGAGTTACCCTGTCCTTGGAATTACGTTGATTTCCTGAAGTAAAAATGTATTTATACTAGTCCTAACCAACTCTTTTCTTTTGTTTTTATAATTAAAAAGAATCTTGATAACAATTATTGGATGAAATATCTTACAAATTATGATATACTTTATGCCATATTTTTTTCATCATTATAAGATAAATTGATCATTCCCTCCTGAGCTGTTTTGGTTGCAATTGGCCATCATTTGTCAAGCGTTATTTTCAGCTTCGAGTGTTGTGGAAATGGCCTTTAAGATGATGTCTTCATGATCCAGCCATCCAGAAGATATACCCAACCTTGTAAAGCTCTGATATTTAACACTTGACATTTTCTATGTTATGTACATCTAAGCCACCTGTATTAGTTGATGCATAAAGCAGTTTGAAGTTCCCAATTCTGTAGAAAAATGTTTTAAGATTCATTCAAGCATATCATTTAGGTGCATTGCGAAACAAGTTCCAAGACTACCTTTGCTTTGTCACAAAAGCCTTCAGCGCGGAAATCACCTTGGATAACAGTATAACAAAAAGCGAGATAGATGCTCCAATTGGTACATAATGGGAAGAGCACTAAACGACTAATTGGTGTCTGTATCATCAGATAGATTATCACACTCAGCTATTTAGATGGACTGAATCACCCTGATAAAGTTAGCCCATTTCATTTGATGAGTAGTATAAGCTTTTCCTGTAAAACAGTGGAAATAGTATTTGTACTCCAAATGTTGCCATGCAAAAGCAGAAAGACTTATTCTTAAACAAATGTATATCATCTTTATATTTTGCACTGATAGCTGGAGATGAATATTTTGGTTTCTAATACTTATGTTTTATCATCAAGAAGCGTTAACTCTTTGAGACATAAAATGATCCCAGGATGAAAGATTTATATAATTTTATGCTAGCTCAGCTTGGATTTTCTTTTATTTCTTTTTGGTGTTTTATTCTGATCTCTCAAAAATATTTAAACCTTCATAATGTTGGGTGCATGTGAAAACTGAAACCTCTTAAATTTTAATACCTTTAATTGTTTCTCTACTCGAAGTTAGATTTCCTAAATGATTCTACGTTGAATCCTTATTCAAGAAAATTTGCCTCTTTCACTTCCATCTTGCTGATAATAGCAGGGAGTTGATAACCTGCATCTCTAGACTCTTCTAGGAAAACAATGTGTGATTTTGACTTTCTGCTAGGCTGCAAGTTGAAAGGGCAAAAGGGCAAACACAATACATGAGGCTCTGTCAATCCTAGTGAAGGCCAAGATAAGCAGCTTTATCCCTACAATTAGAGAGGTTATTCTTGTGACTGGAACCTTGGTCACATAGGTCGCAAAGGGCAAATCCTTCATATTGAAAATGAACAGTGCTAAAATTTTAAGATCTTGAATTAGACTTAAGCCACTTTCTGGTAACATCTGTTGTATCTCTTGAGGTACCCTACTACACTATTATGGTCATTGCATGCCCTCCATGTCCTCATCTTGAATGTCTCAATCTTGGGATGTTAAAATTTGGAATAGATATGGCAGTATGAGTGTCTGTTTATTTGTGGAATGCAATTGATATTAGCATTTGTCTGGTGTGGTCTACAGTGGAATTAATAAGTGTGTTATCTAGGGATTCTTATGATGATTATTGCTTCTGTATCATATTGTTGCACAGAATTTGACCCAAAATAGGATGGCCGGAGGGAGTTTAATCAATTCAGAGACAGAGTCAATATCTAGCGGGGAGGCCAGGAATGTCCGAAGGCCATTTTCATCATCATCATCATCATCTGCTGTTCACGGAGGCTTACCTTCTTTGGACAGGTAAGTTTAACTTTTGGTTAGCTTCTGTTTTGGGACCTTTCTGATGGGATTTTTTTTTATGGTTGATGCTAGGCCGGTCCCTCTTACTCAGTCATCAGGTAACTAAAAGGTTTTTGTATATTTGTGCTCTCGTTTTGCTGCTTACCCTGTCTTCGTTTTATGGTTCCAGATCGAAAGTCAAGTTCCTCAGTTCCTACGAATAGGAAGGATGATTACATGTGGAGATATGATGCTGAGATCTCTGAAGATGTAATGCGAGCTGCAAATGCTTTAGAAAACATTCAGCTCGACAGAAAAGCACGGAATTTGACAACATCTTGGAGGTTAGTGTCCTGTGACATTTTCTGCCATATTACATGTGTGTCCTTGCACCTTGAAGTTCATGAAGATAGCTTTGAACATGAAGTTAGTGGGTCACGATGCAACTGCCTGTCAGCAATAACTTTATAATTGTCTTCCTTGTTTGTGCATGCCAAGGCCTTTGCTGGAGCTGTCTTAGCAAAGGAATATTCCTATGTGTTATCGTGACTGTTCTTTTAAAATTAATTAAACTGAACCTAGTTGCTCTGACTCTCAAAAAGCCAGCCCAATGGTTTCATTTTACATTTTTGAAGCTGTTCATTTGCAAATCATCTCACACAAATCTCTGTGCAGTATTTTCTTGGGATCGTTGATTTTGGCAACTACTAACTCATTTGGAATTTACATGCTTTGCCCTCATTGTTGATACAGGCATGTGAACAATGGCATTATGGAAGACGATGGCACGGTGGATCGCCGTTAGCATGACTTACAGCTTCTGTTACGTTTCTAGCTTGTTTCGGTTTCGTGCGTACAACATCAAGACTAAGAAGCTGTTCCAGTTGCTGATTTCCCCCTTCTTCCCCGTTGGAGCTTTCTTTTAATGCATCGGGGTTCACACAATTGTCTCTGATGTTGTTTTCAGCACCTGTAGCTGATTCATGTATCCCCCTTGTGATGCCTATCATTTAGGACCTGCTGAGGCTTTTGCTTTTCCAAATCACACTAATATCATCATCTCAACATATGCCCAGTAAGTGCTTTGCTTGTTGCTGATCTTCTAATAAACTCGGTTGTTCCTGGGGCATTCTTTTGTCAAAATTGGTAGTTTGATTGAATGTGGGTCTTCTTGATGTGTATTTTGAATGTCCAATGATGCACATACTTCTTGTGCTTCTACGATGATAAAAAAGTTTTGTATCCTGTGATTGATGGAGGTGATACCTTATGGTCGATTTTGATCATTTATCAATCCTAGGCATTGTTCTGCGAGCTAATTAAATTGGTTGACTCACTATCAGAGAGAACACGAGCCATGTCCATTTGATCTCCGTGATCAAAGCAGTCCTGCTTGGCGGCCACGACACTTCAAGGCACACTGTTATACCTGGCTATGTAGGATCAGAGGAAAGGAAAAGTGATGCAATGGATTCTCAAGGAAAGGAGGTATTAGAAAATATTCTCACGAGACACTACGCCTCGGTTTCCTAAAATTTTTCAAGTATGGACTCAAATTTCTAATAAGAACTTTTTTTTTTTGTTGAGATTTAAACTTCAAAATTTACGATTCCAAATGGTCAAAAAAAAAAAATGTATATCCTGGCGGTGGGTGCCCAATCATGGGTAGAACTTTCGAAACCTTAGCATTTCGTATCGGAGGTATGGGATGGTTCAAACCTGAAGTGTCAACAAGACCTGCACGGATGGGACACGATCCTTCGAGGCGCTGCTTCACATGTCAACATACTAACACCACAACGCATTGCAGTATCGGAATTCCCAATTCAATATCCTCCAGGGAGATTCCTGTAGCAAGTCAAGGGAGCATCACATCATAGTTAAGCATTGTTCTGTTTAAAAAGTTAAAAAGAGGCTACATACCAGTAATAATTAACTCCGTCAAACTTTACTTCGTAGTAGTTTCGGCCTTCGCTTGGCTAGTTTGGCTTACATAACTTGGAGCAGAGATGCAATGTTAATCTTTTTTTTTCTCTCTTTTCATCTCCTTTGCTCACAATTTATTGTTCACGATCAATCAATGGATGGGATAATATATACTATTTCTTCAGTAAATTACAACAAGAATTACATAACCTACAAGTCTAAGAAAGCACACAAATCCCTCTCTCTCTCTCTCTCTCTCTCTCTCTCTCTCTCTCTCTCTCACTCTCTCACCTTCTTGGCGGGCACAACAGGTTAGAGCAAATGATTGAAATTAAATCATAACTAATTGATAATTATGATAAATATAGAAAAGGAATTATGTGACTGCAACTTAAACAGGTGGTGATATCACCGTCTCCCAAGTTTCACTTCTCTGGCTCTTGATGCCCATTCATATCTCTCTTCGGAGTTTGCACATTCTGTTCCCCGTCATTGTTGAGCTTTGCATCAGTGGAGTCCTCAGGATAATTCTGTTTGCCCTGGAAATATATGGATCATACTCGATCTATCATAAACAAAGTATCTGAAGGCAAATGTATCAAGTGAAATTGAAACTTTCAGAGATGTGAAACATTACAGGATATACCTTGTTCTTGTCGCGCCAACCAAGTACAAATGGCCTAGCAAGCAAGCTTATTTTTCTAGGAGGGATATCCTGAGATGAGTCTTGACTTGTTCGAACAGGTGAATTATCCGTAGTTGGTGTCCTGACAAGAAGAACATCACAAAGACAACTGTCCATGAACAGTGTGTTGACATCAAATAGTTAATTGAGCCGAGAATGCAGTGTGAATGATCTAAACGTATCATCAAGGATTGGCACGACACTGCATGTATGCCCTCATGCCGTAAAATGATAATAAAAATTAAAAAAGAACAGGACCACACAAAGATTAAAAGATCATGATAATTTCAAGTATCATAGATTAGCTTTACTGAAAAACAAGGGTAATAACAAGTCAACAGAAAGGGATGCTCATCTAGAAAGTATTGGGAGTAAAAGCAAAGTTGGCTGCCAGTGGTTCAACACACATACCTTGGAGAGCTTAATGCTTTGAGCTGGCTGGACTGGTATTGCAATGTAGCCTCTAGCATCGTCTCTGCCATTACTGCCCTGTCCTCCATTTGTGCAAGTAATGACATGGATTCTTCATATTTTTCCTGCATATATCTCGATGAATGGGTAAAAAAGACCAGAAAGTCGATATTGAACACAATAGTCAGATTTAGATGACAATTCTGACATAAAAGAGAACTAAACGTAAATTGGAAGAACCAAAATTTTCATGCAATAAAGGTTTAGGATGGCAGCAACAATTGCCAAAGAATTTACAAATGCAGAAATTAGAAGTCAGAACTTGGTTGTAGTATGAAAGGTATGTTGGTAACAAAAAGTTAGAAGTTCGAACTTAGGCGTAGTAGAAAATAGTAGATTACGTATACTTTGTCAGCTAACTGTTAAAAGATTGACAACAAAAATTAAGGAGTTAGTCTTGTGGTTGCTTTGCTTACTCTTCAGGCAACTAGTAGAAGGAAGCTCAATATTTCCATAGGGCTCAGAGTTCTAGCTAGATAAAACAATTATACAAGTTTTAACTACACTTTGGCTTTCAGTTCCAGCCTTGTTTGCAGTATTATCCATATTGCACATCTCAAAGGACAATCACATTTTGTTTCACAGATTCTTGAAGTTCAAACCAATGTGGCAGGAATGCTAAGAACAAAGATGTTAATGCTATGCAAAAACTGACGATAATATGACAAGTCAGGCCACCTCTATAACCCAGACCAGCACATGCCAGATATATACCTTAGCAAGAAGTTTTTCTTTTTTCTTTACAACCTTAGCAAGCAAGCTGAAAGATGCACAAAGCACTGTGAATATCATTGCACATTCAATCAGAACCAAGCAATGGCAAAGACTTACCAAATGGCCATAACTAACGTACATCAGTTTTACATCCTTTAAGATGCCCAACTTCCACAGAAACCACCAACTAAGAAACTGTCCTAGTACAAGTTTCAATCTTGATATTTACATATATTTTATATCCTATTTCCAAGCAAAACTGGCACTTCTTGGCATACATCATGGATTTTTTATTTTGAAAACAACACCATAAGTGCCCTTTTATGGTCACCATATCTATTTCCACCTAGAAATTAAGTAGAGATTGTAGTATTTGGATCAAAATGCATAAACACCATAGATGAGAAAGAACCTGGAGAGCATTGACAGCTTGACGCTGATTAGCAGCCTCTTGCTCAGCAAAGAGGCGAGCATCTTCTGTGACCTTCTGTTCTTGTTCAACCCGCATCAATACCTTCATGAGTAAAAACCATTAGTTTATAAAACCAAAAATACAGAAAGCACGAAAGGAGAATCATATATCAATACACAGGTAGAAATGGAGTATGACACACCTCAAGCATGGCACGCTCTTGTTCCTGCTTGTCTGCTAGAGCCTGTCGCAACTCAGTTACCTCTTGCTCCAACTGCTCAACCTGATAACAGTAGCAATTCAATTTATCAGGTTTTAATATAAAACGAAAAAGACACAATTGTAAGTTATGCCAGATTCAATAGTCTGCTTGGCTTTGTGATTGCACCTTTATAAGATATCTGATATAGTACAGTTCTTTACCGTGTAAAAGCAAATAAAGAAGGTTTTATGGACTACTAATTGGTCGATTTGAAATCTGATCTTTTATTCCTGAAAAAGAATACCTGGGGATTATCTATTATAAGCCTCCTATGCACTACAACCCATAATCAACAATTATTCCTGTCTAATCTTCTGAATGTAGAAAACTTATGTCTACATAGACCCTAAGAGTTTATGGTACAATTATTCAAGTATATGACGCAGTACACATACCAAGAAGATACTAATACTTTAGTTAGTCAAAGATCTGTAGAAACATGACATGATTTACTCTTGTTGGAACCAGTCAAACTGAAATATGATATCACAGAACTTCAAAACATCACAAGCATGTGATGTATATTATTGTGCCTCCGAAGAGGCAAAGGAGTCTCTGCCGTTAATAGCAGAGCATACGGATCTTAAATGGGGGCAATATGTGAGCACTGTAGCTGATGTTCTGCATAACAATTTGTTTGGTGTTAAGGTCCACTTAGGCATCAACAGTTTAAACATCAAAAGACCAAGAATGTTGAGATAATTAATGTCTGAACTCTGAACTAATATGTTTAAGTTGAGTAGGCAGCGCATGTAACCATTATTTCATACTTTGAGATTATCTGCCCAACCCTTTTGCCAGAGGTTGAAGGGGGATCGTTTCATTTGTAGCAAAGATAAAATGTATGTAATGCAAGAAATTGGACCGAAATGTGGAAAAACAAAACTGTTTTAGGATACCAGCTATCTTGGCTTGGACAACCTCTTTCCCATGGCACACACACAATTTAAACCGCAACAGGCCACCGAGTGAACCAACAAGGGATCTTTAAGGTGACTTCCACCTTCTAAGTTAATCCTTGCCAAATGAAGATGACCAGGCTCAGAGCCAAGAAATTATTTACATCTTTAATTAATTTGGTCATTATCAGAAACATGCTTCTTTCTGAGCAAACTCTTAATAATGGTTCAGTGTTGATCAGCTACGTTAGTCCAGATATGTCTAATGGAACTTTAACTCTCCAGAGAGGACGAACAAAACCAGCAAACAGCAGCAAAAGGGCAAAACTTAGTCATTGCTTTACTGATCCCTAATTCAGCACAATCCTCCATCAGCAGTACCCAAAAGAGAAATAGAGAAAATCTATAGAACTGACCCCAGAAACTTGGAGCTTCTTGTTGTAGGCATATGAACTCTTTTATCAGAGAAGACAATCTAAATATAGTGATGCATAAATTATATATCATTATTGTATGAATAGACACAATAACTCAACTTGTGTTATTTCCTCCAAAATATTTATAACTCATAATATATCCATTGCAGTTAAAACCACAGAGAATGTTCCAAATCATGGTTATGAATCTTGCAGTGTACTGGGCATACCATGAACTACGATATGCTGGCATATTATAATACAAACATATTTCAATATTAGAATAAAACTTTAATATTTTTGGCGTACCAACAAGTATGTACCAGTCTCAGTGTTTTTAAAAGTGCTAGGCACCAAGGTTCCACGGCTCTCGGTGCTTGCTTAGGTGCCCACCTGAGCAAAATAATGTGCTCTAGAATATTAAAATATACAAAAATATATAATATAATTTTAAAATTTATAAAAATATATAATTTTCAAAACGCTCAAGGCGCTCGGTGCTCGCTTAGGTGCCCACCTGAGCAAAACAATGTGCTCTAGAATATTAAAAAATATAAAAATATATAATATAATTTTAAAATTTATAAAAATATAAAATATAAAATATAAAAATATATAACAAAGTTTTAATATCAGTTCTAAGGATTAACAATCCATTGTTAATAGTGGTTATAATAGTGTGCAGTAGGGGAGGGACAAGAGGATTCACCGATGGTGAAAGATAGGGAAGGAGAGGGTAGAGGTGATGGAGGAACCTTCAGACAGTGGCAGCGACGACAACGGTGAAGGAAGCTACTGACGACGACAATAGCGATGGAGAAAGCTGCAACCTATCCCTCAACAGAAGAGGGAGCTGCACATGAAAGATTAGGCAATAGAAGGAGCTGCACACGAAAAAAGCAACGGTAAAGGAGGAAGATTTAGACCTTTACATTGGCGGAGGACTTATCAACAGTGGAAGATTAGACCTTTCCGTCGATTGCAGAGGACGCAGCGGCAAATCCTAGGGTTGGACTTAGTTGGTTCGATTGAACCAACAAAGTCATTGTTAAATTGAACCATAGTCCAAAATAGTCAACTCATTGGATTCAATAGAGTGCTCGCCCGAGGCGCCTGGCGCCTAGGTTCAGTCAAGCGCCTAAGCAGCGCTTCGGTGAAGCGTGTCGCCTGGACCCTGTGCGAGGCGCTTGGGCCTCGTGTTGCTTGAGCACCGAGGTGCCTTTTAAAAGCATTGACCAGCCTAACATAGTTCCTAAATCAATAGCAAACAAAGCTATTAAACCTTATTAAAAATAACATAATATTTCATATCTAGGCTTTTAAATGCCATGGATCATGTTCAAGGGAGCCAATCTTCAATTTAGAGCCTCCATGATTGATTTTGAGGAGATAGGGTTGGAGTCACAATCCTATAGATAGGTAGCTCAACAATATACAGTTAGTGGACTATAAATAGTAATAGCAAAAGTTAGTTTCTCTTGGTCCAACATTTGTTCTTATTTTATATTGTCTCCAAGAAACTGAAAAGATATACCCGGCATATGTGATAAACACAAGAATAACTAGAGAAAAAAAAGCTTTACTGCCAAACAGATGGCTGGCAGCCACTATGTATGGAACATAACAAACATATATATGCATATATGAGTTCATTATATGTACAACTATATATGAATAAGATTTCAATACCAGTTCACACCACATAATAGTATAGTACCAAGTCAGAACAGTCTATGATCGCAATGCCATGTACCATGGTGCACTGTAGGAAAAAATTGTAATATTTTTGAAGTGTCAGTGCTCTTTGATACATTGGGAAACTGTGTACTATTTAGTTTGAATCCATGGGCATATATTTGTTTAAATATACAGTCCATAAGAATATGAACTACTTTAGCCATGAGCAAGAGACAATTTTAGTTGTCACAACATTATATTTCACATTACCTTTGCACTTAAAATACGCCTGTTATCCTGCTTCACCATCTCCATCAATGCTGTCTCCAACTCCTCAGCTCTTGGAAAAGAACAAAAACTTTAATTCCATATAATTGAAAAATGTATTAATGCAGTCATTGATAAAAATGAGGATCATCGCTCCAGATTAAGTGTTATAGGATCATATTTCATCATTCACTCTAATAGAAAAAACAGGTATCAAAAACTTATATTTTAACGTAATAGCTAAGATGAAATTTCTAAATCCTAGATTTCTAATATGATTATCAATAAGATGTTAAAAACCACAAACCTGAGGGTAGCAGATCTTTTCTCCTCCAGCAATCTACACAGTTCCACCTTTAACCATGTGGCCTAAAAATAAAGGAATACAGAAGAAATTCAAATGATTCCAAGTGGTCCTCTAAACTTTTTTACTCAAAATAATAAGGCCTGATAAAGGCACAAGACCCTTCAGTTCAACTTCACATAAAGAATCAGGAAAAGCATGCCTTCTAAAACCTTCAGCCTTATATGCTATATTTTGACTACACTTGACATATAATTCATATGAAGTGCCCATTTCAACAAAAGAAATTACAATGGTAGGCAAGCTTGGTCTTCGTTTCCAATTAATTTCAGTTACTTGAAAGTTAATTAGGCAGATGATCATGTTTCTAAAGATAATCAATGTGTCTATTTTCGGTCTTTGGGCCTTTGCCACGGGTTGAAGACCAAGGTAAACCAAGTAGATGGCCTACACTCTTGATTTACTGCTCTAACTTGGTGAAATTTGGAGATGCCAAATATCACAATTCAAACTTAATATAATAAGTGAAAGAAGCTACGAAATATTAAAATAAGTAGCATGTTTTTTTGTTGACTAATAAGAAAACTCTTTTTCTAAACTTTCGTAAACAAGATTTAAAAGACAGATTACAAGCTTTAATAATTTTTATAGAAAAAAATAATTTTGGTAAGACATTTTTAGCAGATAACACCTGATTGCCTCAATTTGATTCTAGTGATTTTTCCCCATAGCACAAGCTAGTACAATTTATATTTTTCGTAATTCTCCTAATTATATGATAATACATCACCATATGTTTTGTTGTCCTATTCAACATGTATATTATTTGATTGATTTAGAATGACAATCATACAAAAGAAAGAATTTCGGTAGTCATCACTAGATGTGGCAGTTACACCTGTCTGCTCCAAATATATAAGAAGATAGCAAAGTTAGAGACTTATAAAGAAAACGGGACACCGCACTATCCAATGGTTGTCATAGATCTTTTTTTTGAAAAAACTAAAAAGAAAGCAACAATTTCTCAAATTGGAAGTTAAAACTGTGCTTAAGAATGAGCACATTAGAGAACCAGATCCAGCATTCAGGATTAGGTAACCACTTTTTGCATTGACAGTAGTTTATTTTTCAATGCAAAGATAATATTTGCATTCACAGTAGTTTATTTTTCTAAGCAGTAACCACTGTTAAATTTTATAATTTATTAAATGTCCTGAAGATGCCATAAAAAGTGCACACCACCTATACTGTGTTGGACGTAGTAGTTGCATCATTAATCTATTTGTCTAAGTTGCACTATTGATCATCTCAATCTTGAAATTAGTAAAAACACATAATAACAGGAAAAAAAGAAGCAATACCTGTTCTTTAAGATCAGGTAGAGAATCCAACTCTGCATCAACTGTCAGAGTACCAAGAATACCATCCAATTTTGCTGAATCAGACTCCATGGACTGTACATCTCCATTGGTGTTCATTTCACCTAAATTTTCTTTTGATTTTGCTTCTGATACTAGTGGTCCATTGTCACGCTTGAAACTATATAGTTTAGTTGCAAGACCTTTAGAGTCTCTCCAAACACGAAGTCCTTTGGACCTTTCCTCCATGGCAGCAATCACTGATGGTCGATTTTTGTTCCTTAATCTTGTAGTCTCACCTCATTTATAGGTTGATATCCCATGCAAGCTGTCAAAACAAGCTGGCTACTGTCAAAAGTAGAACCAGCAAGTGACTGCAATAATGTAACTGCATCTCCTGCATCCTTTGTTGTCACAATTGCAGGACCTAGAAATAAGCATTAGAAACACAGTGCTTGGTCATATCCATGCCACAAGTTGTTCTCATATAGTAAAAAAGGTAACAAAAGTGAGTAAATTAAACCCGTACCATATAATTCCATCAAAGCTAGTGCTGTTCGAAAAGCATATCCCTAGTCCCCAAATCATAGATATGAAACAAGAATGGTAAAAAGAAAGATAGTAATAGAGAAATTTATGTAGAAATAACCTAATAGTTGCAAACTACAGAAGAAAAACATATGAAATCAAATAAAACCTGACCACTTTCCCAGGGAAGCATATTCACGAAAATGGAAAGGAACCAGGGTCCTGTAACCCATGCAACTTGCACTCCAAGATAATCCAGATGATTCACTGCAATATAGTAAAAAAGGTAACAAAAGTGAGTAAATTAACCAGTACCATATAATTCCATCAAAGCTAGTGCTGTTCGAAAAAGCATCTCCCTAGTCCCATCAAACAATAGCACATCCCAGACACGAAGAACTGTGATTTTCAAACATCAAACAAGATGTTAATAAACATATTACATATCACAATCCTGAAAGATATGAAACAAGAATGGTAAAAAGAAAGATAGTAATAGAGAAATTTATGTAGAAATAACCTAATAGTTGCAAACTACAGAAGAAAAACATATGAAATCAAATAAAACCTGACCACTTTCCCAGGGAAGCATATTCCGAAAATGGAAAGGAACAGGGTCCTGTAAACCCATGCAACTTGCACTCCAAGATAATCCAGATGATTCACTGCAATATAGTAATATTCACTGCAATATAGTAAAAGAAAGTATATATGAATTACAAATTGTGAACTTACATTTGTTGATATTTTTCCAGCACAATCTTTTAAAGACAATAAAGATATTAGTAAAAGTACAAGGAGCTAGGACCTAATTTTGGAAATCTTTCACGAACTAAGTCCTCCAAAACAAGTTGGTCCACCTGGTACATATGTGCGTGTATTGTCATGTCATAATGTAACAACAAAACCCACCATTATGCAAAAGAGAACATGCAAAGTGACTAATAAGTTAGGAACTAAAAGCCAAAAATAAAAAGAAAAAAACACTGCAATGGAATATCACCTGAGATTCAATCATTTCCTCGGAGTAGTAACCATCAAAATAGTCATCAATGATACCCATCAAAGTCCTGTGGTACTTCAAGAAACTTAGGATCAGTACTTTTTCTAAGCTATATATACCTAAAGAACAAGATCGTTACTTGCACTGCTGAATTATTTAAATCAATCATATGATTTTTCTTCTGCACATGCAAGGGACATCCTTGATTAAAACCTAAGACCCACCAAAATGCATTTTCTTCTGGCATCAGCAAAAGTAGTAATCCTGCAAAGAAATTCATCGCCTGCAGAGGACAAAATCAAGATGCTCTATTTAGATACGCAACACCTGAGTTCGAAGGAATATGACTGGAGGCTCACTGAAATAATATAAAGGAATAGCTGAGAGGTGATTCTTATCCACATAATTGCAGAACAATAATGGTTGATCAAACTCAAAGCGTGCTAACATGTGAAGAAAAAGCTCAGAGGGAAAAAATAAAAACAGAATCTCAAGACTATATAAGAGCTCCTAGGCTTTGTTGCCAAACTCATGGCAAAACTATTCACAAGAGAATGATAACACCAAACAAATGTATAAAACAAGAATAAGAAGCAAAATTACCTGACAATAACCAACAGATGGATTATGTCGAGCATATGCAGTGAGTAGTCGCCTCAAAGCATTTCTCCCATCCTCATCTAGAGCAGGATGACCAGGGAATGTTCTGGGAAGATCCTGTAACGAGAAAATAAGCAAGTCATACAAAATTCAGCAGCATTAAATTGCCATATCACCTAATGATATTGAACACCATGTTGCCAGATACCTTCTCGATCTGTCCCTTCCATTTTTCAGTTCCCAGAGGTCGTATTGGTTTGTTTTCACTGTCAGCTTTAAGTGGAGCATCAACTTCTTTGGCATCTGTCTTAGATTCTAGACCTAGCAAATTACTATAATATCCATCTATCCTGCGAGCTCCAACACCAACAAAAGCTTGCCAAAGCTACAATCAAGGACAATGACAAACATAGATTAGTGGAGACACAAAAACCAGTGGTAGCAACAAGCATTGAAGAGATAACAACTGGAAACACCTCTCCTCTAAGAGCCATTGGGAGCCCCCCACGGACCAAGCACTCCAATTCTTCCTTTGTCTCTTCAGGTATCCCTTGACTAGCCATATTCATATTGGAATCAAAATTTCCCTCATCTCCAGAAGAAGCTTCATGGACTGGCTCAGATCTCTCCACATCATAAAACTCATCATCTGAGTCTTCGGAGGCTCTCGACTCTTCAATAGGAGCAAGGTTCGTCCTACTCCGCTGGGCAACTTGTTCACCGCCTTCCATGAACTTTTTCTTCTTTACTCGATGACTCATCATCTGCTCAATGGCACTAAGGGAAGGCCTGATCTGGGCCCAAATTTGGGCCTGATGAATTCCTCTCTGATTTTCTGTTGTCTCCTTCCCGGATCCAACTTCCTCCATGCCATCGCACTCGCTAATCTCATCAGGGCTACTGTCCTTCTCGGGCACTTCAGCCGCTTCCAAATGTGCCTCAGTTTTATTTTCCCCTGTGGACAAGTCATTGTTGGGCGTACTCTCAAACTCGGCCAGCCTCTCAAGGAACTTCTTCCATCGCTCGGATCTCTCTTCTTCCTCCTCCTGGAATCAAGAACGTTACGATGTCCTAAATTGATCCACGACATCAATGCCGCCAAAAAATATATATATAAAACGGGAGAAATTGGTGATGGAACCCTTGCCTTGTAAATATTCGCATATTCTCGGTACCTCTGCAAGTGTTGAGGCCGCACTGCAAATCCATATGCATCCCTGTTCTCAACTCCCGCAATTAAGAACAATACACAGATTAAATTTTAAAAAAAATCCTTCAAAATTGAAGCCTTTTCCCATAAAAATTCAAGAAATTAGAAGTCTACAGAAGAATTAGCCTAACTCTACCTCAACTCAACTGCCATAGAAAAGGGAATCCTAAATGCAAACAGGGCACCATAAAAATGCTCCAATTAGAACATCCATCGACTAATCTACCACTCCAGCTAAAACCCTAGATTCCAGAAGGGGATCTAGGATGTCGATCCGCGAACAAATAATTCACGATCACGCCCGAATTAAGAAAAGAGAAAATCCAGAAAACCCAACACGAACACACAAAAGATCCAGATCGCAGAAGCCCAGATCGGGAACTACATTGCCCCAATTCTAATCTCAAAGACCCAGATAACAAAAGAAATCGGAGCGGAACGAGAGCGCGCATCGCGGAGAGGATAAGCCCGCGACGTGATCAACACGTGGGCGCGATCCATCGCACCATGACCATCATCAGAACAAGAAAGAGATGGATCGCTGCTCATCACTCACCTCTTGTGCTCGAACGTGATGATCGGGAGGCTCTTCCCCTTCATCGCCGCTCGATCGTGGAGATAGAGGGATCGAAAGCGAGGAGTGGAAACTGGAAAGATCTTGACTCAGCGTCGACCGAGTGCTATTGCTGGTTTATTATTTATGGGAGTTCATATATACGTACATATATATATATATATATATATATATATATTATTCTATTGATTTGCTTTTGGCTTCTAAACATATATGGATTTGGGGTTGCCGAATGATGACGTGAGGTGAGGTTCCTTTCTTCCAAAAAAATACTTTCCTCTACCCGTTCGACGCGTACCCACTAGCCTAAGTTTCTTATAATTGGAAGAAACAACGACAAAGGCCAACGCTTTCTCCAATGAAAAGACGGTGCTATGGCGGGTAATGAATGGGTGGGTAGAAAACGTGTTTATGTTATCTTTATTTTCCTACCTTTCTGTGCCCCGAAAAAGTCGTTCAATATGATTAAGAGCGTCTCCCGAGGGTTAACCACACAGCAAACACGATGCACGTTCAGCGAATCAGCCACATCGTTTACCCCTGTGGTCATTGGCAGACCTTAGTTGGGTCCCACTAGGACCCAACTGTTGGGCTCTGTACGTGAGCGACGAATAAGAGTCCAGGAGGTAAGAATAGAGATTTCATTTTCAGATCTGGAACTCGATAATAACGACGTGAAACGTGGCGCAATGTGATTGGATAATGAGCTGAATGGACATAATCCTAACAGATAAACACCTACTTATTATCACAAATAATTCAAAAATAAGGTTTTTGGTGGCTCAATATGCAGATGGGTGATTCGGGTCATTAGCTGCGGCTCCAACCCAAATGGCCATGTTTGGCGGAGAGAAGGCATGCATGGGCTGGCATCGTCCGAGGCACATCAAATCAGCCATGGCATGCGGAGACACACTCGTGGAGGTCACACTGACACGGTTAAATAAATGAGTAATATACTTGGGGTGGTATAATCCATGCGAGAGAGAGAGAGAGAGAGAGAGAGAAGGGTCGTGGCAACATGCGAGCTATCAATGCAGTACTGTGTGTCCTGCCACCGACATCTTCAAAATAATCCGTATATGTCATCATTATGCTAAGTAAAGCGGCTGATAATTTATTATATTTGTTTAAGATGTATACTTATTGCTAATATCAATTTCGATCGTATGTGTTTGAAATTGACTGATCGATTATACTCTTATTTATAATGTTAAATATGATTTATATTTCGTTACAATGGAGTAACGAAAAATTAAATTATATATAATATTATATGAAAAATTAAATGATGAGTCCTCAGATTGGAAGTCAATTCAAATTATATTACCAGTAAATTTTAATATATGTAATTCCAAAAGTAAATTACATACAGTATATGGATTGCTGACATTGACATATGGTCAATATAACTACCATGAATGAACAAGAGACATGTAGTCAACATATCAAGTGATAAGGTTCAGCATGTCAATGGAGCAGAGTGGCAAAAGGTATCTGTCTGACCCACTTTTGTGTCTCACTGAGAAGACAAAAAGATGCAAAGCACTTCCCGAAGCAGCATAAAAATGCAGCGGGAATTGACCAAGCTTAAGCGATAATACAATCCAATATAAGTTTTTAGAATTATCAACAACATCTTCAAAGCATTTATCATGATATTAAAGAAACTTATGAATTCAAGTCATTTATTTGTCCCTTTTTATTCAAGTCAGTTAAGGATATAGTAGATTTTTTTTTAATAATTTAAATTTAGAAATTATTTCTCACATAATAAAATTATTAGAATCTGAGTTATAGAGCAATATTTTTTGTTTGTGAGGATAAAACTGTGTCTAAATAATATATATATATATATATATATATATATATATATATATGTATGTATATATAGTATATATATATGTATGTATATATATATATGTATGTATATATATATGTATATATATATATATATATATGTATATATATATATGTATATATATATGTATATATATATGTATATATATATATATGTATATATATATATGTATATATATGTATATATATATGTATATATATGTATGTATATATATATATGTATATATATATATGTATATATATATACATACATATATATACATATATATATAAATTTTTGGTATTTTCGAATTGATATCCCTCTTTTTTTTTTTTGTCAAACAACCTAATTTAAAAATTATCCAAACCATCCTTCGATAATTTTTTTATTTGTTACACTATTTGGGTCTCTTACATTGTTTTTGGTTTGTTACAATATTTTGCTCATCACAGTGAAAATATAATAAAGCCTACTTTAAGACACTATAAATTCTCTAAATAGATTTTAATCTCAATCAAGTTAACTATAAATTTAAAAATATAATATTATAATGTTTATTAGCAATACAATTCAAGAGGCATAATATAATGTCACTTGTAGTGTTTTTCTATAACATTTTACTATTAATTTCACCTATACCAGTGATTAAAAAAAAGGATGTTACATTTCAATTTTCATTATTACTATCAATATATTTTTGACACCTATATATAATTATAACATCTAAATAAAAGAAAAGTCAAGCATAATATATTCAAAATTTATACATACAAAATGTCCATATGTCATTATCCATTTCTGGCATGAGCTTATATATACTCACTTACTTACCCAATCACTTAAGAAGGATACTAATATCCTTATCCACAAAATATAATATATAGTGAGTAATCACTTAGTAAGTATAAGTCTTTATATATTTATTCAAATAAGCATGTATCATGTCATGTATATCATATTTTAAAATCATCATCACAAAATAATTAATAATAAATACCCCATCTTATAAATTTTTTAGTAAGTATAACCCTATAACATACTATCAAAATTAAAAGATAAGATTCTATGTTGAAATAACTCATAATGCTTATATACACATATAGAAAAAATGATAAATTTATAAACTTCTATACCCTATATTAAACATATACATGTACTCTCATATCATACGTCATTACAATATATGTGTACATTCTCATACCGTATGTCATAATATATACATGCACTCCTATAATGTACATCATAATATATATGTACACTCATACACCACATATCATAATATATACATACAATCCCAAACTACATATCATAACATATATGTGTATTGTATGTCGTAACATATCCGTGCACTCCTATATCGCACATAATAAAAAATAAGTATACTCCCACACTGCATGTCATTATATATACTTGTATATAATATATTTTCATTATAATTTATATATTTTTATGCTTACAAAATATATACATTCATATTTAGCTCATTCGTAACAATCATATCATTCGAAACATCCTTTTTAAAATATATTATGTATACGATAATTTATATGACCTCTATTTTATAGTGAATTAAACCTATACATATTTGATTAAATTAAAAAATAAAGATCATATTTCTTAATGATTGAGTTTGTTAGGGAGAGATACACGTATCAAATTAGGAGGATAAGGTCAAATGCCTTAATTAAGAACCCTATCACTTGAATTAACAATTGATAATAATTTATTGTAAAAATTATAAAAAAGGTTTGATAAAAAAACTCTCATGAAATAAACTATACATAACTTAAAAATTTATCTAGATTCCACTATCAAAATTTTTAATAATTCACTCTATAATCAAATGAATTAGGTAGCATTAATCAAACTATAACATAATTCTACTAAGAAATTTTATTTTACTATTCTAGCTAACCAAATTATGTTTAATTATCATAATTTTTTAAAAAAAATTAGGAGACATACAAACTAAATACACATCAAATTTTAGCTTCAAATAGAATCATTTAGAGGCTAAACTATTCTCTTAATTCATCTACCAATACTTATTTTGTTTTATGGAAACTCATTTGAAACTATTTGAATTTATATATTTATTTTATATAGAGGTGGTATTCACTTAATTTCAAATCTTATAAAACTCTAAAGGAATATTTTAAAATATATTAAAATACTAGAGCCTAATCATATTTTTAAGGGGGTTAATTCAGCTCAAACAAAAACCCTTATCAAAAGAAGAAGATTCTGAATACCTTAGATTGGGATAGTAATAACTCTACACACTAATATGTAACTAAAGTTATACTAGAGGCCTTAGAATTATTAGAGAATCATTCAAAATATATCTAAAAATCAAAGATAAATTCAAAGTCTAGGTGACTCAAAAGCAACCAAAAAGATCTACATATAATCTATAAAACTGAAATCCTAGGTATAACAAAGGAAAATTTGAGTTTTTCTTATCTCAATCTTCTGTAGAGTTAAGATTTCCTGTGAGAAAAACTGAGAGAATAGTTGAAGAAGAAAAAAAAAGTTCATGAGTTATCATGTTGGTAAAGAGGATAAGGCCAGATTAAAGTAGAGGTGCTTAAGAGCATGTCTTAAGATCTAGGGTTCAATATCGTTATGCCTCATTTCAAGTTTTTTTTCCTCTTTTAATAATATAATTTTAATATTATAATATTTTTAGGTTTTAATCTTATTTTAATTTTTGATCTAAACTAATCATTTAATCTCTTACTTATGTATCTCAATATTTAGTATAACACTCATCTTTGATTTATATTGCTATTTAATTTTTTATTACTCTATCCATAACTAAGTAGCTTTTGATCCTCTACACACATAATGTTTAAAACTCAAGCTTCTTTATGTTAATCATGGTTAAACTTATTTAACCCTTGAGATTCACCTAAAGTCGATTAAAATTCAATCACTACTTCTAGTCACTATTTAAATACTTATTACAATAACCTAACCTCATATTTAAGTCCACTAATATACTTTGACTTGTTGTGTTATGATTAATGTAAACATTAATGCTTATACATACTTAGCCAATATTTTGTAAAATACTGAGAATGATATTTTTAAAAAGTATGCACTTCAATCTTAAAAGTAAAAAAATATAAGCATGTCATTTATCATATTTATGAAATATAAATATCATAAATTATATTATGAAATGAGGATAACATATATATATTATTTGTACTTCTATTGATATGCTTATTGTAATTCAATGTGTGAGACTTAGGATAGTACAATCCTCCCACATAATAAAAATTTCATCCTTGAAATTCCTTTAATAGCTTTGGATATTTCTTACTATCTTTCTTTCTTTTCCCTAATTGCTTCATTTATTGTCTAATTCTTTTATAGTACTTTGATTAAAGTAATCGTTTTACTATAAAATTCTTTTTCCATTCTATTAAAAATATGTACAATACATTTCTAGTACTTTAAATTTTCATCTAATTCTTTTAATTATTCTTCCAGGACATAAGAAGGATATGAAATATATATATTTTAATATTGACATATAGAATACATTATGTATCTTTGCTAATATAGGAGATAAAGCTAATCTGTAGATCACATCATCAATTTAGTCAAAATTTTCACATAGTCTTATATATCGAAGACTTAACTTGTCTTTCTTTCCAAATCTCATAACCCCTTTCATCAATATCACTTTAAGAATACTTTATCGATATAATATTTATATTTGTTTTGTGTTATCTTTATCCTTTGGTCAATCTTACTTTAAATTGTATCATCTCAATGGTTGCTTGGTAATTGTTATTATAAACAAGCTCTATTGAAGGTAAATATTTACTATATAACCTTTTAAAGTCCATGACATAAGCTCTTAGAATATCCTCTAATATCTGAATAATTCTCTTTGATTGACCATATGTTTGAAGATGAAAAGCAATACTAAAAGCTAACTTTATTCCTAATAACCTATATAGAGTTATACAAAATTCTTATATAAATCTGGAGTCTCTATATAACATAATGACACTGACTCACCATACAATTTAATTGCTTTCTAGATATATAATTGAGCACATTGATTGGAATAATTAGCATGAAAATGTACGAAGTGGGCTATCTTAGTTAATCTATCCATAATGACCCAAATTCTATTATGTCTTTTGTTGTTCATAGAAAAACTCATGACAAATTCTATACTAATCTCTTTTTATTTCCATTAGGGCATTTATAATAGTCTCAAGGTACCTGTTGACTTTTAATATTCAATTTTGATTTATTGACATGTGAGATACTTTTAAATAAATTTGGATCATATATCTCATCATTCCTAGCCTCCAGTACTTTTTTAAATCCTTATACATATTGGTTGTTACAAGGAGAACCGAGTATAAGGTTAAATGTGTCTTTATACAAGGTTCATCTAACATATATAATATATCTCGAAATTAGATTACCCCTTCACTAATGTGAAAATCTTTTCTTTTTTCTACTTCAATATCAAACTTCAATCAATTCAAATAAGAGTTGTTAACTTATAACTATTGAATTTTTCTTAAAAGAATTAGCTACAGTAATAGTGATTCTAATTAAGTCTGTGATAAATTCAGTCTCTCTTAACAATCTAAGGAGGTCCTTTATAAATACTTAAATGAATTCACTTACAACCTACATATTCTCTGGCTTAACTTTCGATTCTATCCTATGTCAATCACATTTATTATATATATTGTGCATCCATCATTAAAAATATCTTTGTTTTTATTGTCGAGATAAAAGGGATTGATATCTTTTCTTAAGGACCAGCAAACACAAACTCTACTAACCCTAGAGGTTGAAATGTTACTATCTTCTTATTACAGTCAAAGAAAGTGTGATGTTTAAATAATCATTCTATTCTTAATATAATATCAAAATCTTGTATGTTCAATATTATCATATTTGTAATTAATTCTTTGTCAGCAATCTCAAAAAAATAAGATCTCAAACTCTAACTTGAATACATTATATTCCCTAATGGAATAACTATGCAATACATCAAATTTAGTGCTTTAGATTGTTTGTCTAATTTCTTCACATAAGCTAGTGCTGCGAAAGAATATATCATGATCGTGTTAGAATCAATTAATGCATGTATAAAAATATCATAAATAAATATCTTATTTGAGATTACTAATGGGCTAGCATGTGCTTCTTTCTTGGTTAGCACAAAAACTCTACCTGGTTTTTTTTTTTTTTTTTTTTTCTGTTTTGATAAGATTGTTATGCAGTTCCTTACTAAATGTCTTGTCTTTCTACATTAAAAATATAATCCCTTACCTTTAAGACATTCCTCTATATGATGTTTCCCACATTCGATCATTACACTTGAGCTGGTTGAGAAAACTAATATGTCTAACCCACTTCTTATGTAAGGTATTTGGGTTACCCCTATTATTGTCCTTTATGTAGATATCATTTTCCTTTATTGTCTAGAATTTGTTATAGGGATCTATTACTAAAAATAATACCCTTCCCTAACATATCTTGGTTGCGATGTATTTGTGGGTTTAAAATTTTTTTTGCTCGACCTCCTCTGTTGTTAATACATTTTTCACTTCCAAGGAATAGAGAATATTTGGAGCATTCATCGTCATCTTTATATCCTGATAAATTTTCACTCTAAGTCTATATAGAAATTAATCTACCCTCAAGGCATTAATGCTAATCATATGGAGTGTAAATTAGGATAACTCCTCAATCTTTCTAATGTAATCTATCACTAATTGGTCTCTATATTTGAGGTTAATAAATTATATCATTTTAGCTGATCGATGGGCTATACTAAAATACTTTTGATAAAAAATCTCCTTAAATTTTTCCTAGGTCATTTGCTCAGTATCTACAATCCCTCTTCTTGTATCCCACTAGTGACAAACATATATGGTCCCCCTTCTTGTATTTCACTAATGACAAGCATCTTTTCGTCGTATATACATTGCATAAATAACTTTATCTTCATTTGGAATTCTCAAATAATTAAATATTCTCTCAATATTTCTTATCCACTCCTTAGTCATTAAAATTAGTTGATCATTTTTTCTATATCTCTCACTTACTAATTTTACAATATTATACCCTCGAGCTACTATTGGCACCACCTCTTGTCGGGCAAATAACTACTCCAATTGTCTAAATTATCTCTCCACCAACCCTGTTAGCCTATTAATCATCACATCTTTTTGTCTTTTTATGTGGGTGTCTCTCTACCATTGAAAGTCTTCTCCCAAACATTATCGGAGATACTAACTTGTCTGCCCTCTAGTTCTTATGATATTTTTATAATTAATCTTATATTAGTTACACCATAGCTGCTAAGTATAAGAGTATCAAATAATAATAATAAAATTAATATAACTCAATTACTAAAATGATGAAAATCTTTAACTTAGAAACCATACACCCCGATAGCTAAAGAGCTATGATACATATGAAATGCAAATTGAACCTCTCCAACGAATTGAAACAAGATGGATCGTTCAAGATTGAAGTTCAGGAAACTAATCTAATCACTTTATCAATGAGAATTTGATGAAGTAATTAGAACAGCACGTTGATTCCCTTAAAACGTCACAAACTAAGAAGCTTGATAAGTTGAAAGGAAAAACAAAGATTTTTGGGTTTTGAACGCCACAAGCAGAAAAGCTTGATAAGTTTCAAAGTTCATGTAAGAACTTAAAAACAATACACTAACTGGTGTTGAAAGTTGAATACACTTCTGAATTCTATTCCTCACAAAGGGAGTCGGCCTTGTTTATATAATACGAAGGCCAAGTACAAAGGGAATGAATTCATTAAATACATTAAATAACATTCATATTCCTAATGCATGAATGCAGATTACTCATGAATCTGCTTTGAATTGATTTGAATGATTATTCATGAATAAGCCCATAATTCTTAATATGGTACAATATGGCTGAGTGACCTTTATTCTTCAAAATAGACTAAAAATTCATCATTCTCTCAAGGTTGGACTTTCTTTTCACGATTTGGACTTATTTGAATCATGTTGACTATTTTAGGCTCTTCTTGTATCCATAGAACCTTAACCAAATTTTGACCAGCTTGCTCCTTCCAAATACATTCCAATAAACACGTTAAGGCTTCTTTCATCATTTTAGCTTTAGCTCTTGTCATTGTTGAATCTCGGATTTTGATGATAAAGTCAATTGTCATTTATTATCTAATCTATATATTGAGATAAGTGTGCAAGATTAACTACGATGGAAGTAAGACATGCAACAGGAGTTGCACCGGAGTCAAGACTATGATCATATTGGGGGTTCGAGAGTTCGACGGAAGTCCAGACGGTCGTCGGAGGTTCTGTGGGAACAAATCCGAGAAGTCCAGGAGCTTGCCAAAGAAGCTCGTCCCAGTGGATCGAACTCCGCCAAGTGGATCGTCGCAAGTCCAGGAGTTTGATGGAAGTCCGCTGGAGCATCGCCGAGGGTTCGTCGATGTTCGCCAAAAGTTCGTCGGAAGCTCGTTGGAAGAAACGATTGACTCACCGAATTAAGTTGCAGTATTAATGTCTTAAAAATCGTAGTTAGCATGATGATTAAGTTAGGAATGGGAGATGATCCCATTAACTTAATCAGGGGCAATTGGGCCCTTGACAGACCCAAATTGGACCGAATGGGTCAGCCCATTCGGACCCAGAATTCTTGGCCGACGGTGGCACCACCAGGGCCGGTGGTAGCACCGCCCAGGAGACTCGGTCTCTCAGGAGTTCTTACTGCCAGCGATGGTACCGCCCTTGTCAGGCGGTGGTACAACCTGAGCTCGGTCTCCGAGCGATGTCAGGTGGTAGTACCACCCATGTTAGGTGATGGTACCACTAGCAGTTATTACTGCCAGCGATGGTACCGCCCTTGTCAGGCGGTGGTACAACCTGAGCTCGGTCTCCGAGCGATGTCAGGTGGTAGTACCACCCATGTTAGGTGATGGTACCACTAGCAGTTATTACTGCCAGCGATGGTACCGCCCTTGTCAGGCGGTGGTACAACCTGAGCTCGGTCTCCGAGCGATGTCAGGTGGTAGTACCACCCATGTTAGGTGATGGTACCACTAGCAGTTATTACTGCCAGCGATGGTACCGCCCTTGTCAGGCGGTGGTACAACCTGAGCTCGGTCTCCGAGCGATGTCAGGTGGTAGTACCACCCATGTTAGGTGATGGTACCACTAGCAGTTATTACTGCCAGCGATGGTACCGCCCTTGTCAGGCGGTGGTACAACCTGAGCTCGGTCTCCGAGCGATGTCAGGTGGTAGTACCACCCATGTTAGGTGATGGTACCACTAGCAGTTATTACTGCCAGCGATGGTACCGCCCTTGTCAGGCGGTGGTACAACCTGAGCTCGGTCTCCGAGCGATGTCAGGTGGTAGTACCACCCATGTTAGGTGATGGTACCACTAGCAGTTATTACTGCCAGCGATGGTACCGCCCTTGTCAGGCGGTGGTACAACCTGAGCTCGGTCTCCGAGCGATGTCAGGTGGTAGTACCACCCATGTTAGGTGATGGTACCACTAGCAGTTATTACTGCCAGCGATGGTACCGCCCTTGTCAGGCGGTGGTACAACCTGAGCTCGGTCTCCGAGCGATGTCAGGTGGTAGTACCACCCATGTTAGGTGATGGTACCACTAGCAGTTATTACTGCCAGCGATGGTACCGCCCTTGTCAGGCGGTGGTACAACCTGAGCTCGGTCTCCGAGCGATGTCAGGTGGTAGTACCCCATGTTAGGTGATGGTACCACTAGCAGTTATTACTGCCAGCGATGGTACCGCCCTTGTCAGGCGGTGGTACAACCTGAGCTCGGTCTCCGAGCGATGTCAGGTGGTAGTACCACCCAGACTGAGCGGTAGTACTGCTCAGTGATAAATGATAGGCAGTAGTATCACCCAGTTATGGCGGTAGTACCGCTAGGATCTCGGAAATTCGGGAAATAACATTTTTGAGATCCAAATTCAAACCAGTTTAGGGCCTATATAAACCCCACTCTTTCATGCATGAAAGGGTACTGAAATCTTGATCTTATTATGTAAATTTTAGAGCTCAAAAGTTTTGTAAAGGTCAAAAGTTCTTCTCCCTTTTTTCTTCTAAGTTTTGATCATTTAAGAGAGGAGTGAAAAATCTGTAAGGATTGTCTCCTAAGCCCGTCAAAAGAAGTAAAGCTGTAAAAGAGTGATTGTGTTAGTTTGGCAAGTCCCATAGTCCCACATTGGGAAAATCAGACTTGTTGTCTCGTCTTGGAACTATAAATAAAGGCCTGAGCTTTGAAGTCAGATGCACCACAAGAGGTACCATAAGTGGCACCACAAGAAAAACCTATTTGTTTGCTTTGGGTTTAAGTCCACACTCAGTTAAATAGTTTGGGCTTATAGTTTGGGTTTTTTCTTGTTTAGTATTTTTTGGTGTTTTATGGCCTAGGAACATCTTCCTAAGGCATTTGTAATTGTCCCTCTTTTATAGTAGTGATTTGCTCATCTTTCGTCCGTGGATGTAGGTCAATTGACCGAACCACGTAAATTTGGTGTTCTGGTGTTCTTGTCTCTCCTTTTATTTCTTTTCCGCTTTATTGTCTTGTTGGATTGCCAAATTACCTTTTTAGGTAAATATTCTGGGGCTAGCTCTAACATGTTGGACTTTGTCTATTGAAGGAAGGCCTCTAGTGGATGTCAGTGACCTCATCGGAGGAGGTAGCCAAAAGTGGATGTAGCTCAAGATTGACCGAACCATTCTAAATCTCGATTTGCATTTACATTCTGCTCTCTATCTTAAACTGCAAACTACCTCCATTACTTTACTTCAACTCTACTCTCACCTAATCTTAAGTTGAAGTAATTTCCGAATCGGCTTTCACATTGAAATTGTCTTTATCATACGAACGTCGTTTTAAATCGTCAAAAGTTTTCCATTGCACTAATTCACCCCCCCCCTCTTAGTGCTCTTGATCCTAACAATTGGTATCAGAGCGGGGTTAACTCTCAATCGAATTAAAACCCAAGAGAGATGGCATACATCGGAAACCAAGATAGCCACTCTATTACACGTCCGCCCATGTTCAATGGGACGGACTATACCTATTGGAAGACTTGAATAAGGATCTTCCTTATTTTCATGGATTTTGAACTTTGGAATATTGTTACAGATTTTCAAAGTCTTCTCTTCCAATGATCAATTGGAATGAATTGGAGAAGAAGACTTTCGCTCTTAATGCAAAGGCTATGAATGTCTTATTTTATGCACTTGATAAAAACGAGTTCAATCGTGTTTCGGTTTGTAAAACTACATTTGATATTTGGCATATACTCGAAGTGACTCACGAAGGCACAAGTAGAGTGAAAGAGTCAAAAATCAATCTTTTGATACATTCTTTTGAACTTTTTCGAATGAAATCGAGCGAGACCATAGGTGACTTGTACACCCGTTTCACGGATGTCATCAATGGTCTAAAAGGATTCGGCAAAAGTTTTTCAGATTTTGAGCTAGTAAATAAGATTCTAAGATCTCTTCCTAAGAGTTGGGACCCTAAAGTCACTGCTATTCAAGAAACTAAAGATTTAAATAACTTTCCTCTTGAAAAATTAATCGGGTCATTAATGACCTACGAAATGACTTGCAAAGCTCATGAAGAGCAAGAATACATCCTTCCAAAGAACAGGAAGGATATGACACTTAGAACTTTAGAAGACCACTTGAGAGAAAACTCAAGTGATGAAAACTATGACGATGACTTGGCACTTCTAACAAGGAAATTCAAAAAATTCATTAAAAGAAACAAGTTTAAAAATGACACAAAAAAATTTGAACCCAAAAAAGACCAAGTTATTTGCTACGAATGCAAGAAGCCAGGACACTACAAAAGTGATTGTCCCCAAGCAAAGGAGAGAACACTAAAGAAGAAGGCACTTAAAGCAACGTGGGATGACTCAAGCGCATCCGAAGAAGAGGAGTGCAACACCGAGCAAGTTGCTCATTAAGCCCTAATGTCCATCAGAGAGGAGGTAATGAATTTAATTGATGCAGATTTATCGTTTGATGAATTATTAAATATCTTCCATAACTTATTTGATGAATGCAAAACAATCAATAGAAAATATAAATTGCTGAAAAATGAGCATGATGGTCTTACTAGTAATTTTGATAAATTAAAAACTGAATATCATGATAGTTTAGCTCAATATAAGAAATGTCATGATTTAGAAACTCTTCAAAAGGAGAACTTGCTATTTAATGACATCTTGAAGAAATTCAAGGTTAGTAGCAAGTCTTTGAACATGATCCTTACAAATAAGGGTCACGTTCCTAAAAGAAGTGGAATCGGATTTGTGAGAAATCCTCACCAAAATCCAACCACCTTCATTAAAGGCCCTATCCTACATGTTCAGCACTAAAGTAAATGTAACTTTTGTTGCAAACATGGACATAAAACTTATCATTGTCCATTCAAGAAAATTAGTCCGAACAAATTGATTTGGATTCCTAAAGGAACCATGATAAATTCTATGCAACATGATAAACAATTTAGATCAGTTTTTAAGGCACTCAAAAGTAAATGAGTACCTAAAAATCATCCTTTCTTGTAGAAACATAGACCGTCACAAGCTAGGAGCAAGAGATAATATCGTGCTTTTTGGGTACTCAATATTCATGGTCCGAGATCCAAAAAGACTCATGATGCTCTCTAGCCTAAATGATAAAAAGAGGATTAATAGAATTTATACTACCAATTACAGAGTGATACTAATACAATCCTGTTTGATCCCTCAAATTTTGGAACTCATAATTCTCCTCTGGATTTCCGAATTCATCGAATTCATTCCTTCTTTATTTTCTGATCCAACTATATCATGAACCTATGCCCAGCAAGCTAAGTTTGTCATGAACTAGCGAAGCTTACAAAAAGTCATGAACATGTCAAAAATTATATACAATATTTGAAGTAGAGTATACGCTTCACAAGATCTATCATGAACGTACGAAATTTCTCATATTGAGATGAAAAGTCTTACGTAATTACGTAATTAAAGTTGATAAAAATTCTCCTAAAATCAAAAACATCCAAATCAGCCCACACAGCCTTCAAAACAGTGCTCACTGCCTATTGGCGGTGGCACCACCCAACTGGTGGTAGCACCGCCGACTGTCACGGGTAGCAAGCGGTTACACCGCCCAGCCAGCGGTGCCACCGCCCATAACTCTGCCCCTTTTAAACCGAGCTAGGGCTGACGGTAGAACTGACCCCAACTCACTCTCTTCTCCTCCTAGCAACTCTAACTCTTCTCCACCTCCATTCCTCCCCTTTAGCTACCCAAAAACTGCCCATTTCGTGCAAGATCAAGAATTAATCATTCATCCTCTTGAAGATCTCAACTAAGGTATTCTCTAAGAGGATTTTAGTTTCTGTTTTGTGTCATTTACTCTTGCTCATTACTATCTTCTTAAATAGCAGTAGTTATGGGCTCTAGAAGATCCTTTGGGGACAAAGGGAAGAGGAGATTAAAAGAAAACTTTGATTCCATACTTTTTGATTCAAATCTACATGCCCAAAAATTTGCTTCCATAAAATTTAGACATGTTCATAAGGGAAAATATGTTGACTTAGATGAACTAAGTGACTTAGAATATATTCAATGGTTTGCAAATCTAAACCTACTTCCAATCCTACAAATAAGTGAACCAATCTACCCTAGACTTGTTAAGTTGTTTTATAACAATCTACATGTAGATGAAGAAGAAAGGATGTCTACCTATCTTTTAGGACATCATATATTCATTACGGATAGATCTATTTACGACATAATAGGCATCCCGGTGAATGAAGGATGTTGTTATTTTAGAGGACAATAGGATGATGAAACAATTAGGACCACTTATATTGATGCCTTAGGAACAATTTTTGGCAATCCCAACTTAATGGTACTTCCTAAAAGTTGTGAAAATCTATAGCAAAACCTTGTTCGAATGCATGAAAGTGTTAAATTTTATTTTCGGATTTTCTTGATCCAACTATATCATGAACCTATGCCCAGCAAGCTAAGTTTGTCATGAACTAGCGAAGCTTACAAAAAGTCATGAACATGTCAAAAATTATATACAATATTTGAAGTAGAGTATACGCTTCACAAGATCTATCATGAACGTACGAAATTTCTCATATTGAGATGAAAAGTCTTACGTAATTACGTAATTACGTAATTAAAGTTGATAAAAATTCTCCTAAAATCAAAAACATCCAAATCAGCCCACACAGCCTTCAAAACAGTGCTCACTGCCTATTGGCGGTGGCACCACCCAACTGGTGGTAGCACCGCCGACTGTCACGGGTAGCAAGCGGTTACACCGCCCAGCCAGCGGTGCCACCGCCCATAACTCTGCCCCTTTTAAACCGAGCTAGGGCTGACGGTAGAACTGACCCCAACTCACTCTCTTCTCCTCCTAGCAACTCTAACTCTTCTCCACCTCCATTCCTCCCCTTTAGCTACCCAAAAACTGCCCATTTCGTGCAAGATCAAGAATTAATCATTCATCCTCTTGAAGATCTCAACTAAGGTATTCTCTAAGAGGATTTTAGTTTCTGTTTTGTGTCATTTACTCTTGCTCATTACTATCTTCTTAAATAGCAGTAGTTATGGGCTCTAGAAGATCCTTTGGGGACAAAGGGAAGAGGAGATTAAAAGAAAACTTTGATTCCATACTTTTTGATTCAAATCTACATGCCCAAAAATTTGCTTCCATAAAATTTAGACATGTTCATAAGGGAAAATATGTTGACTTAGATGAACTAAGTGACTTAGAATATATTCAATGGTTTGCAAATCTAAACCTACTTCCAATCCTACAAATAAGTGAACCAATCTACCCTAGACTTGTTAAGTTGTTTTATAACAATCTACATGTAGATGAAGAAGAAAGGATGTCTACCTATCTTTTAGGACATCATATATTCATTACGGATAGATCTATTTACGACATAATAGGCATCCCGGTGAATGAAGGATGTTGTTATTTTAGAGGACAATAGGATGATGAAACAATTAGGACCACTTATATTGATGCCTTAGGAACAATTTTTGGCAATCCCAACTTAATGGTACTTCCTAAAAGTTGTGAACATCTATTACCATTAAACACCAAAATACTTCATCACATCCTAATTAGCATCATTCTCCCTAAACAATACCATTATGATAAAGTGAGTCAAATGGAACTAGGAATTATATACTGGATCACGAAAGGATATAACAACTGTTTTGGTTACCTTATCCAACAAAACATGATAGAAATATAAAAAAGAGACATGATGCTTCCATATAGTGGCATAATCACTAGAATGCTTAATGCCCACGATATTGCAATACCACCCGACGAAGAGGTTATAAAGGTAGATAGATTTAGCATTATAAATAAAAATCTACTTCATCGAATGAGATGTATATTTAGAAATGGTATCTGGGTTAGAATGTCTAGAAGAACCGATCCCCCTCAACCTGAACCAGAACCAGAAACATCAATCTTTAGGGGTACTCAATCTCCTTCGACCAGTCCCTTTGAGGAAACACATTCATTTGAGCAAGCTCCTGCATCATCTATCGAAGACATAGGGATTCAGATAGATCTCTTTGAACAAAGACAAGATCGGTTTGAACAAAGATAAGATCGGCTTGAACATCGCCAAGATCAAATTCTAACTGAATTACAGTAAATTCATCGACAATTTGACTCTTTATTTAGGCATCTTAATTTTCCACCTCCTGAATGAGCATGTATATGTAAATGTGGACATAATTTCTTCTTGTCGTGTTGTAAAAACTATGTTGTTGTAAGCTCTTTATGCTACTCACCTTGATCACAATGCCCCTTGCCTTGATGACTACTAATCCTTGATATGTTTTACTTGATGGTGAGCATAAGCAGAGTTAGGAATATTAATGTAGATTGAACATCATTTTGGATTTTCCTTGAATCTCTTTACGTTACTCATTTTTGGATTTTCCTTAATCACTTAAATTTTACGTTAAAATTGAATGTTTCTATGACATGCTTACTTTAAAAATCTTGTGCCTTGGTTTCTATATTGATGAGCATGTTTTATCTTCATTAAAAAAACTGTGGCAAAAATGTGTCCGAATGTATGAACTTATTAAAATCATTTTTCGGACGTTCTTAATTCATTCTCTTAATTGCTATGATGAGAATTTTACACTATTACATGCTTCAATAACATGTTGAAAATTATGTGTTTTAGATGCAAAAATTTTCATGATGATAAGCATGTTTTATCTTCATGATTGTGTTTGAAAATCTATAGCAAAACCTTGTTCGAATGCATGAAAGTGTTAAATTTTATTTTCGGATTTTCTTGATCCTAACGATACATTATTCTCTTTCGGATTTAATGTAGCTTTGATAAGCATATGTCATATAGAGTTTAATTCATATCATTGATTTTTGACATATAGAATCAATTAGCAAATGCATCTCTCATAAACTTATCGTGTGAAAAATATTTTTTTTCAAGAAATAGATTTGATGAAATGATTCTTTCTTATAAATTCCTTCTTGAAAAAGGAAGATTTTTTTTTATTGGCAATGATTTGATTCACATACATATCTTGATCCTTGTAAAAATGAAACGTGATTTAAATCTCTTATCAATTTTAATTTCATTCAAATGGCTTTCCTCCTTCATACAAAAAGATAATAACAAATAAAAAGAAAAAAGTAATGAAAGTTATCTCCATGTTATGTTTCTTTGAGATGTTTGTATAGTTGGTATCCTATCACTTATTGTTGAAAAATGACATGAACCTAGTTATGGCATGAATCATTACCACACTTATGTTTAAAATTTACTTAAATCGCTCTCCTTTTGTTGATGACAAAAGGGGAGAAATATATTGATAATAGCTATGAGTGCCATATTTGAATTATGTTAAGATATCAAAAGCTTGCATCGAAAATATGGTAAATTGATGATTATCATATTTTCACTGTTCCATGTTTGTATCATGTTAATATATCAAGAACTTATATCACAATTTACATATTGATATCTTGCCATGTGATGATTTCTAAACACTTGAAATGTTTGCATCAGTTAAGATACAAGAACTTATGTCGCAATCTTGCCATGTGATGAAATACTATGATTGCTAAACACTTTGAAATATTTGCATTATGTTAAGATATCAAAAGCTTACATCGCAATTTTACATATTGATATCTTACCATATGATGAATTGCTACGATTACTATCATTTACATTTGAAATGTAAAACTTGAAAATAAATGTCAAGTCTTAACATCATTTTCAGAGAGATATATCATGATGGGAGTATTGATAAGGTTAAACGATCTTAACTTATTAATATGTCTCTTGAATTCAAAGGCTTTGAATTTGACTTATCTCAAGTATGACATATAGATAGGGGGAGTTAAGGTTAACTCCGTTATCAATTAATTGTCATCATCAAAAAGGGGGAGATTGTTGGATCTCGGATTTTGATGATGAAGTCAATTGTCATTTGTTATCTAATCCATATGTTGAGATAAGTGTATAGGATTAACTATGATGGAAGTAAGACATGCAGCAGGAGTTGCCAAAGTCAAGATCATGATCACATTGGGGGTTCGAGAGTTTGACGGAAGTCCAAACGATCGTCGAAGGTTCTGCGGGAACAAATCCGAGAAGTCCAGGAGCTTACCAAAGAAGCTCATCGAAACTCGCCAAGTGGATCATCGCAAGTCCAGGAGTTTGCCGGAAGTCCGTCGGAGCATCGCCGAGGGTTCGTCGAAAGTTCGCCGGAAGCTCGCCGGAAGAAGCGATTGATGCACCAAAGCAAGTTGTAGTATTAATGTCTTAAACATCATAATTAGCATGATGATTAAGTTAGGAATGAGAGGTGATCCCATTAACTTAATCAGGGGGCAATTGGACCCTTGACAGACCCAAATTGGGCCGAATGAGTCAGCCCATTTGGACCTAGAATTCCTGGCCGACTGTAGCACCGCCCAGGAGACTTGATCCCCCAGGAGTTCTAGGCGATAGTACCGCCCCTATCAGGTGGTGGTACTGCTGGCAGTTATTATTGCCAGCGGTGGTACCGCCTGAGCTTGGTCTCCGAGAGATGTTAGGCAATAGTACCACCCAGATTGAGTGGTAGTACCGCTCAGTGACAAATGATATGCAGTAGTATCGCCCAATTATGGCGGTAGTACCGCCAGGACCCCGAAAATCTGGGAGATAACATTTTTGAGCTCCAAATTCAAACCAGTTTGGGGCCTATATAAACCCCACCCTTTCATGCATGAAAGGGTACTGAAATCTTAATCTTATTCTATGAATTTTAGAGCTCAAAAGTGTTGTAAAGGCCAAAAGTTCTTCTCCCTCTTTTCTTCTAAGTTTTGATCATTCAAGAGAGGAGTGAAAAATCTGTAAGGGTTGTCTCCTAAGCCTGTCAAAAGGAGTAAAGCTGTAAAAGGATGGTTGGCCTTCGCCTATTGAAGGAAGACCTCTAGTGGACATCAATGACCTCATCGGAGGAGGTAGCCAAAAGTGGATGTAGGTCAAGATTGACCGAACCACTCTAAATCTCGGTTTGCATTTACATTCTGCTCTCTATCTTAAACTATAAACTGCCTCCATTACTTTACTTGAACTCTACTCTCGCCTAATCTTAAGTTGAAGTAATTTTCGAATCGGCTTTCACATCGAAATCGTCTTTATCATACGAACGTCGTTTTAAATCATCAAAATTTTTTCGCTGCACTAATTCACCCCCCCCTCTTAGTGCTCTTGATCCTAATAGTCATTGGTCCTCCACGAATAGTTAAAGGGTTTTTGGAAGAATTATGATCAACTTGCTCATTCATATCATAAAACTTATATGATAGTTGAGCAGTGCGCCTTATGCTTTTATAAATACAAATAGTTTATAAAACTCATGACCTAGGCTCTAATACTATAACTTGTAATATTCTAATCATAGTTCTACCCATACCCTATGTGCATGACTAAAATATGATGGAATATTTCAATCTTCATTACTACTATCGATATGAATATAGTGAAAATTAAGTAATCTTAAAATTAAAACATGCTAACTTACTAAATAAAATTAATAAGGTTTCCCCCTATATACAGTATTTTTGATACATGTACATATTTATAATATTTAATAAAAAAACTCAAACATAATATATCTAAATTTTATACACATAAAATAACCATAGGTCATTATCTATATCTATGTTGATATGGCTTACATATGCTCACTTTCCTACTCAATCACTTGGGTGGGGTACTAGTATCTTTACCTACAAAATATGTTCTATAATAATTAATCACTTAGTGTATATAAACTTTATAATTTTATTCAAGTCAGCATGTATCATATCATGTATACCATATTTTAAAATTATCGTTATACGATAATTAGAATAAACATTCTATCCTGACTTCTTTAGCAAGCATAATCTTACAATATAGCATATATAAATCAAGAGATAAATTTTAGATCGAATGATTTAAAATTCTTATATGCATATTGAGGAAACATAGCAAATTCATGGACTTCTATACCTCATATATATATATATAATATATATATATATATATATATATAATATATATATATATATAATATATATATATATAATATATATATATATATATATATATAATATATATATATATAATATATATATATATATATAATATATATATATATATAATATATATATATATATATAATATATATATATATAATATATATATATATAATATATATATATATATATAATATATATATATATAATATATATATATATATATATAATATATATATATATAATATATATATATATATATATATAATATATATATATATATATATATATAATATATATATATATAATATATATATATATATATATATAATATATATATATATATATATATATATATAATATATATGTGCACTCGTATCCTGTACGTTATAATATATGCATGCACTCTCATTTTATACATTATAATATATACGTGCACTTTCACATTACGTATTATAATATATACGTACACTCCCAAATCGCACATCATAATATATATGTGCACTTTCATACAGCATATCATAATATATAAATATACTCATATATTGAATATTATAATATATATGTGTATTCTCACATCGCACGTTATACCATATACGTGCATTATATGTCATAACTTATCTATGCATTCCCACACCATACATAATAGAAAATACATATAATTCTTATATATATATATATATATATATATATATATATATATATATATATATATATGTATGTATGTATATAATATATCTTTATCGTAATTTATATATGTTTATATTTACAAAATATATACATATACCTTACTTAATTAAGAATAAATACTATCTCTTGAATTATTAATTAATAATAATTCATTGTAATAATCCATAAAAAAATTAATAAAATTTCTCATAAAATAAACTATACTTAATTTAAAATTTTGTTTAGATTCCACCATTAATTTTTTTTAACAATTCACTCTATAATCAAATGAACTAACAAACATCAATCAAACCATCGTATAATTCTACTAAGTAATTTTTCTTCACTATTTTAGTTAACCAAATAATCTTGAATTGTTATAAAATTTTATAAAAAACTAGGAGACATATAAACTAAATACATGCCAAATTTTAACTTAAAACAGAATTATTTAGAGACTAAACTATCCTCTTAGTTCAACTATTAATACTTATTTTGTTTTGTGAAAACTCGATTGGGACTATCTAAATTTATAAAACTCGTATCTTGATATTCACTCAATTCTAAATCTCATAAAATTCTAAAGAAACATTTTAAAATATATCAAAAGGTTAGAGACTAATCATATCCCTAAGAAGGTTAATTCAACTCAAACTAAACTCATTTTCAAAAAATAAAAGATTCTAAGTATCTCATATTGAGATACTAATAACTCTATGCACTAATATTTGATTAAAATCATATCAAACACTTTAGAACCATTAGAAAATCATCCAAAATATATCTAAAAGTCAAAGATAAATTTAAAGTCTATGTGACTCAAAAGCAATTGAAAAAATCTATCTATAATCTATAAAACTAAAACCCTATGTATAACAACGGAAGATTTAAATTTTTTTACCTTAATCTTCCTCAATTTTCCTTATCTTAATGAGAAAAGCTAATAGAATAATTGTAGAAGAAAAAAAAAATTATACATTGGTAAAAAGGATGAGGCCTAATTAAGATAGAAATACTTAAGAGATTATCTTGAAGTCTATGGTTCAATTTCATTATGCCTCATTTTTAATTTTTTTTTATAATATAATTTTAATATTATAGCAACCTTAATTAAATTTAATTTGATTTAAATAAAGATAATATTTTTTTTATCTAAATCTCACTTACGTATCTCAAACATTTAGTATAACACTTCCTTTTGCTTTATATCTTTATTTAATTTTTTATTAACTAAATAATTTATAATCCTCCATATACATAATGTTTAAAACTTAATTTTTTTTGTTAATTATGATCAAATTCATTTAAGCCTAAGATTTACTTAAGATCGATGAAAATTCAATTATCACTTTTAGTCACTATATGCTTATTATTGTATCATAATCTCATATTCAAATCTTCTAGCAACTTATTATATTATACTTAACTTAAACATTAATACCTATGCTCAGCCAATACTTTATAAAATATTAAGAATGATATTTTTCAAAAATATATATTTTAGTCTTAAAAATAAAAAATAAGAGCATGTCATTTATCATATTTATAAAATATAAATATTATAAACATATATATATATATATTATTTGTGTTTCTATTGATGTAATAATTATAATTCAATATATGTGAGACTCCAAGCATTATATTTTTAATAACATCTATAGTATTTTTAGTATATCCAATATTATAAATATTATTAAAAATAATTATAAATGAGTCAAATGAAAACATTATAATAGTTGAAAACAGGTAAAAAAAAGGAGATGAAAAAAATTTTAAAGAATATTTTGGGTATTTTTTAAATTAGAGGTGTTGTTTGAAAAGAAGTTATTAAGAATACGGATCCAGATACAAAATCATACGGATCCGAATCCGTACAGGAGAAACTTGTGGATCCGGTCGAAGTTTCGGATCCTTGCGTGATTCGATATGCTTCTTGTTGGATCCGCATTCCCGATCGTTTCTGAATAGAAAATTGAGACACCCACTCGTAACTCACCAGACAGACTACGAGAAAGACAGCGACAGTCGCGCAAAGAAGGCCGCTTTTGGCAACCGCAGCACAGGGGCGCGGCGCGATCCACGGCGCGAGGGCCGGCGGTGGTGAACGTGAATGGCTCTTGGATCTGCGCAGGCGCCTCTCGCGGCCGTGGCCGCCACGTCGGGCGAGAGCGTGAGAAGACGGGCGGGTGATGCCGTAAGAGGGAGGAGCAGCGCCAACGGTGACGCCGCGAGCTCCATGGGTTCCCTTTACGAGTTCCGGAACGGGAGAGGGGAGATCGAGATGAATGGGAGCGGCAACGTCAAGCAATCTCCGCCGCCGCTGCTGCAGCAGAGCGGCACGCCGAAGCTGCTCACGCTGCCGACGGTTCTCACGATCGGCCGGGTTGCTGCCGTCCCCCTTCTCGTGAGCAGTAGGTGGTCTAAATGCCATATCCCTCTCTTTCTTTTCATGTGGTTTATACGATCTATAGAGGTTGGATTGGAGTGTCGGATTCTGTTCCTTGGATCGTCTGCGTCTGTGATGCAAAGATGGAATCTTGACATAACTCTTCGGAAAATGATTACCATGATTTCTATATAGTTTGAGATTTTTTGATCTTGGAGATATAATTGTTTTTTTTGGTGATCTAATTGCAATTTTCTCTTCTCTTTGGTGACAAAACTTATAATTAAGAGGTTCTCATGTCTTTATCTCTTCAAGAGTTCAATGACTTGTTGTGATCAAGATTGCTTTTAGCTGTAGGTAATTGTTTATCTAGGAAGCTCATACGTTTATGTAGAAAGGGAGAGAGGATCTTACAAAGAGAGAAACATGAAACCCCCCATTTTGTATCCCTTCTTTGTCCTCGAACATCAATGTCAAATAAGCATACCAAGATCGCAAGCAAATCTTTCTTGTTTTTCCTCTTCAAGGTTCAACACCACTTTGCATTGCAGAAATGCTTTGGTTGTGTTTGTGGTGGTGATGCTGGTCATGGCAATAATGGAAGAAACAAGCCATGAGATATCACATTCTAAATAGTTTTGGCATAACAAGTAAAGAGTTGTTGGATGCTTTGATACTCGTATCAAATAAGGTGAAATGATTGTATCCTCTTTCTGCAGGCATCCATGACTTCAAAAACATGTGTATTGCGTTTAATTTATTAGTTATGGATGCCAATACTTTCTTCATTTTTTTTTCTTTAAGTAAAGTGAGAGGTCATCTTATGTTTCCTTTTTTATCTTTTTTGTAAATATTCACTGGTGGTTGTGTTCACCATCTTTCAGGTGCTTGTATTCATCTATTGATAAATCACATCTTTGAGTTTGTCTATGTGCATAAGCTAACATATTTACTGCTTTAACTAGCTTTCTACATGGATGGTTGGTGGGGAACAACTGCTACAACAGGCATCTTTCTTCTTGCAGCACTTACAGATTGGCTAGATGGCTACATTGCACGAAAGGTATGTGAGTTTTTATACTTTTTGGCTGCAAGCATATACAAGCAATTCTGGAACAGAATCATACAAAATGCTATTTTACATGTGGTCAAATCACACTTCTGTTTGTAAAATTCTGTCCAATGTTTTTTTAAGGCTTAAACATTTCTATGATTTTGAAAGCAGTGGGAAATGAGTTAAATCGAAAATCAGATGATTGGAGAATAAGAAAGTCATCATGTTTATCAGATATAAACAAGTTCTTATCTTATGACACTAATCTATTTGATGCCCCCTAGCGCACTCCATCATGTTAAGGAAACTAATATCACTTTTTTTTTTACCAAATTTTCTTATTAAATAAGACAATTAGATATCCTACATCACCAAAATTTTGAAAAATGTTCACCAATGTAAAATCTTTGTATTCAGTGATACTATTCTTACTCTTGATGTAATTTCATTCCAAAATATGACCTAGTTCGATCTTATCATTTAAGGTGTTGATTCATTTTCAATACATCCACTAGTTTTGCACTTATGCTCCTATGCATGACAAACCAGTACACTACTTGCAACTGACATTAATTTGTTGTGTTCTTTAGATGAGACTGGGAACTGCATTTGGTGCATTTTTGGATCCTGTAGCTGACAAGGTATCCTTCTTTATCCTACACATATAGCTGTGGCCTTGCAAATTCCAACAAATCCTTATATTAGTTTACTTATCTGATTCTTTTGCTTGCTTGCAGCTTATGGTTTCTGCCACGTTGGTTTTGTTGTGCACCAAACCTTTGAAATGTGCTGTATTTGGGGATGTTCCATGGCTTCTGGCAGCACCTTCAATCACCATTATCGGTAGAGAGGTAATCACCAATTTGTAACCAAGTCTTTTTTCCTTCTGAGTGTGCAACAAGTTCATATGTATTTGTTGTGTATTATGTGTTTGTGCTCTTTCTGGATCTGCTTAACTAGACTCTATTGCCAATATTAGTCTGAATCCGGTTGCTTGATTTCCAAACTTCAGGCCTTAATCAAAGTCAATCTATTCTATGTGAATTTGAAATATTCAATAATAAATTAATTTTAGTATCTTAATCTGCATCCCGAAATCAAGAATTTTGACCTTCATAAGCTTGTTTGTTACTTTCAGAAATCTCACACTCCTTTGTGTACTACTTATCCCCAAGTTTATTTGCTTTTCTAACCATTACGTTCGTGTTGCTTTGTGGTTATCAGACTAAGTTAAAAAGAAATGCATATGGCAAATATACACAATGAGGTCACGAAAATTTTCAATTTGTTATTTTCTTCTTCTCCAGTGGACTTCGGTTCCAAACTGAGTTTACTATTTTCCTTTTCAATGGTCATAGGCTGGTTTTACTATTCTGTATCCTTCTTGCAGATAACTATGTCATCAGTTAGAGAGTGGGCTGCATCCCAGAATGGTAGAGCTCTTGAGGTACCTTTTTCTTTTTGTTTCCACTGGTATTGTGCTTCTTTAGCAAAGGATATATTTTATATACCATCTATAGAAAATCTATAATATAACCAAACGATACCAAAAAGCAGGCAGTAGCAGTAAATAGTTTTGGGAAATGGAAAACAGCAACACAAATGACTGCACTGACTGTTCTTCTTGCTAGTAGAGATCCCAGGTTACGTTCTTAATCATGTGACATTCATTTGCTTATGATATTATTTTCTGCATATTTAATATGGTTGAGCTTTTCTCTCTTTTTTCTGTTTTGCAGACTTGCAGCGATGACTGGTTTGGTTGCTGCCGGTGTTGTCCTGCTTTACATTTCGGCTGGGCTTGCTGTATGGTCACTAGTTGTGTACATGAAAAGGATATGGAGATTATTGCTGAAGTAGTTTATTTCCAGCTATATTTGGCACAAGAACACAATGGCCAGGACCATATACAAGGACAATAGGGATTTAGATGGTCTCTCTGCACTATTCATCCAGTTGTATTTGAGTCATGGAAAGCATGCGGTTAGCAGATGGAATGCAAGCATAATTGTTTTTTTTAGAGGTAGATAAAGATTAAGATAAAGCATTTCCATGCCTGATTATGTTAGGTTTGAGCATCAGATGTTTCACAGTCACTGCTGGAGATGCTGTCTTCTCATCTTTCCTTCGGAAGCTTACTATGGGAAATATATGGAGTGATGGTTACAGCCATTCATGGATCATCAGGAGTAACAAAAAATGTCTAAATCAGATAGATGTTGCTGAGTGATTGTATGTGACTTCATAATGAACAGAGATTTAGGTTGTTAAAGGTTTGCAATCACTAAGTCAAAAGTCTTCTAGAAACTTATTTTTGGAGGGCAGGTTTCAGCATGCAGAACATTCTTTTCTCATATCTGGATGTGCTATTGCCTTATTCCATATATCTATTGACAATGATACATGCCTTAATTCTTCTCATGGAGTCAGAACCATTTCATGATTTATGGATGACTAGCACAGAGGTGTCTTGGCAATTATGAGACTCTAATGAGCAGCAAAGAAAAAGGTCACAACATTAGCTATTGTGGTTGACTAGCTAACTATTTTTTGGATAGAAAAACATGACAATGCTTCTGTTTTCAGTTTTATTTTCTGATTTTTTTTTTTGTTCTCTTGCCTGCTAAATATGATTGCAAAACAATAAACTTCTATTAATTGAGATCAAAATTATTTTTATTGTCAATATTATTTCAAAGAGAGATGAAAGAGATCAAAAATATGTTCTCTTGTCAATATTATTTTTATTTCTTACTACAAAGGGTAAATAATAAAGATCAAATTTTCTATTAATTGAGATCTTATTGAAGGGTAAGTGAATCAAATATATCATTATCAAGCTAATATCTTTCATCTCTCTTTTGATAATTTATCCAAAAAAACCCTTATATTTCGAAATTTATAGAAAAGAAGGAGAGATGTGAAATTTTAAAAAGTATAAGGGCTTTATTGCAAAAAAAACATGAGGGGCTCTTTTGATAATTTCTGAAAGCCACGTGGCCTCTCCACCGGGTCATATAACCGAGTCGCTGTATGCTTCTACCGAGTTCGGTGGCCGGTTCGTAACCGAGTCGCTGTATCCATCGTTTGCCTTCCCCGGGACGCCATGGATCGCAAGAACACCTCTCCTCAAGGTACGTAACCCATGAATCCATCAGTTACCGTTCCTTCGTCCGTATGCTACTGACCTCTGCTTCTCCCTTCGATCTCTTTGAAGGCGAAACGGCTCGTGTCTTGGTTGAGTTCTTGGAGGTCGCCATCACCTCCATCGTCTTCCTCAAGGGCTTCTATCCTTCTGGTGCTCCATCTGCCTGCCTTCTCTCTTTGTCTCGCTTCGTTTCCTCTGTCTGACTGTTCTATTGTTGCACGCGCAAAAAGAGGCTTTCGAGAGGAGGAGGTACATGAACGTGGTGGTGCACAGGGCGCGGCACCCGCAGCTCTCCGGCTACATCCACTCCGTGACTGCCGGTCTCCTCCCCTTCGTCCAAAAGGTTCTTTCTTTTCTTCCTTAAGTCACTTATTCTTCTCTGGATCTTTGCCGGTCTCTGGTTATTGTGGACTGCTCGGTATATGTTTGTGATTTTGCCAGACTTGGTTTCTATTGCTTCACTGTGCATTGGTGATGCAGCCATCTTTACCCCTGGATTGAGGTATAAGATTCGTCAAAGGGATCAAAGAGAAGAAATACAAAAAAACAGGAACTTTAGTTGGTCCCTCTGATTTCTGATCATTGAAAAGAAATTGGATGGTTATGGAAGACAAAACGGTGATCGTGGAGTCATTTAGTGCTGAGAGAAGACTCAAAAGTCGTGCGGGCTATTGACAATTAGATAGCTTGATGAAACAAGAACCATAAACATTATTTTCTATGGAAAGTTATTAATTGGTGAATAGGTCTTAATTCTTTGGTCAAATAACCAATCTTTCCTTCCCACTTCTCTCATATATGACTTCAGAACACTCATCACCTAACTCCGCTTTCTTGAAATTTAAAACCTCTCTATATTCCACTTCCAAGTTGCGGACATTAGAGCTTAAGTGCTTGTAATTCTACCAGGGCATTTGTCTCACCTTGTATCATGAGTTCTAATGGTTAATTAATTTGCATTTGGTTACGTTACCTTCTGCTTTTTTCCCTCCCTCGTGAACTATGCTCAAGTGCAAGTTTGCAATTATCTATCGTGAGACTAGGTTAATTTTGCAGGTGGTGTTCTATTCATAACAGGAAAACTACTAATGACCACAAGCTATTTATAAGCAACAGGAGTAGGAAAAAGTGAGCCTTTGCTAATTGCATGTGTGTGAAATCCAAACTGTGTAGCAGAAAGGTTAGAAGAGTGAAGATTACCAAACAAACACTGGCTTGCACTACTTGTGAGGGAAGCCTCACATGTGGTTCTTTATTTTTTCCTGGACACTGTTTGATTTCATTGAATGCAGTTGAACATTCTTGCACAGCTGGATGCTGAAAACCTTCACAATTCTTGCAGGGGTTGGTGGAGAGGGTGAATGTGATCTTCTACGACAATGAACATGTCCCGGTCGAAAAATTCGTTTTCAAGATTATTGTCAACCAGTCTTACAACTCCAAGGTGGAAGAGAATGATCTTGAGTTTGCTCTCAGAGCATTCCTCATCAAGCTGACAGTTGCCGAGCCCCTTACCAAACCTCTTCCATCTGGTACTCAACTCGGCCTAGACATATTTGTTTCATGTTATTGGCCCTGAACTGAGCTTGTATTTTGCGGTGCAGGTAGCAGTTGGGAGGTCACTGCCTACTTTCGAGCCCTTCCTCAGGACAGCATCAACAAGGAGGCTCAGATGTGGGTTCCAACTGACACAAAGCAGTGGCTGCGGCCCCCAGACATAACACCGATAAAATCAATGAGCAGCGAGCCTTTGAAGGTACAACTTTACCTAGAACATCCCAATCCTTCAGAACCAAAGAATCTAGGAGAGTGATGATATACTGCACATTTTTCTAAAAGGAAATTACTATACTTCTGTTAAATTATGGATCTTGCATAGTTGTAGGGCCGTGTGTAGGTTGTGTTGTATTTCTTGCAACTCTTTAATTCATGGCTTATTAGGCTGCAGTTGTTCAAACATTGAGTTCATGAAGTTCTACATCTTCTCAATTTCTTATTGAGAAGAGCAATGTCAATGCTTTACTCTCACTCACAGACCCACACAAGCTCTTTATATAATATATATTGTGTCAATAATTTCCCCCGACACATTAGTTCATGTGACTTAGAATTCTTGCTGAATGCCATATCGGTGATCAATGGACACAGTGCTTCAAGATTTATAACCTGAGTTTTAATAGATCAGGATTTCATGTTAAAAGAAGCTTTATGCTGTAATTCTGACACACATTTCAAAGAATGCTTTTTTAGTGATCTCTCATCTTGTTGTCTGGTCTCCTATGAGAAACCAATTATATCAAGCATAGTATTCTTGGAAACATATGACAGTTGCTTGAAACATTCAATTTTAATTAAGCAAAGATGAAAAGAAAGGTGCATAACATCAAATTATTTCGATAATTTCTTAGTGAGACCCCTCTAACTTCCATCAGATTCAAGAGTTGGAATGAGCGAAACATCGCAAACTACAATAACAATAAGTTATAGTGTTTCAACTATTTCACTTCGGTTACATGGATCTTTTGAGATCCTGCAAAAGATCATATCCTTATCTTTAATTTTAGTTTCTTAAAAATTCTTTTTTTAGGTCTTCATTTATTATATCACATCTTCTAAGCATAGGGTCAGTACATTTTCATCCGCAAAAACTAGTACTTATAATGGATGAACAAAAAGCCAAAGTTTCAAGGAATATAATATGTGCAGACAATATGTTAACTGAATATATGGAGGACAACAAATGCTATTTTATATTGTGGAAACAAAAACTATTACAATCCTTCTGTCCAAATAGAGCAGAAGAAGCAATTGCTGCCTTCAAGGGCACAAATTTATATGAATCCATATGTACTGCAGATAAGCCCACACCAAACCCAATCATATAAATGAGATCTAACATGAAAACAAAGAGACATGACTCTACAAACATTTTGGTAAGGAGGAAAAAAAAATCGAAAGAATGACACAGCTGTTCCATTTATACACTTAACTTGCAGCTGATGGTTCCCAAAACCAAGGTGAAAGAGTTAATATACAATCATGAAAACAAGGTTGATATATCGACTATTATTCATGCCCTAAACAGCTGACTTCCGAGAGTGACGGTCGTCGTCCCTTCGCCCATGACAGTCGTCAACTGTAACTCCTTTTCGCGTATCCGTTGAAGTTCTATCTCCACATAATCCATGGCAGGTCTCCTCTCGCTTGACGGATTCAGGCACCATGTTATCAGCCTCAAGAACTCTTTCATGCCTTCTGAGGTGAAACTACTGACCATTCTCGGATCAATGATGGTCGATATATCGATAGAGTCCTCATAGTTCTGTGCCTGCATATGAGCAGCCACCAAAGAACATTACTTGGAAGAAAGAAACTTGTGGATTGTTAGCTGGAATGAAGAGCACAAGAACTGAATCAAACAGCACAGCAATTGGCGGTTCACATTCAAGAAGAGGCCTTTCCATCATTTCATAGTAATCTAAATTAAGTAAAATTCCACAACCAAACGAATTCTATACAGAAAGGCATTAGGGCATTATACATGCACTAAAAACCTTCAAGAAGCTGTTATCATAAAACTAAGAATTCAAAAAAGAATGATGAAAAACTTTTTTCGGTTTATGAGATTATCTTTAAAAATTTGCATGTTTCTTTTTCCATATAGCTGTAAGTGCTAAAAAGTATCCATGGATGATCTCCATCTCACAGATTTCAGCTTTCATCAAACACGAACAACAATACTGGTAAATCAACGGACAAGAAAATATCGAAGTTGTCTTAGTGGGTCATGAATGAAGAAACAGAAATGAAAGGTAGAAGAAACATGATAAAAAGGAATGATAGATATCGGCAACCAGCATAATCCCGATAGATTAATTTAACATTCATACAGAATGTAATGCAAATATGTAATCATCAAGAGATTTTATGTCGAGAAAAGCTTTGTACTGTAAAAATAAGTTTATTTGGGCGACTGTTAAAGCTTTACATTGTAAGCAACAACACAAATCATATGAATATTGAAATTAACAGGGAGACATAAGATATAATAAGTTGAAACAGGAAGCAATGAATGTCTGCATACAAAGAATTCCGATTAAGTGATAAATACCCATTCGATGAGTCTTTGATCAGATCTGACATCTCTCCCACATAATAACTCCATGAGAAATACCCCAAAACTATATACATCACTCTTCAAAGAGAATCCTCCAGACTCCTTCACTCTACACAAGCAAAAAAGAACATACGCATAAGCAGAACTCAATCTAATACACTGATACACGAGAAGTATTAGCTTCTACTTCGATGTAGTAAGTACTCATGGAGAGGTTTTTTCTTACTCCGGATCATGGAAAGGATCATCGGTGGTCACTCTAGAAGACGGACTAGCACCATTTGTCCGATTCAACAACCTACGTAGCCCAGCATCGGCAACTTTCGGTATGAGGTCCTCATCTACAAGGACATTTGTTGTCTTGAAGTTCATGTGCACCAAAGGAGGATTCAGAGAATGCAGGTGAACCATACCTGAGCAACAGATAGAAACAAAATGTTAGAATTCTCGACAACTCTGATTCAGATTTTTGTTGCTCATGTGACATAAAATACCAACCTAGAGACAATTGAGATATGGTTAATATGAGGCAAGATAATTAGCTAGAAAGTAGAGATTTGATCCCAAAATGTTTTCTTTCACTAGGAATAAGGAATACCAGGTTTACACCTTTCGCAGCGCCATGGGCTATGGAAAGTCTGTGTTTGAATTCTAGCTTTCTGCTCGAAACCTGATTACCACCTACATAAGACAACAGAAAGATAATACCATGCATCTAATTCACTCAGGCAATCATGGAGTCATTGGTCGAAAGAAAAGGGTACGATAATTGCAAGGAATTATGAGAAATAGTAGAGAGTAGAAGGCTACCATATAAGTGAGTGGAAACACTGCCATTCGGTACATACTCATAGACAAGCATCTGCAGATCATTTTCCTGGCAGTAACCCAAAAGTCTTACAAGATTCCTATGGCGAATCGAAGATAAGTAGCATACCTACAGAAAGCATTGTCATGTTAAGTTCCAAGTCCTTGTGTAAATATCAACATCACTTGAAGTAAAATTCAACTATATTATGTTTCTTCGATGATAAAGTGATCCGGAAACTTTGTGAATGCAAGCACTGGGACTTCTATCAGGAACAGTTGTAGCTGAGGGCATAAACTACCTCCTCGATAAATTCCTGACTTGGAGCCGAAACCCTTCTTTTGATAGCCACTATTGTTCCATCCTGAAGAAATCCCTTGTTTACTTCCCCAAACATTCCATAACCGATCAGATTGATATTGCTAAAATCTTTTGTAGCCGCATCCAACTCCTCGAGAGTAAAAACTCGTGCTCCTTGAAAAGCCAACTCGATGTTTTGTTCCTCTGAAAGGTTGAAGACAATCTAGTATTAATCAGTCTAAAGCATCGGTGGCTTAAAATTAAATGCCTTTGGAGCACTAAATTTCACCTTGTACTGACAGTTCAGATGAATTGGTGTCTGATGATCTTGCGATGCTCCTATTCCGCAACATAAAGTAGCAAATCAAACCGATTAGTACTCCCAGCAATGCCACGGCTCCTGCAGCACCTCCTAGAACTGCCGCAAGAGCCCCTGACATTTAGTATGGGATACACTTCAGGGCAGGAAAATGATGGCAGCAGAATCAGCTTCTCTTGGCATTGAACCTAAATTAGATCTCTTTAATCCAAGTAAAAGGAAACTGACATCATCAGAAATGAAATATGTGCCCTTCTTAGATAA
>CM017197.1:16909689-16932189 GCA_004837865.1 Musa balbisiana
CCTCCTCCTTGAGTCTAAGTGTTAGAATAGCTTAAGAGGAGAGTGAGTGCTTCTAAAGGTTATCTCCTAAACCCGGTAAAAGGAGAAGAGGGGTGTAAGAAGGAGTTGATCTTCGTCTATTGAAGAAAGACCTCTAGTGGATGCTGGTAGCCTCGACGGAAGAGGAATCGAAGGAGTGGATGTAGGTCACGATTGACCGAACCATTATAAATTGTCGTCTTCTCTAGTTTGCATTTATTCTTGCTTTTATCTTTACTGCAAACATCTTCAATAGCTTACTGCCTTCTATTCATTTACGAACGTGTTTCAAAATTAAGTTTTCGAAATCAGTTTTACGTTGGAAATAGTTTTTATCGTACGAAAGTTAAGAACGTGTTTGATAAAATCAATTTCGATGATGCATAATGATGTAATTATGTAATGAAAATATTAAATGTTTTGAAACCATGATTTGATGTCATGCCCAAAGTAGTGATGCATAATGATCATGCTTAATAATTTTATATTTCAAAATTATGCATAATGATTTTTATGATTATTGATCTTTACCATAATGAAAGTGCCTTCTTGATCTTTGTCATAATAAATCTTGCACTTTCGGTTTTACAAATGATACATGTTTTTATTCAGCATAAATGAAATAAAATCATATGAATTGAGATAACTAAAAAGAGGAAAACATTTTTCTTGAAAATTATTTTTCCTCTATCTTATTGATTTTGATGAATCTATTTGTATCATTTTTACGAATCTCTTGGACTTTTGAAAATGATCTTGATGATTTAAATTTGAATAAGTTTTTATCCAAATCATGATCTTGATTCCTTAATATTTACAAATTAAGATTTATTATGAATCAAGATTTTTCATTAATTGTTCTCCTACAATTCTTGTTGGTATTTTATTTAAAAGGAGATTTACGATATGAATCATGTCTTTTGGTATTCAAGTAATTTTATCCTTCATGACATGATGTCTTTGTATTTATGGCTTGTATGCTTTGAAATGATTGAAACATTTTATGCTATTTTGTTCTTCCCTTATTCTTTCTTGTTTACAATGATAAAAGAGGGAAAAGTTATGATCATGCATGGTAGGATGCAATTTGACAAATTAATACTATGATGATTTGAAATATTTATGATTTGGAATGATTCATATGCTTTTTATTATGATGATGTATGTGATGTATTGCATGTATCATGAATGCTTTAAATGATAAATATTTGGTATCATGATCAAAATATTAATAAATACTTAAAATTTTTAATATTTTAGTATCATGTATAATATGCTAATAATGATGATTGATTTATTTTTCGGTATCGTATATGAAAAATGAAATATAAGGTTTTTAAAATTATGCATGTTTTAATTTGAAAATATAATGATGCACAAATAAGATTGATACTTACCTTTGTCATAATTTAAAAATTGATGTAAAAGGTCTTTCCTTCTTTTTACTAATGACAATTCAAGAATGAAGTAAAATTTTGTTAGCTTGCACTTTGCAAAGGAAGCAAAAATGGTACTTCTCAAAAGAAAAGAAAGAGCTTGCTATCTTGAACATCATTAGCTTGCCTATCTCAAGAAACAAAAATTGCAAAAGTGTTATCTTGTCTATCTCGAGATGCAAAACATGCTAACTTGCACTTTGCAACAGAAGCAAAATTGCTAGCTCAAATATTATAAAAGAAGCAAAAATTTGCTAGCTTACAACTTGCATATTTCAAGAAGCTAAGTGTTGCTTTCTTGAACATCTCTAATTTGCTAGCTTGCATGATGTAGAATTTACTATCTTGAACATTACAAAGAAATGCTATCTTGCACATCACAAAGAAAAGCAAATATACCAACTTGCACATCCTTAAATTTGCTAGCTTTCAAACTTGCATGATGATAAAAATGAATATTATGTTTTCAATGCAATGTGTTGAACTTGTATTTCCAAACACATGATAGTTGGAACTTCTTCTTTTTGTTGATGACAAAGGGGGAGAAGTATGTTGATGTCATGTATGATTTGATCATGACATGTTGCTTGGATTTTTGAATCCAAGAGTTTCTATCAATATGGCATATTGATAGGGGGAGATTGTTTAAACTCCGGGAGTTAAGGTTAACTCCGTCATCAGGTGATTGTCATCATAAAAAAGGGGGAGATTGTTGAATCTCGTATTTTGATGATGAAACCACTTGATATGTGTTTATGATTTAATCTGCGTTTTGAGTGACGTGGGATGCTTCGATCAGGATGAGACAATTAAAGCAGGAAAATCATATTATGCCAAAGGATAACATGTTAGAATATTAGACGTCGGGCCGGTGGATCGGTCGACGTATCGACAAAAGGCTTTGGGCCGTGAATTCAAGCATCGGGCCAAAAAGAGTGGACATTGCGCCAAGAATATCGGAGTTGCGGAGTCAACTGACCGATTGGGCAATATGCCGCAAGAGAGGACGATGTGCCGAAGAATCGGATGAAGCGTCGAGAGACCAATGACATGACTAGACAATATGATTAATGCTTAGTATTAATTGTCTAGATCGAAGTATGTTTTACATGTGCAAGATTAACTATGATAGTAAGGCATGAAGCAAAATGAAGTCCTAGAGTCAAGGACGCGATCACATTGGGAGTTCGAGAGTTCGTCAGAAGTCCGGACGTTCTTCGGAAGTTCTGGAGGAACCAGCCGAGAAGTCTCGGAGCTTGCCAGAGAAGCTCATCGGAACTCACCAAGAATATCGTCGTGAAGTCCAAGAGCATGCTGGGAGTCTGCCGGAGCATCGCCGAGAGTTCGTCGGATGTTCGCCAAAAGTTCGCCAGAAGCTCACCGAAAGAATAGACATATGGACTTGTTTAGCTTAGCAAATGTCTTAGGATTTTGTAGTTAGCACGTAATTGGGCTTAGATATGGGCCAACCCAATTAAGGGTCAGCTAGGCCCATGTAAGAATTGTGTTGGGCCCAATAAGAAGCCCAAACAGTGCCCAAAGAAATCTCACCGTCGTGGCACAGTCTTCAAGACTGTCAGGCGATGGTACCACCATTCTGGGCGGTTGTACCGCCCCTGGCAGGGTGTCAGGCGGTGGTACCACCCGTACCTGGGGAACTCGGGATGAGAAAGATTTAGGCTCCAAGTTTGAATGAACTTGAAGCCTATAAATACCCCTCCCATCCCTGGTTAAAGCACACAAGCACAGAGCATTCAAAAGTGAGAAAACTCTACTGTAATCTCTTTAGAATCCTCCTCCTTGAGTCTAAGTGTTAGAATAGCTTAAGAGGAGAGTGAGTACTTGTAAAGGTTATCTCCTAAAATCGGTAAAAGGATAAGAGGGGTGTAAGAAGGTGTTGGTCTTCGCCTATTGAAAAAAGACATCTAGTGGATGTCGCTGGCCTCGACGGAAGAGGAATCGGAGGAGTGGATGTAGGTCACGATTAACCGAACCACTATAAATTATCGTCTTCTTTGGTTTGCATTCATTCTTGTTTTTATCTTTACTGCAAACATCTTCAATAGCTTGCTGCCTTCTATTCATTTACGAATGTATTTCAAAGTTAAGTTTCTGAAATCGGTTTTACGTCGGAAATAGTTTTTATTGTACGAAAGTTTTAAACCGACGTGATTTTATCGCTGCACAAATTCATCCCCCCTCTCAGTGTCGACCCTGATCCTAACAGTTTTAAATTTATAAAACAAATGAATGTTAAAAAGAAATATAGTTAAAGATCCAAAGATGATCTTTGAAATACATAAACAAAATTTAGCACCATAAATCCCAAAGAAGAAATAGTTAAATATTTATGTTTGCGAGTAAAAAATAGTTAAAATATGTTAAAGCTAAAAACAAATGATTTGTGGTCAAAAAAATAAATTGTGAAAAAGAAACAAGTATTGAAAGAAAAAAGAGTTGAAGAATTTAAAAAATTGAAAAAATATGCTATTAAGAGAAATAAATTGTTTGCAAAATAGTTAAATACCTTAAAGATTTAAGAATTTTAAAAGAAGAAATAGTCAACAAAATACAAAAGCCTTGATTACCAGTAGTGTTGGGAGGGGGATTTGAAACCAATATGCCTTCGGAAAATAGTTAAGATATTTAGAGTCAAAAAAATTAAATTGTGAAATACAAATAAATGTTGAAAGAAAAAAGAGATTGTTAAAAGTTTAAAAACATAAATTGTTTTGTCAAAAAAATAAATCGTGAACAAAAATAAATGTTGAAAGAAAAAATAGTTTAATATTTTCAAAAGTTTTAAAAGATACACTATTAAGATTTTACGCCAAGAAAAATAATAAATTAATTTATAAAATAATAAATTATTTATAAAATAGTTCAATATCTTATTTTTTTACTTTTAAAAGAAGAAATAACCGATAAAATACAAAACTATTAAAAAATAAATCAGGAAATACAAATAAATGTTGAAAGAAAATATAGTTTAAGATTTTCAAAAGTTTTAAAAGATACACTACTAAGATTTTACCCAAGAAAAATAATAAATTGTTTATAAAATAGTTCAATATCTTTTTTAACTTAAAAATAAGAAATAATATAAAAATATTAAATAATGATGATTTGATAATTAGAGTCAAAAAATAAATCATGAAATACAAATAAATGTTGAAAGAAAAAAGAGATTGTTAAAAGTCTAAAAATATAAATTAATTTTAAACCATGGTTGTTTATAGTATAAATAAATAAATCGTAAAATACAAATAAATGTTGAAAGAAAAAATAGTTTAAGATTTTCAAAAGTTTTAAAAGATACACTACTAAGATTTTGTGCCAAGAAAAAGAATAAATTGTTTATAAAATAGTTCAATATCTTTTTTAATTTTAAACAAGAAATAATATAAAATTTTAAATAATGATGTTTTAATATTTAGAGGCAAAAAAATAAATCGTGAAATACAAATAAATGTTGAAAGAAAAAAGAGATTGTTAAGAGTTTAAAAGCATAAATTGTTTTTAAACCACGGTTGTTTATATAAAAAAATAAATCATGAAATATAAATAAATGTGGAAGAAAAAATAGTTTAAGATTTTCAAAAACTTTAAAGGATACACTACTAAGATTTTACACCAAAAAAAAATAAATTGTTTATAAAATAGTTCAATATCTTTTTTAAATTTTGAAAGAAGAAATAATACAAAAACATTAAATAATGATGTTTTAATATTTAGAGTCAAAAAATAAAAATAAATGTTGAAAGAAAAAAGAGATTATTAAAATTTTTAAAACATAAATTGTTTTCAAAACTCAGTTGTTTATAGTAATAAATAAATAAATCGTGAAATACAAATAAATGTTGAAAGAAAAATTAGTTTAAGATTTTTCAAAAGTTTTAAAAGATACACTGCTAAGATTTGACCCAAGAAAAATAATAAATTGTTTATAAAATAATTCAATATATTTTTTAACTTAAAAATAAGAAATAATATAAAAATATCAAATAATGATGATTTGATATTTAGAGTCAAAAAATAAATCATGAAATACAAATAAATGTTTAAAGAAAAAAGAGATTGTTAAAAGTTTAAAAACATAAATTGTTTTTAAACCACGGTTGTTTATAGTAAAAAAAAATCATGAAATACAAATAAATGTTGAAAGAAAAAATAGTTTAAGATTTTCAAAAGTTTTAAAGGATACACTACTAAGATTTGATAACAAGAAAAATAATAAATTGTATATAAAATAGTTCAATATCTTATTTTTTTTTAATTTTAAAAGAAGAAATAATACAAAAAATATATTAAATAATGATGTTTTGATATTTAGAGTTAAAAATAAATAAATTGTGAAATACAAATAAATGTTGAAAGGAAAAAGAGATTATTAAAAGTTTAAAAACATAAATTGTTTTTAAACCATGGTTGTTTATAGTATAAATAAATAAATCGTGAAATACAAATAAATGTTGAAGAAAAATAGTTTAAGATTTTCAAAAGTTTTAAAGGATACACTACTAAGATTTTACGCCAATAAAAAGAATAAATTGTTTATAAAATAGTTCAATATCTTTTTTTAATTTTGAAAGAAGAAATAAAACAAAAATATTAAACAATGATGTTTTAATATTTAGAGTCAAAAAATAAATCATGAAATACAGATAAATGTTGAAAGAAAAAAGAGATTATTAAAAGTTTAAAAACGTAAATTGTTTTTAAACCTCGGTTGTTTATTGTAAAAAAAATAAATCGTAAAATACAAAAAATGTTGAAAGAAAAAATAGTTTAATATTTTTCAAAAGTTTTAAAAGATACACTATTAAGATTTTACTCCAAGAAAAGGAATAAATTGTTTATAAAATAGTTCAATATCCTTTTTTTTATTTTAAAAGACGAAATAATCAATAAAATACAAAAATATTAATACTGATGTTGAGAGTGGGATTTGAACCCACGCCCTTTCGGACCAGAACCTTAATCTGGCGCCTTAGACCAACTCGGCCATCTCAACAATTTGACAAAACTCTAATTTGGCACTATAAATATAAATAGATATTTAACTCTTTTAACAATTAAAATACAGTTAAAATTAGTGAAATAAAAGTAATTAGAATTAAAAGAATAAAATAAAATTTTATTTAAAATGATGTGGATAAGTGCTTAAAAGACCAAAAAGTAAATAAATTAATATTAATGAAACAAAAATAGATAAAACAAGATATAAAAAAATCTTACTAGAAATTTAAATATTCTGAACTTAATTAAAGATAAATAAGTTTTTATAAATCTCAATGATGATAAAAAAAATCTACATAATAGACTTAAAATAGTTATAACATATGATTTTATTGTTGCCGAAGCATTAGTTTCGTTTGTGGTTTCTTCTCCTAAAATGATCGTCTTTATCTATACTTTATCTTCCTAAACATTAGAATGATTGAGAAAACAGTGTGCAATTTTTACAACTAGAAATCCTCTCGTTCTTGTCTTAATTCCTTCCTCCTCCAGCGAATGTGCAGTCTCTTGAAATAAAATGATTAAATCAATTCAGTTACCATTCAAAAATTAATGGGCAATTTCGCAATTTAAAGAAAAGAGCTCTTTTTTATTGAAGTCACTTAATGAAATCAATAAGAAGTTTAATTTCCATACCATTCATTTCCCCCGTCGTTACAAAGCAGAAAAGCCTTTGTATCGGACTGCTCCCTAACTTGCAGGTACAGCGTATCAAAAAGGAGGGAAACCCCGAACATTTACATTTCTGCTGTGTTACCAACTGATTTGATGATATCAACAACAAGCATAGCAATTTCAAAAAATATACCAAATTCAAAAAATAAATTAAGAAATAATTCTCGTAGTAGAAAATATCATCATTATATTATTTAACTTCTAGATGGAGAAAGATTGCTGACACTAAACTGATGTAGAACCAATTTGATGACGGTCACTAGCATATCAATTCCCTACATTGGTATAGAAAGCCACATTGTTTGCGAAATTAATAGCCAAATGAGTTCTGGCATGCAAGCAATTCATAAAAAATATTGCTGAAAATCTTAGGGGTGGTGGAAATATCATCTAAAATTTTAATGAATGCACACAGGTAGTAAATAAATCTCGAAAAGCATATCATCAGAATCGGGTTTGATTCCAATGGAATGGGTAGCAAAGAACAAAACTGCAATTTGGCGTACCTAAAGCTGCATCTTGTGGCATCGTTTACAACAAAGAAAAAAGGTCTATTCAACAAAGGCGTGGCTTTGCAACCCACATCTTGTGGGAAAGAATCAAATAGATTAACCTAAGCAAATCAACCAACCCTTTGAAGGGAGCCAAGGCATTGATTGTTGTCACCTGATGCGAATTGATTGTGATTACATCACAGAGACGTTGAAGGGAATTGTGGTGCCGTTACCCGAAAATTCTGCTTCTCCGACTTCCGAAAGGAAACCATTCTCAAAGAAAGCTGAATGCAGAGCCTTGACACACTGCTTTGCCTCATCATCATTGACTATCAAGGAAATGTTTACCTGTGGTGGAGGGACGAGCAAAATAGCATCAAATTAAGATGCATAATTGAACCAGACTCAATTACCAACACCTTCAAAGGAAGTAGGACATAGAGCCACTAGATGTACCTTAGATGCTCCCTGAGATATCATCTGGACATTCACTCCGTTCTTCCGAAGAACATTGAATGCCTGACATCATGCGCACATTTGCATAGTACAGAGTCAAACATCGACCGCAAGAAATAATGTTGTAAAGAAAACTGGGTGATAGGAGATTAAGGGAGAAGATCATCAATTCTGATATGGAAACAGAGTCAAACCTTTTCCAGTATCAAGGAAGACCGCTGTACATTACCGACGAGAGAGATTATTGATCTATGCTGAAGGAGATGAACGACTGCAATTTTCTCAAGCTCTTCAACCACATGATCAAGCTCCTGCATTGATTTGTTCAAGGTGGACAGAGCAATCAGGGTAGTATGTGAGATGAAAAGAAAGGTCCTAGCTGGATGACGATATTGTACGTATGTGTGTATCATGATGAAGACAATTTTTCAGCTAGAAAGACAAGAAACAGAATAAAAAAAGTGGTCAGGGATGACTTGGTGAAATCAGTAAAATCCCAGTTAGACATAACATTACGTTTGTAAGGAGAAAAATTCAATGCTTCAAATCAGGATAGGAAGTCCTAATCTCACAAAGTATTTATTACGTCAAGGTGCTCACACATTCTTAGTCTAGCATTATCCATATTTGAGAAAGAAATGGGTACCCATTGAGCACTAAACTAGATATTAGATTGTGAATTATCTCGTAGCTCTATTACAAAAGATAACTATCTAAAGCAAACATGGATAATAAAAATCGGTCAGTTTATAATTCAGCTAATCATTGACAAGTGATTTTTTCTAATTCTTGTGCATCTAACATCAACTTTGGCTCATGTACTTGCCTGCTGAATTAATTCTCGACTCCAAAGTTTTGATGGATCCAATGTCAAAGAGATACTGACTTCACTTGTCGCAACACAGTCAACAGATATACCCAAATCTTCAAATATAGCAAAAACCTGCACTTAGAGAGCACAATAGTAACAATTATGAATTACAAACAAACCAAAACACATAGTGTGATGTCAAGGAAACAACACAATTTCCTACCTTCGCTAAGAAGCCATACTGACCAAGCATTCGAGTGCTCACTATATCCAACATGGTAATATTTGATTTCAAAACAATGCTGGTTAGCACAGCCTGAGCTCCACACAAGAAAATGAAGTCTCTGAGTCAAAAAAGCTGAGATCAATGGCCTCATTCTAGGATGGAATCGATCGCACGAGACGATCCAACAAACCTTGCTCATATCTCTTTCCTTAGTGATGACAGTACCAGGAGCTTGAGGGTTGTAGGAATTCTTGACCCTCACTGGTATATCACCTTCTCGAGCAGGTCTCATTGATAGTGGATGCAAAACCTGAACTTCAGAAAATGGAATTTTTAACATGAATGTGTGAAGAAACAAAGAGCAATGCCTTATACTTTATGAAAATGGCTGTAACATGCAACAATCATAAAGCAAAGATTGACATTTTGGAAAACATTAATAGCACCACGAGGGTTGGTGTAGTACACTTAGTTCGAGGCTACCACCAACGGAGTTGATTCTACTGATGTTGAAATTTCACATGTAGACCAAATCCAAGAAGAGATACTAGTTAATAAGACTCTTGCTGTCTTGAGTATATGCTTGTAATTAGTATCAAACCAAATTTAGAGTCACTGAGAATAATGTGGAGATGAAGCAGATGCAGGCATACCTGTGCACCAAAATAGGCAAGCTCAGCTGCCTCTTCAAATGTCAAATGTGGTACGGGCCTTGCACTGGGATATATATTAGGGTCGCATGTCAGAACGCCATCAACATCCTTCCAGACCTGTAACAGTTGAAAAATCAAGGGCATAGAGTGGATGATATTCAACTAAAAAACAAAGGGTGACAACATATAATATAGATTTGATAACAAATCATGGCAACTGTAAAGGTATCATTAGCATATCAGTATGAAGGTTAAGATCAAATAAATCCCTTAATACAAAGACCCTAAAGAATGACCTGGATTTCTCGCAATCCCAAAGCTTTACCAATGGTTGTTGCAGTCAAATCACTTCCACCCCTGCCTAGTGTAGTGACCGCACAGGATTTCCAACCCTGCATGTAGAGGAAAACAAGTGCACCAAGACCATTCAAATTTGATGTATTATACAATTGTATAAAGTTGGCCTAAGGGCTTCAGACCTTCCCAAGAAAGCCAGTAACAATAGGGATTGCTGGATTATTAATCCAGTCACCATGTAACCTCTTAGCAATGGCAGGATAAGTTGCTTCCAAGATATCCGCATTTGTAAAGTCATCTGTTGTTATGAAACCAATATCAAATGCATCATACTGCAAAAGATTTGGCAGCAATATAATCAGTTAATTTCATATGTAGGGACAAGTAAGAACCACAGAAGCAGGTTCCAGAAGAAAACCAGAGAAGCCAATCTGATTTTAGGTATTAATAAAAAAGAACAGTTATCATATTTCATCAATGTGATGTGCTATCCTGAGAGTGTCTTCCATAAGAAAATTTGCAGAGAGAATAATGCAACTCATTTTGAAGATTTAATCATCAATTGAAACTGAACTTAAAATTCTGATGAATGTACAAGAACTCCTCACAAAAGAGTCAAATTTAAGTTCTTAGAATATGAATAGAGGTTGCATAATCAATCACATAAGAATGATAAATCTTATCCTACACCCTAAAATATAAGAATTATAAGCAAAAACAAGTAATCGATGGACATTCTTAAGTGACTAAGTAGTACCTACACTATCTAGACTTGTTAGCAAACTAGCTTATATCATCAATCCTCAATTTTCAATTGGTAAGAAGTCGGCTTATTCTCCAAGAATTCACAAAATTTAAATACAAGACATCATCCATTTCTGTGTAATAAGCTGATGAAGATGACAGAACAGGTACCTGTCGTGCCTTTATACCAATTTTATTTAGATATGCTGCAAAGACTCTTGTAGACATGCATTCTCCAAATGAAACAAGATAGTCCCTTGTACGAAGTGTCAGCTCTTTCATCATTGCAATGCCTTTAAGAAGTTGCTCTAGCTCATCCAACAAACCTGCAAATAGTCATAAACAAGGAACTATCAATCATCATCGACAAGCATGTAACAAGAATAAAAGCTCACCGGCTGCAAAAGATGTCCACATGGTGTTCAGACTGTTTACATCATTGCAAAAGATGTCTCACCGATCAGATGCAAACAACATGGAAGTTAGTCATTGGTCAATAAAATGATCTCAACTTGTAGCCCCACCAAGCTGAGATACAGTCCTGATTCAAACCATAGGCAGGAAGCTAGCTCCATTAGCTTGGCCAATGGCTACCTGCCATGTCATTAGACAGTCTAAACGTGGAAAGGTGAGACACACCCTAGATTAAGAGGAACAGGGAAAGCAAGATGGGGCAAAAAGAGAGGGAATGCAAATGGGACATAGCAAATGCCTCTCTCCTCAGAAGTGTTTGTTTACTGACTTCATAACATCAAAAGTTTCTGGAGGTTGCATTAGCTTCAACAAGAGAGGACATTTTTTTTTAAAGGCTAAGCCAAAGGGAACAACGGGTCAAACACTAACAAACTTACTATGCAGTAGTTTGTACTAGAAAAAGATGAAGATTACTGTGATCCGAAATTTCATGCCTCCTAACTACCATTGTTGCGCAAATAAAACTCGTGTCAACAAATATGGAGAAAGCAACTCAAAACTTGAGTTACTCTTTTTTAAGAGGATGTTGAAGTAAATGTAAACAGATGTGGAAATTGAATATGCATACACAGATTACAACACAACATATCGTATAACAGAAAACCATATAGAAGGCATCTTTTCTCACAGAGATAACAGTTGCAACCATCTTCAATGCACTGTGACAAGTAACTGAGTTCTAAATTTCATGCCTCAGAATCTAAGAATAAAATAGACTTTCCAAGGTCAAAAGATACATCCAGCCTTCTTTTGCATTAGTATGAATTCATTCCACAATATTTAGATAATCATACTTAATTTATATGAACAGCAATGATTCATACTCCATTACATAACCTAGCACCTATCTGCAAACTAGACATATCATGGGATTCTGCTAAACAATGGTGCATATACAGATTTCATATACAGTGAAAACTTTTAATATAACACCATATCGAACTTTAATGATGACATACCAAAAGATTGGAATGGGCCAAGGAATAAAATAAACTCACCAGAGACAATAGACTTATCAAGCCCAAGCTCATCTACTGTCCTGAAAAATGTGAACCACCAAATGCCGTTTTCATGATACATTACACCAGGAACAAGAAAATACGGCAAAAACATTACAGAAACAAAAGAAAAGCATTCACGTACTTAAGATGCAGATCTTTAATAAAGCTTAACTCATAAAGCTCTGATACATTTGAAACACCACAGCAAACTGCTTTTTCGCCGGCCTGAGAGTAATCGCAAGTTAGACATGCTAATTAATCCAAAATAATGGAACAGATTGACGAGGGGAGCGGTCAGAAGATGTAACACCAGCAAAAGATTGTTTGTAGTCTTTCCCATGGCGGAGAGCACAATCACCGGCCGTTCTTCTGGAAAGCTAAGAATAAGGTCAGCAATCTCTTTCATCCTCTCAGCCGACGCCACCGACGACCCACCAAACTTCATCACGATGCTCAGCTGCGGGGCATCTCCGTCCGCACCCTGCCTCTCCGCCTCGTCCTCCTCGAAGAAAGCAGAAACTCCCCTCTCGCAGCTCACCCTCAAACTCCTACTCCTCGGGTAACCACGCGCCCTCTTTGTACCTATCGACCTCGGAGACAACTCGACCCAGAGCTTACTTGAGAAGCTCGACGAGAGAGCGAGAGAAGTCGACGGATCCCTTCGAAACCCTACACAGGGAGATGTCCCCGCGAATCGGAAAGCTGCTGCCATAATCCAAAGACAAAAACGCGCCTCCCCTCCGACGATCTCGCGAGCGCAACGATCTCGCCGCGATCTAGATGTAAGAACCGAGAGCGAACCAATTCGAAGCAGATGAACTGAGAAATCAGAATGTAAAACCCGCAAAAACGCAAGAAGATGCGACAGGAATCGAAGGCGAACCTCGAGATCGTCGGGAACTACCCGATCGTAGTGAAGCGGAGGAGAATCTCGTCGGGATCTGCAACGGGAGACCGAGAGAGAGAGAGAGAGAGAGAGAGAGAGGAGGCGGCGGCTAGATGTAGAGAAGCATGCCACCCTTAGGAAACGAATCACGCACGGAAGCGACGGTAGAGATTAGATCTTCACAGTGATTCCACACCGTGGCGCGGCGAGCTGCAACCTGATCTGCCAACCCATCACGAGCCCGACACAATCAGAGGATGGAATTTTGTCGGGTCGGGTTATCCCGATTACTTCTGCCGTCCGACGCACATATCGGATCGAGAGAAAGTAATCCGATAATAAATAAATGGGTTGGGTTTGCGGCATATTTAAACACCTAATAATGATAACAAAAAGCGACTGGTCGAATATAAGATAAATATGTAAACGAAATCGATAGGATATATTTTAGGCCTAAACCACGTCAAAATTAATGTTATGTTATGCTACAATTAAATCAATAAGAGGAACACCCCCACGTGCCGAACTAAAATCCGTACCAAAGCATTGCTTGACATGTCCCATCCCAGAAAGCTCGGGACGGCGCACGAAGGTACCATCTCACCTCTCGAGGATCGATCACCACGCCAAACCCGTATACGACCGACCCTCATACAATAGTATAAAAACCTTTAGCTGGCATTCAGCCCAGGAGAGAAGGGGAAAAAAGATCAATCTACCACTGACTTGCTCATCAGAGGGGCCACAGTCAGCAATCACCCGACGAAGGCCATCCTTGTAGGAAAGCGGCCACCCTCGAGCTAGGAGCATTCTGACCTTGGAGATGTCAACCGGCATCTCGACAACGAGCCATCAACCAACGTCCGGATTGAGAGACACTGATCAATATTTCGGCGCGCTGTCTTGAGGGCTTGATTGACCCCGACAACTAGCTCAGCTGACCGAAGACTCCCGACATCGCCCCGTGAACCAGGCCGTGCTGGCTCATCAACCACGGTGCATCAGTTCACCAATATTTTTGGCGCTAGAAGGAGGGCCATGTCGTAGGAGAATCATGCAGGATCTCTCCCCAAGGGAGAACCATCAGCCGGTCACCCCTTTGTCGGGCCCAGAGATCAGCCCCTCCCCATCCTCAGAGACGGGGGAATCCTGGCCTCGACGCCAGACCACTACTGGCGCCTGTTCAACGACCCGGGGTTGTCACCCCCCCGGACTTACCACAGGACCCTCGGTCGTTCCACCGAGGCATTCCTCGGCCTGGCTAAGCAAGTGCAGGCAAATGGCGGGGATGATGTAGATAATTGTCCCACTCATTTCCCAGATTGTGTAGCTAGTAGCTCCCCTAATTGACCCGACACAGCAAAGGTTGAGCAGGGAGCAAATTGGGATGGGAGAAGCCTGAGAGCAGACGATGAACCCGAGAGGCCTTCCTGAGCAGAGCATACCCGCACCCTACCGGATCACACCGCCCCACTCCGAGCCTGATACCATATCGTCCGACTCGGTGAATGACTCGTTCAGGATCCAGTTGTCCTAGGTCAACCAACGCTTGGACGAGTTCCAGCGCGAGTTCCAAAAGTTGCGGGGCGAGACAAGCGAAGGTAGCTCGGGCAGATCCCCCTTTACTCGGGAAATATAGGACAATCCTGTACCCCTCAACTTCAGGCTATTGGCATTGGAGACGTACGACGGCGACTCCAACCCCACAGAGCACATCACTGTGTTTCGGGCTCAAATGACCCTCTATGGCTCCTCTGATGCTCTGATGTGTCGGGCATTCCCGACCACCTTTAGGGGGCCGGCACGGGCATGGTTCAACCGGCTACGCCCGTCCTCGGTCTCGTCTTTCGACCAGCTCGCAAGGGAGTTCGAGCAGAACTTCCTCGCCAGCATGCGACTCAGGCCTTCCATGGCCACCTTGCTTGCATTATCCTAGCACAAAGACGAGTCGCTCTCTAAGTTCGTGGCACGTTTCGCCACTGAAATCAAGGGATTCCTGAATGCTCATCCTTCTTTAATCATGTAGGCATTTTTGATGGGTTTAAAGCCTTCAAGGTTCTTCTGATCGCTGATCGAGAAGCCACCACCAACCATCCCTGAGATGCTCTAGCGCGCCAACTAGTACATTGTCGTCAAAGCTCTAGTGGCGAGAAAGCACTTGGACGGAAAGAGGCCAAGGGCGGAACAGCCTCGATGAAAGACCTCAGCAACCCCTGTGTAACCCCGCTGGAGGCTCGACCGACACAAGCTATCGCTCCCAAGCCCCCCGCCTCTTCCTCTGAACACATCTCATACCAAGATCTTCCTCCAAATCAGTGAGAAAGGCTTCTTGCAACAGTCCAACCCCATGAAAGCTACTCACAAAGACCGGTCCAAATATTGCATGTTCCACCGAGATTACGGCCATGACACTAAAGACTGTTGCGACCTCCAAAATCAAATCGATGATCTAATCCGAAGAGCTCACCTCGGACGATACCTCAAGCAACACCAAGAAGCAACTCCACGCCCTAGGGGACCTATCGAAAGGCAGATCGACGTCATCTCCGGAGGACTAGTAGCCGACGGTAGCAGCTCAATGGTGAGGAAGGCCTACTCCCGGAGCACAATGGAAAAGCATCCCCAACCCAAGCTCAAGCCTGAAATCACCTTCGGAGCCAAAAAGGTTGAGCGCTCCCATCACAACGATGCTTTGGTGATCTCCATCCGAATCGCCAACGCTTGGGTCAAAAGGGTAATGGTTGATACCGGGAGCTCTGCCGACGTGATATACCTCGACGCCTTCAAGAAGCTCGGCTTAACCAACGAGGACCTTACCCCCATGGTGTCAGCACTCATTGGGTTCACTGGGGATTCTATCTCCTTGCTTGGGACCACCATCCTCCATGTCACCATTGGGGAAGAGCCGAGAGCAAAGACGATAATGACTACCTTCATGGTAGTTGATCTACCCTCGGCATGCAATGTCATCCTCGATAGATTGACGCTCAATAAGTTAAAAGCGGTGGTTTCCACCTACCATTGGGCCGTCAAGTTTCCAACGACAGCAGGGGTCGGGGAGTCTCGAAACGACCCAGGAGAATCAAGGAGGTGCTATCTTACAACGGTTACTCTCCCGGAGAAGTCACGCCCCCGTCAAGTCCCCGATCCCTGTGAAGGAGCTATAGAGCCGATGCGTCTGGAGCCTCCCGAGCAACTCACCGAGGTGCCCTTGAAAAGGAACCGACCCGATTTAATCATAAAAATCGGGATGACACTCCCCAAAGCAAATCAGCTCCAGCTCATCGACTTCCTGAGAGAAAATGCCGATGTGTTTGCATGGTCCTCCAAGGAGATGCCCGGGATCGACCTAGACATGACGTAGCACCAGCTCAACATCGACCCCGAGGCTAGGCTGGTGAAGCAAAAGCCAAGGAAGTTCGTTCCCGACCGATAGAAGGCGATCAATGACGAGGTCAACCACCTTAAAGAGGCAGGATTTATAACCGAGGTGAAATACCCCCGGTGGCTGTTAAATGTAGTCTTTGTAAAGAAACCCAATAGAAGCTGGAGGATGTGCGTTGATTACATTGATTTCAACCGGGCATGCCTCAAAGACTGCTATCCACTTCCCATGATAAACCAACTAGTCGACACCACCGCAGGCTATGAACTCCTTACGTTTATGGACACATTCTCGGGCTATAACCAAATCCGGATGGCACCTTAAGATCAAGAGAACATGGCCTTCATCACCGACAAAGGAGTATATTGCTACAAAGTAATGCCTTTCGGCTTGAAAAACATCAGGGTAACTTACCAAAGAATGGTCGACAAGCTATTCAAGGACCAGCTCAGGAGGAACATGGAAGTATATGTGGATGACATAATCGTGAAGAGCAAGACTGCAAGCACACACTTGGTCGACCTAGCAGAGACATTCCAAATGCTCAGGTGATTCAACATGTGCCTGAATCCCGCGAAATACGTCTTTGGGGTCAGCTCAAGGAAATTCCTCGGTTTCGTCATCCACCAGAGAGGGATAGATGCCAACCTGGAAAAGGTTCGGGCCATAACCGAGATGCACTCCCCCCGCTCGATCAAGGAGGGGCAACGTCTCACCAGGAAGTTAGCAGCACTCAACAGGTTTGTGTCACGATTAGGTGATAAGTGTCTCCCCTTCTTTTGGGCTCTACTATAGGCCGACAACTTCACATGGACCCCGGAATATAAGGAAGCTTTCGAAAAGTTAAAAGTGTGCCTCGCTTATGATAAGACCCTAAGATCTTATTATGGAAGAAAGGGAAGAAAAGGGAATGATAATGATTGCTTCGAGGGGATCAACCCTTCTTGATCACTTCGAGGGGATCGACCCTCCTTGATCACTTCGAGGGGATCGGCCTTCCTTGATCACCCGAGGGGATTGGCCTCCTAGGGTTTGGTCATAGAGTGGAATAACATTTCATTGATTGATTGATTCTCAAAAGAAAGGGTTACATCACTATTTATAGAGTTCCACCTAGAGTCCACCAGGACTTGGACTCTTAATAATAAATAAATATTAATAAACCTTTACCCGACTCTAACTGAACTAAACAGACTCAATAAACAACTGAACTAAACAGACTCAATAAACATTATTCAAAAGCTCAGAAATAGGGTCCTAACAGTTCCTCCCTCTTCAAATCAGCCTTGTCCTCAAGGCTGAGCAGCATCAATCTCGGGGAACTTCTCTTTCAGTACTTTAGTCATAGACTATCTACAACGCATCATAACCCGTTGATCAAGTAAGTATGGTCTCCACTTTTTGATAGTATAAGCAACAGGTCGGTCTTTCAATGTAGTAATCATTGCAAGAAACTTCTAGCCCTATATAATCAATTTTATCTTTGAACCTTTGCTATCACAAGTGAAAATCCATCCATCAGCGATCTTTACTTCAAATCTGTTATAGTCTTCAATGTAGTGGGCAAATCGGTCAACGGTCTCGCTGTCCATAAAATTGTTACTGCTACAAATATCAATCAAAACTATAATAGGCTGATGCTCCAGAGTTCCGCCAACTTCCATAGTTTGCGGGTTAGAGTAGTCGGCTAATGTATGTATTGTATGTATGATAGGTTCAACATTTTCATTAGAATTTATACCTTTATGATTGGAGTCCTCATTCTTAGCTTTCGGTTCCTCTCCAATTAGTTTAATCATCAGAAATTGCCCTTGTTTACATCGGTGCTCCATACTCCATTTTTTATCATAGTACAAACCCCTTGCTGATCTTTCCTTGCTATTTTTTTTCTCATGTAGATGTGTAAATGAGATCGCATCTATCATAGTGCGGGGTTGACGAGCCTTAACTTCACACCAGATCTCTAGAATAAGCCCTTCAATAAATATATCCAGAAGTTGTCGGTCCGACCAATCTTTAGCTTGATTTGACAATCTTTCAAACCTACTCTGATATTCTAACACTATAGAAGTCTAACGAATTTTGACGAGCTGACAATCAATATTCGCATATTCGGATGGGCCAAAGCGAACAAGAAGCCATCTTTTGAACTGCTCCCATGAAGGAACTCCGTGGAAGGTTTCATACCAATCATACCACTGGATTGCATCTCCATCAAGCTGGATTGAGGCCACTTCTACCTTAGATTCTTCTAGGGTTTTGTGAAAACGAAAGAAATTTTCTGCCTTAGAGATCCAACTGGTCGGATCTCCATCTTTCCATCTCAGGAATTCCACCTTCATGTGTGAGTAGTTTGTGTCATAATCTTGGGGCCCTTTTCCTGTATTTTCAGATCTATGCAATGTAGAACTTGAGCCCCTATCTTGTTAAAATTTGCTGAAGCTCTCTAATATGCTCTTTTTGAAATCATTAAGTGTTTCTTGTAGCCGGTTCTCAATTCTGATTTCCCATGCTTACATTTATGCTTTCACTGCGTTATCGGTGGCCATTGCGCAAGACTGCAAATCTGGGTTCTCAACTCCTGTTTTTTGATGTCGGTCAAGGGCATCAACATTGTCAATGCGAAGTTGCTGAGGAGGTGGATGCCGAGGGCAGTGCTGTGGTCGCTGCATTGAAGGAAGAGTTGATGCCCTGTTTCTGTCGTTGCATGGGGTGAGAGCGTCGGGGCTGAAAGGTGACTGCATCGATGTGGCTGCAGCTGTTGGACCCAAGGGCGATTGTTGAGCACTGGGGTTGAGGCTGCGGTGATGGTGCGGTTGGGGCAGCGCCGCTGCGGTGGTTGCGATGGCGCGGATGGAAGGCAGCGTTGCTTTGTCTCTGTCGCACTACGGAAGGAGGAGCTGGTGACGTTGAGGGATTGCGTTCGGTTGAGGAAACGACGGCGGCTGCAGTGGTCATGGTTGCCTTGGTTTAATCGCCACGAGGAGGGGTGGTCAAGCGACTGTAGTTGCGACCCAAGGGGAGGCAGCGATGGTGGCGCGGTTAGGGTTATGTCGCCGATGGTAGAAGCGACGAGGGGGTTGGTTCGCTGGCCAGGAAACAGCAGCGGCGGCCCTTCTCACTCAAGCAGGGTGGAGCATCAAGGAGGGAAGGCTGCTGGCCGAGGAGCAGCGGCGATGATGGTCGTTGGTTGGAATGCAACGGCTGCAGTGGGGCTGGCTGAAAGCAGGGGAGGCAGGGGCCCCTTTCGATCAGATGGGCTTCAAAGGGAAGAGGATGTGGTTGTGGCGAGTACGACGCAACGAGGAGGGGAGGTTGCTGGCTGGGGAGCAGTGGCAGTGGTGGTCGAGCAACCGAGAAGCAACGGTGGCGGTGGAGTTGGTGGTGTAACGGTTGGGAACAAGGGCAACTGGTGAGTTGCCTTGTTTCTGTCACTACAGATGCAGAGCAAGGGGGATCGGCGGCTAGGAGGCATGCGGCGGTCGTCGCATGGTGGCTGGCAATGGTGGTGGCTCGACAACGAAGGAGAGGTGTGGTGTTGAAGTGGCCGGGAAGCAGTGGCGGTGGTAGAGGCAACCGGCGCTTGCGGCAGCAGAGGGACCAGTGGCTGCTCTGTTTCTATGGCACAATAGAAAATAGCGACGTCGACAGATCGAGCGGCCAAAGCTGCAACCAAGGGAAGGCAGTGATGGCAGTGCAGTTAGGGCAGCGTCGCCGACGGTAGAAGCGGCGATGGGTGGTCTGCTGGTTGGGAAACGGCGGTTGCGGTCCTTCTCACTCGAGCGAGATGCGATGCGGGCAGCGAGGAGGCGAGGTCGCTGGCCGGGGGGGCAGCGACGGTAGTGGTGGCTACTGGCTGGGTAGCAGCGACGGCGGTGGTAGTTCGTCGACCGAGAAGCAACAACGGCGAGTGGCTGGTCGGAAGCAGGGGGAGGCAGGGGTGCGATTGACGGCTGCTGACCTCTTCATGAGTCTTTGGGGATATACTCCTAGAAAACGATATCTCATGTCTCATCAGTATAAGACCTCTCTTGGTATTTTCAATGTCAAACCTTTTGACAATGGTTTCTATACATCTGGACTGGGACAAGCCAAGCATCCTCTTGGATCTATCTCTATAGATTCAAATCCCCAAGATATAGGATGCTTCCCCTAAGTCCTTTATGGAGAAGTGTCTAAATAACTAAGCCTTTACTGTGGATAGTATTCCTACATCATTCACAATGATTAAGATGTTATCCACATATAATACCAAAAAGGTGACAGCGCTCCCACTTACCTTCCTGTATACACAAGACTCATCTTCATTCTTAACGAAGTCATAAGATCTTATTGTCTCTCAAATCTTATGTTCCAACTTCGGGAAGCTTGCTTTAGTCCATGAATGGATCTAAGCATTTTGCATACCTTATCTGGACAGTCCTTGGACACGATCCCTCGAGTTATATTATATACACCTCCTCGAGGTTCCTATTGAGGAATGTGGTTTTCACATCCATCTACCAGATCTCATAATCATAGTGTACTGTAATAGCCAATAGAACTCAGATGGATTTTAACATTACTACGGATGAAAAAGTTTCATCATAGTCAACACCTTGCCTTTGACGATACCCCTGAGCCACTAGCCTTGCTTTATAGGTCATTACCTTTCCATCTACTCTAATCTTTTTCTTAAAGATCCACTTGCAACCGATGGGTACAATACTTTCGGGCGCATCAACTAGGTTCTAAACCTTGTTGGAGTACATAGAATCCATCTCAGAATTCATGGCTTCTTGTCACTTCCCGGAGTCTATACTCATAATAGTCTCCTCGTAGGTCTGTGGATCAATATCCTCAACATTCTCTTCTCTAATATGTCTCACATATCTCTCAAGAGGATGTGATACTCTACCGGACCTACGTAAAGTTGGAACTTGTGTATTAGGTACTTGAATAGACTCGGGCTATAGAGTGGTGCTTGAGTTAGGTTCTATAACCTCACTCAACTCTATCATGCTCCCATTGTCTCCGCCAAGAATATGTTCATTCTCAAGGAACACTGCTTTCTTGGCTACAAAGACCTTTTGGTCCTCGAGATGACAGAAATAATACCCACAAGTTTCCTTGGGGTATCCCACAAACTTACATCGCTCTGTCCTCAATTCCAACTTATCGAGGTTGTGTCTTTTAATGTGGGCAGGACAACCTCAAATCTTAACAACCTTAAGATCAGGCTTCTTCACTTTTCATATCTCATATGGTGTAGACACTACCGACTTAGTTGGAACTCTGTTCAGAAGGTAATCTGTGGTCTCTAGGGCATATCCCCATAATGAGATGGGTAGGTCAGCGAAACTCATCATGGATCGTACCATGTCTTACAGCATACGATTCCTCCTTTCAGATATACCATTGGGTTGAAGTGTATAAGGAGGTGTCCATTGGGATAATATCCCATGGTCCTTGAGGAACTGAGTAAACTCTATACTTAAGTACTTACCTCCTCGATCTGATCGAAGAGTCTTGATACTCTTTCCAGTCTTGTTCTCCACTTCATTCTTATACTCTCTAAATTTCTCAAAGGCCTTTGACTTATACTTCATTAAGTACACATGTCCATACCTTAAGAAATCATCAATAAAGATAATGAAATAGGAGTAACCACTAATGGTATGAGTTGACATGGGTCCACATACATCACTATGTATGAGTTTCAACAACTCAGTGGGTCTCTCTCCAGTTCCACTAAATAGAGAGTTGGTTAGTTTTCCATGAAGGTAAGGCTCGTAAGTTATATATGACTCATAATCGAATGAATCTAGATATCCATCCTTTAGCAACTTTTGAATCATTCCCTCATGGATGTGACCTAGCCTACAATGCCACAGGTATGCATTGTTCATTTCATCTTGTTTCCTCTTAAACACATTTACATTCATG
>CM017197.1:16934689-17024689 GCA_004837865.1 Musa balbisiana
TATATATATATATATCTATGTATATAAGCAATCACACCGGATGATCATGGACCACAGCCTAATATGATTAGGCCCGAGCCAATAGGCCTAATAACTCACATCAAGATCTATGTGTGCAATGGTGCATCTCCATGCCCTGTGATCGTCCATCTTGTCCTCGTCGGTTCCGTCGACATCTCAATGTATCTCCATACATCGCGATCGTCCGTCTCGTGGGTCCCGCTATCGCTTCCACGCTCCCGCTGTGCCTCCTCGTATAATTACAACTTAATTATAGGCATACAGGCCCGATAATAAACGAAAAATATAATGGAGGCTTGCAGGCCCCAATAATAATAATCATAAGTACACACATCACACGGTCCGATCATCCGTCCACACATCATACATCACATGTATAAGCCATCATCATGTAGGACTACTAGATAATAATAAAATAATAATCAATTAAATATTTTAATTAATTAATATTTATGAAATTAAGGACATATAGAAAATTTTCTGAATTTTGAGGGGTATTTTCATAATTTAGATAAAAGGGACAGAATTGAAATTTCTGAAATTCACAGGGGCAAAACTATATTTTTACCCAAAACCCTAAGCCCCTCTTCCTCTCCCATGTTGCAGTCGTCACCACCCGCCACCACCCTACCGATAGCAAGCTGTATGACGAAGGGCAGGGCGCTGCTCTCGCTTGCAGGTGGCACGCCCGTTGGCGGCGCTGCCCCTCCAAGTGGGCGCCCCCGTAGGGTAGCACCCGTAGGCAGTGCTGCCCTGCCGGGCGGCCGCCCTTGCAGGGGGGTTTTGCCCGCGGGAGCAGCAGCCGCAGGCATCGCTGCCCTACGACGCCTGACCCTGCAGGCTCAACGGCCGCAAGCGCCTTTGCCCGCGGGCTACCATACTCGTCGGTTGCAAGCCTGCTGCAAGCAGGCTACCGGCCAGCTGCTGTAAGCACAGCGCTTCCGCATGCATCGGCGTTGTGTTGCCTGCTGCGACTACCTTTGCAGGTGGCTACAGGCACGTAGATCAGGGCAGCAACTGTTGTTGCCCTTCCTTGCTTTTGCGTCAATGATTTTGGTGTCAAAAGTTTCTTCAAAATACAATACACGCAGTTCAAAACCAATCTATCGCACGAACACCTGGCTCTGATACCACTATTGAGAAATCTTGGGGGCAACATCACATGCGCAGCGATCAGGTAATACCCGCCTCGCCCCTTATACAAACAGAAGCAAGCCAGGAAAAGGGTCCTGGATGGCTCTATCCTTGCTCCTCGACACTCCCCAAGGAAAGCCACCAGATAGCGCCAAGAGTTTGGCGCCATCTTGATCCTATATCCCCCACTTACGGAGGCACTCCTCGATAACGGATGCAGTGGGAACCGCAGTCCCGCCTCGAGGGCACCACGGTCAACCCGAATCCGTCGGGAAAACTGATCGTATGACTGTTGACCAAGCCGAGGGGAGAAAAACACTATGGCACTTTGTGATACATTAGCATCTCTCGAAACGCCCCCAAAAGTTCCTCGGTCACCACCGAGTTCGACATCGTGCCACGACTTGAGATTTACAGTGTAGCAGAACTCCCTGTGGCCTCTACAGGCACGCCGCCCTAAGATAAACTATCAACCTCATCTCCGGGTCGCCTAGAAGAAGAGACGAGAAGAAGAAAGAAGAAGTCCCTCGGCCCACAGGCCCAGTCTTTATCCGAGTCACTCCATATCGATCCCCAACTTGTGACTCGTCGGTCCTTGCCTAAGCCTGAGTACAGTCCCTCGGCCCACAGGCCCAGTCTTTATCCGAGTCGCTCTAGATCGGTCCCCGACTTGCAACTCGTCAATCCTGCCTAAGCCTGAGTACAGTCCCTCGGCCCACAGGCCCAGTCTTTATCCGAGTCACTCCATATCGATCCCCAACTTGTGACTCGTCGGTCCTTGCCTAAGCCTGAGTACAGTCCCTCGGCCCACAGGCCCAGTCTTTATCCGAGTCGCTCTAGATCGGTCCCCGACTTGCAACTCGTCAATCCTGCCTAAGCCTGAGTACAGTCCCTCGGCCCACAGGCCCAGTCTTTATCCGAGTCGCTCTAGATCGGTCCCCGACTTGCAACTCGTCAATCCTGCCTAAGCCTGAGTACAGTCCCTCGGCCCACAGGCCCAGTCTTTATCCGAGTCGCTCTAGATCGGTCCCCGACTTGCAACTCGTCAATCCTGCCTAAGCCTGAGTACAGTCCCTCGGCCCACAGGCCCAGTCTTTATCCGAGTCGCTCTAGATCGGTCCCCGACTTGCAACTCGTCAATCCTGCCTAAGCCTGAGTACAGTCCCTCGGCCCACAGGCCCAGTCTTTATCCGAGTCACTCCATATCGATCCCCAACTTGTGACTCGTCGGTCCTTGCCTAAGCCTGAGTACAGTCCCTCGGCCCACAGGCCCAGTCTTTATCCGAGTCGCTCTAGATCGGTCCCCGACTTGCAACTCGTCAATCCTGCCTAAGCCTGAGTACAGTCCCTCGGCCCACAGGCCCAGTCTTTATCCGAGTCGCTCTAGATCGGTCCCCGACTTGCAACTCGTCAATCCTGCCTAAGCCTGAGTACAGTCCCTCGGCCCACAGGCCCAGTCTTTATCCGAGTCGCTCTAGATCGGTCCCCGACTTGCAACTCGTCAATCCTGCCTAAGCCTGAGTACAGTCCCTCGGCCCACAGGCCCAGTCTTTATCCGAGTCGCTCTAGATCGGTCCCCGACTTGCAACTCGTCAATCCTGCCTAAGCCTGAGTACAGTCCCTCGGCCCACAGGCCCAGTCTTTATCCGAGTCGCTCTAGATCGGTCCCCGACTTGCAACTCGTCAATCCTGCCTAAGCCTGAGTACAGTCCCTCGGCCCACAGGCCCAGTCTTTATCCGAGTCACTCCATATCGATCCCCAACTTGTGACTCGTCGGTCCTTGCCTAAGCCTGAGTACAGTCCCTCGGCCCACAGGCCCAGTCTTTATCCGAGTCGCTCTAGATCGGTCCCCGACTTGCAACTCGTCTATCCTGCCTGAGCCCGAGTACAGTCCCTCGGCCCACAGGCCCAGTCTTTATCCGAGTCGCTCTAGATCGGTCCCCGACTTGCAACTCGTCAATCCTGCCTAAGCCCGAGTACAATCCCTCGGCCCACAGGCCCAGTCTTTATCCGAGTCGCTCTAGATCGGTCCCCGACTTACGACTTGTCAGTCCTGCCTGAGCCCGAGTACAGTCCCTCGGCGCACATGCCCAGTCTTTATCCGAGTCGCTCCAAATCGGTCCCCGACTTGCAACTCGTCATCCTGCCTAAGCCCGAGTACAATCCCTCGGCCCACAGGCCCAGTCTTTATTCGAGTTGCTCTAAATCAGTCCCCGACATGCGACTCGTCAGTCCTACCTGAGGTTGATTACAATCGCTCGGCCCACAGGCCCAGTCTTTATCCGAGTGCTCCAGATCAGTCCCCGACTTGCGACTCGTTAGTCCTGCTTGAGGCCGATTACAGTCCCTCGGCCCATAGGCCTAGTCTTTATCCCGAGTCGCGTCAGCTCGATCTCTGACTTGCGACTCGCCATCTTTTCCCGAGTCGCACCAGCTCGATCTCCGACTTGCGACTCGCCAATCTCTTCCCAAGTCGCACCAAATCGGCTCCCCAACCAGCAAATTGCTAGTCTCAAAACCTTAGCCCAAGACCAATCACTCGATCAACAGGTCCAGTATCCATCCAAATCTCACAGCCTGGTCCCCTAGCTAGCGACTCGTCAATCTCATCTCACCTGGGCCCAGCCGCCCGACCAACGGAGCCAACCCTTCCCAAGGCACGGGGCGCCGCCCCCCAAAACTACCTCGCGACGAGCCAATCGAACTTTCCCTCACAAGCAATCAAGGCATCCGCTGCACTCCAACCCAGGCGTGCCCCTCGCCGTCTCGTAAGGACCCCACGGCACGCCTTGATTTTGGGGGGGGGGGGGGGGAGAAAAGTGATAGGGTATATTTTGGGCCTAAGCCACGTCACAATTAATGCCACGCCACGCCACAACCAAATCAGCAAGAGGAACACCCCCATGCGTCGAGCCAGAATCCGTACCAAGGCGTTGCTCGGCACATCCCGTCTCGGAAAGCTCGGAACGGTGTCGCATGGCACCGTTCCGCACACCCCGGGATGACGGCCACACGAAGGTACCATCTCACCTCTCGAGAATCAGTCATCACGGCAAACCCGCGTATGATCGACCCTCGTATAGTAGTATAAAAACTCTTGGCCTGCATCCGGCCCAGGATGAGAGAAGGGGAAAACAGATCAATCCACCACTGACTTGCTCATCAGAGGGGCCACAGTCGGCAATCACCCAATGAAGGCCATCCTTGCAGGAAAGCAGCCACCCTTAAACCAGGAGCATTCCGACCTTATAGACGTTGACCAGCATCCCGATGGCGAGCCATCAACCGGCGTCTAAACCGAGAGACACTTATCAATATTCCGGCGCCAACACCCCGTCTCGAGGGCTTGACCGATCCCGGCAACTAGCTCAACCGATCGAAGACTCCCGACATCACCCCGTAGACCAGGACACTCATTAGCCACGGTGCATCAATTCACCAATAGAAGTCATGTGCTCGAGTTGGATTGGGAACTCTGATGCTAATTTGGGTTATGATCGACTTCCAATCGGACCTCAACACAGTAATTTGGGTTGCTTTGAATCATTTAGATGGTAGGATTATATTTAGGGTCGATGGTCAACCGGACCCGACAAATACGGCTCGAGACCAGACTTAGGACTTGTGAGCTGAGTTGACTACGAGTAAATGGCTATATATATATATATAACGAGAGAGAGAGAGAGAGAGAGAGAGAGTCCAACTCATGGAAGAAGAAAACATCTGTTTCATATTATTATTAGAGAGATTTTTTAAAAAAATATATTTTTAATTTTAAAATAAAAAAATTTTAATTAAAAAAATCTGGAATATCCCTAAAAAATTGTTCGTTTGTGAAGAATAAATCGGCTAAGCTTCAATGGATCGATGAATATAAGAAAAAAACATATGTTTGATAAATAATATTTAAAAATGAGAGATAATTATGTTAGAAAGAAAAGTAAATGAAAATTAAATAAAAATAAAAAGAAATTATGCTTCGTTTGAACGTACAGAAGTATTATTTTGGTGATTGCATGTGACCGGGAGCCATCAACACAGCGTGGGGAGGATAGGTACGTGAATGGGTGAGCGAGAACGCGGGTGACGATAAGCACGCGGGTCACGTCGCCGGGGACGTCGAGTGGGGCGCCGTCTCCACCGCGGGAAAAAGGAAGAAGACAAGTAGGGGGCTTGCCGACGAATGGGGCCCACTGCGGGGGCCTTGCCAACTCTCGTTCCTGTCCCGGAAAAAGCGCCGTGACCCCGGCGGTGTCGCCACCAGCCTGCACTTTTTTACCTGCGACCATGTCGCGTCGCCCCATGCCGAAGGCGACCTTTGGTCCCCGTCTTGCCCGCTTTCGGTCATATTAGATTTTTCCTTTATATATATTTTTCTCTATATACAGTAATTAGTAAGTCGATATTGTATATATATACTAATTACCCTCTCTCTCTCTTCCTAAATACCCTAAAAAGTATATATATATATATAGAGAGAGAGAGAGAGAGAGAGAGAGAGAGTAAGTAGATCTTTTAATATGATTTCACTAGGATGATGTTTTCATAAGACTTTTGGCTTTGATATTAAATAGAGATATTTTTAGAATATTCATATTTATTCGAATAATTAATGTAAATTCGTATTATCCGACTTAGCTTGCAAGCTTTAGAACTAATGATAAAGTCGTTAGATATTTTTTTTGTAAAAATTATGCTAGAAATGAGAGATATTTTATGTACTTTGATTTATTTGAGAGTGTCATATATTAATTATTTAAGATTGTATTGAAAATAAGTAAGAAGTTAATTATGTGAAGTAATCGATCATTATTCAGTTGAACGTCAATAGAGTTCGTATAGACAAGACAATGAAGCATGATGGAGTGGTTGAGGCGATGTTGAGTGGGTGTCGATGCTGAGTACCCGATGAGGTGTTGGGTTGGTGGCGATGTGGGCATAATGTTCGATGGAGACAAGGCGTGGGGCATGATGTGGTGCTATATCATCTCCATATCAATTTTTAATGATGTTACATAAAATTAAATGATTATACTTCTATTGAACTTGAAACAGTTCAAGTATCTTCAAATCTAGGAATGAGTGAGACCAAATAAGTAGCTAGTCTCTCAGTGATATTTCTTTCTCCCATTCAACTATTTGTTAAGATAAAATAATAGGTTAATTATAGTTTATGCTTTCTAGTTAGACTTATTTTTATTTCGGTCATTAGACTTAAAAAATTTATATTGAAATTCTTATAATTATGAAAGTAAAATATATAGTCTCATTTACCATAATATTATCAGTTTTACTGATGAAATATACAATACGTGTATGAATGATATGAAAATGATAAACAAAATTTTTTTTTCAATGCTGGTGGTAGACGATGGTGCTGTAGGTGGTTGATGACAACGATACGATGATTGGCCTTATTGATATTGATTCGAATATCAACAACGAAGAAGAAGTGGAGGTAGAGCAATAAGACATCTACATCATCGGAGGAGGAAGAGGAAGAGAAGAGAGGTGAGGCGAGGCATCTGCATTAGTACCGCATTGTTTTGTCTCCTCTTCTCCCTCCAACGAGGTTTTACATATATATCAATGTCGGAGGAGAAAAAGGAGACAGGTGAAACAGAGTAGTGTAGCGTCACTCATGCAAGTGAGTCATATGCTGTATTTTCCATCGATAAGATCGAGGATATTAATACAAATGAAGTTAAATGTTTCACTTTTATAATTACAGAGATTTTAATAGAAATTTTTTAAGTCTAAAGACTAAAATGCTAAAGAGATCTGAGTACATGGATAATCATAAAATAATTTACAATAGCTATTTTAATCTGGTTGAGTTCAACATGAAAATAAAATCAAATTTTAAATCAAATTTTAAAATAAATTTAAATCACCTAAATAATGTATTACTACTGATCAATTCAAGGTGAATAGAACCTAAAATCTTATACATATCAATGATTAGGTAAGCAATTCAACTAAAAATCATTGAAGATGAAGTTAAATTGGAAGGACCACCAGACAGAACAAGATATCATTTAGTGGGATGCCAATTAGCACCACAACATCAAAAAGATGCCCAAAGAAAAAGTAAAAAAAAGAGAAGAAGAATATTCACATAGAGTGGTCCATATTTTGAATGGCCGGCTGCACTTGGAAGATAAGCATCTCAATCGAGGGACCATGGAAGAACACATCACAATCCAAGGCAGGTTTGTTCCTGGATTCCTGGAATTGTACTGCCAAAAAAGATTTACTCGTATCAAAATTGTTGACAGGAGGAGAAGAATAAGATAATAATAACAGTAATTCAAACTTACTATAGCAATAAAAAAAATTTATACTCAGTGCAAATCCAATTTTCTAAGAAAATAGGTATTTTCATTTGATGAAAGAAAAAAGAATGCTACTTATTTTCTATGTAAAATATGATTATTCTTGTTAACAACTTAAAGCCATGGGAGTTGAACGTCTCGATCATATCCTGAAGGTGCATGATCATCCTAAAAGGTCCTCCCGAGACGAGATGAGAGAAGGTTTGGATGGGGGTCGACAAGGGCAGCTTTGAGATGATCTCTGAACTTTTATGGTTGTCCCGAGACAAGGCTTACGTGAGTTCGATCTCTCCGGTATCCTGCACCACAAGTCAGTGTGTTGGGTTGGAGGAGTTCTCGACATGACCCTTTCAACATTCGGATTAGTGTTTAGTAGGGACTATAGCTCTTTTTTAGGGTCTAGAGTCTAGTCCTCAGTTTGAGTATTAGGGATCAACATTTATACTTATGGAGCTGATGGGATGAGACTGTAGATAATAGGGACTGCCCATACGTTCTTCTGTGACGTATTCATATGGACAATCGTTTATTATGGCCCTCATCAACTCATGCAATCTCTTGTGGCACGGGTCGGCTCGTACGGTCTTCTGTGGTGTAGTGTAAAACCGTATGGATCCCTACATCGTTGCACTAGCGAAAGACAATCGAGGGGGTACTACCTGCTAGCCTCGATAATCTTTCACGTTGGGTAGATGTCCCGTTATCTTCCGTGTTAACTCCTCGGTGTTGCCTGTTGACGGATTGTGATTAGCACCGAAATATTACCTATTAGTTCTATATGCTTATATATAAATAAATAATTTTTGATGAGGATGTTCTTTCTCTCTCTCTCCATATTGCAATAATCATTAGCATAAATTGTGGGGCTTTGAAGAATTTAGTTAAAATAGATACATCATCTTTATGGTACGGTAAAGTATTGTCCATTCACAATGAATGCATTCTCGTAAGGAACCAAAGTTTTGAAAGCTACTTCACAATGTGATACTTTTCAAGTGGTAAGTTTATAGTTGCATGTTTTCCTAAAAATAAGTTTAATAATGGCAACCCATCGACCAAACTATATTGGGATTGATATTCAAATATTTTGTCATTAAGTTATAGTTGAGGATATGTTTTGTCATCGTTTTTACTCACACCAGTACATGCTATCAAAATGTTTACTGGTATAACTTTGATTTAGGTCTTTGTATATAGATTTGTACTTTTTGACCCTTTAATTAACATTTTAATATAATCATATCATAAGGATAAACCTATTATTTGACTTATTGATTTATGAGTTTAATATGCTTTTGTTGATTAGCAAATCAAGAGAAACTTTTAAGTTTTTGAGTTGCATTAGGCATGTCCACTAGATTATTCCTTGATTTAATGGATGGAAACTAATAAGGGTAATAGGAGTTAAAAGTAACTAGAGATAAGGGTAGAAAGTTATAGTGTACCCATTGCATAGTCATTATTTGATAGATCATACAACTAAGTGCATCATCCTACAAGTCAAGGCTATTACATATTATCCTTTGTAATTAATTATCTTTAGCATCTCGATCCCTATACTTTCAAAAATTATATTGAGATTTATATACTTATGAAAGTAAAACCTTTAGCATCGTAGTTTTAACAAAACCTCTCTTTTTTAATCCTTTGAAATTACTTTGTTAACCATATATAGGGATCTCAATGTAACTTTTAAAAATAGAGACTGAAATACTAAAGGTAGCTAATTAAGATGATAATATATAATTAGCCTAAAAGCCATCATTAGAGATTTAATGCAAGAAATTATCTATATCCTACTTTATCAAATATCAAACTAATTACAAATTTTCCCTTATAGCTAGCTAACTTTAATATTCCAGTCTCACTATTTAAAAAGTTACATTGGTATCCCTATAGTTACGAAAATGAAATATCTAAGTCCATTTATCCTAACGATATTGTTTACTAATGAAAACATAAAAACAAAATATAAAAAGATATGTTTAGTGGTGGTGGATGATGACGCTACTAGGGGCTACGGGTGGCTATTATGGAAGAATAGAGCGATGTCGAGAGGTGAGGCCTACTCTACATTTGAGTCGATGTCAATGTAGATGTAGAGCGGCGCCGCTTGGCATTTGCATCGACAATCTTTTCGTTGCTTGATAATTACGTCGGTGTTGACATAGATATATAATGATACTCATATCTCGTTATCGCTTTTCTCATTCATAATAGTCATCTACGACCCCTCAGCGACGCCGTCGTCTGTCACAACCGATTGAAACATTTAAATTATCTTTTTATTTTTTATTTTAATATTTTTTTAAATAAAATTGATGTTATTATGATAATGAAATCTATATATTTTATTTTCATAATTATAAAGATGTTAATATAATTTTTTAAAATATAGGGATCGAAATACTAAAATAACTAATTACATGCTAATATATAAATTTTTTATATTATTACGCCAAGCTCAATCCATTCGACAACACTAATTGATCATGATGTTCCAATTACCTGTAAATTGATTATATCTTTTTGTTTTTCATCATTAGCCAATACACATGCATACATCCTCAAGGTCAATTTATCTCTCTAAATTTAAGTTTAATGTATCCATCCTATATATATATATATATATATCGTAAAAGCCTCTAACTCAGCAGCTCGAATAGAAAACGTAAGATCTCCATTTTCCAATGCAATAGAAATATACTGCCTTGTGGTTTCATGACATTAATTCTAACACGGATTTCTTTTTCCAAGAAGAAATATCTTCTTTTTCTTTTTCTGTGTTCTCGCGGCCTCAGCTCAATCCACTGTGTGTTCAGCTAAAGAAGAATCCACAAAGCTATATCTAAAAAGCATAGTCGAAGAGATACGTGATGTTATCGCAAGATCTCCATGAAACTTTTGTCGTTTGTATAAGCCCGTACAAGTCGCAGACTAGCCATGCATGACCCAAGTATCAGTCTCTCTCTCTCTCTGGTTTCACTGGTAGTTTACGGCGAAGGAAAAATGGCGCCACGCCCACCTTCTTCCTTTTACTGCCGATTGAGACACCGGTCGACGTCCACCCACATCGCGGTCTCCGGGAAGCGAGAACCTGACGACTGCATGCATGCCCGCTTTGGTTGCCTGGAAAGGTGGTGCGGGACCCATGCATTTGGACCAGTAAGGGGGCCGGTAGATAATAGGTACCTCACGCGGGCCCCATGCCACCTGACTCCCTCGGCCGATCGCCTCTTCGATCCTCCCGCGTGCTCGCCACTCTGGTCCGTCAAAGGCTTTCGTCTATAAGTGATGGGCTTCCGCCTCCTAGCCGCTCCGCCATCCCGAACTCGAGGACTCCGGCTTTGGGTTCAGGGTTGTTTTCGTTGTTGTTGTTGGTGGTGGACAACGGTTCGTGCGGCGAAGGTTCCAGTTCTGATACGGGGATGGCGGAGGGAAACGGCGTGGGGCGGCGGTCGGGGTGCGAGTACTGCGGGGGGGCAGCGGCGACCCTCTTCTGCCGCGCGGACGCAGCTCGGCTCTGCGTCACCTGCGACCGCCACGTGCACGCGGCGAACGCGTTGTCCGGGAAGCATGTGCGGTCCCCGATCTGCGACGACTGCGGGTCCCAGCCCGCCGCCGCCCGCTGCGTCGTCGACGGCCGCGCCCTCTGCGCCGACTGCGACTGGGACTCCCACGGCGGCGGCGGCCACCATGACCACCCGAGGGTTCCCATCGAGGGCTTCTCCGGTTGCCCCAGTGCCCTCGAGCTCGCCGCTTCTTGGGGCTTCGATCTCTCTTCAAAGGAGGCGAGCCCTCCTCCCCCTTCTCTAAACCCGACGGCGGACCAGTTGCTGTCGAATTGGTCGTCCCTGGACCCAATCTTGTCCGTCGATCCGTTGTTCCAGGACATCTACGTGCCCTGCGCCCCCAAGATGCCTGGCGTGGTAAAGCGGCAGAAGAACCACCAAAACCCGAAGCCCCTGTTCCACCAGCTGGTGGAGCTCGCCAAGACGGAGGTGGCGGCGTCGGCGGCATGCGATCTCAGCCCGAGCACGCCGCATCGGACTGCCGGAGGCCACGAGGAGCTCCAGGAATCACAGCCGATGCCGTACACCGCCCTGCTCATGTCGGCACCGACCGAGCTTAAGGGAAGCGATCGGCTTGTTGAGGAGGAGGTGGAGGAGGAGAATATCCTGTGGGACTGCAGACTTCCGCATCATCCCGCTCAGGTTTAGTGCTCTGTGCATCTCTGTTCACTTTGCAGTATCTTCCATGTCCTCGTGATATATTTAAGATCCTTTTAGCTGAAATTAGAATAATTGATCTCCAAAAGTCAAAGAAAACGTCCTATAAAAAAGATAACTTTTCCAATTTCTGAGACATAACATTATGGAAATGGTGATAGGCTGATTCCAGGAAAGTTGCTGACTACTTTGATCTTAAATAGAGTTGTAGGCAAGCTATATATCAAGTCTCACAGGTCAACCCCTTGAATTTGTGTCAAAATTTCTTGATCTAAATTAAACAACAACACTGTTCAAGGTCGTGGCTCAGATCGGAGTAATTGGAGGCGCGAAAGATCTGGTAATATTGTTGGAGTTAGGAGCCACATCCATGCCTAACAATAATCTTGTTCCCAATTCTTTTTGCTCAAGGAAATATACATTTTGAAGAGTTTTATAGTTTGTCTTTTTGTTCTTTCCATTTCTTTTTATCTGTTCTTTGCCCGATGATATCCTCCTTCTTTTCGGTTCACTGTGATGTTCCACTTTGTTTAGGAAAAATATTTCAGACTCCTTACCATAGACGTAAAGTATCATTGTGTTTGTTCGATGAGGTATTTTGTTGTATTGTATTGCTTAAAGTCTCCCTGAAAGAACCTGATTGGCATCCAGATACAATGTGGGTATGTGAGATCTATTTTACTGTAGAAGGCAAAGGTGGTCCGAAAAGTTATCTAGTGGGGGCAATATAAGAGGGACAGGTTACTGGAGAAAACCCTATTATTGGTTTTTTGTCGGATGGTGCCTCTCATAATTGTTTTTTATTGGACGATGTCCCTAAAACTGGCACAGTCCAAGTCAAATTGGTCGAATTTTCTATATTCAACCATGGGAATGTGGTTATCTTGCTACTCAAATTAGTCATCTGATGGGCTAGTAAACTTATTCCTTTCTTTCTGCTTTCTTTACTAGTTTATCCTTATCAATGCTTACAACACATAATGCCGGTTGCAGTTTTCATGGCTACACTCTTATAAACTCTGTTTGCTGATGTCCAGATATGGGATTTTAACCTTGGAAGATTGAGAGACCAGAAGGATTCTTATGATCATGAAATTGCATATGGTACAAACAATGAGGCATTTATGATCAAGAACTGCAATGACCTTCACAAGGAAAATTCATTGGAGACCACAAAAGTATTGGAAGATATAGGTGATGCAAGATGTCCTTCCTCAAATGATGATATATTGTCGACAAATGTTCGCCACAGGCAGTCACAAACTGTGAGCCATCTCGCTGTTTATTTCTTAATACAATATCTTACACAAGGTAATACGATATAATAGTGCCACTGCCTGGTCAGGTAATTCTGAGTTTATTTCCATCATTATCAGATTAGCAATTGTGACAAATGATTTAAGAGTTCACAGAATCTATCGAGTAATATCTAACATCTTCTTTAAGATAAAGCTTCTCTTTTTCTTATTTCCCTTGAATTCTAGGAGTGAGATAAAGTATGATATAGTGTTTTAATTGATCGTATGTCATATAGATCTTACCCTTGGTTTTTCTTTTTACTGCAGCTGAGCACCGTAAGCACTGCCACCAAAAGGAAGCACGGTTCAAGCTGTTCACCAGTTGAAGGACCAACAGCCTCTGGAAACAACACATTGACCAGGATTAGACCATTTGTTGCTTCATCACATGAGCATGGATCTGTTGGTGCCAAACAAATTTCTTTCAGAGAACAAGGAGAACCGCAAGTCGGAAATGAAATGGTCAAAGAAACAAAGAGATCTGACAGCGAGATGCTGGCCAAAAACAGAGGCAACGCCATGTTGCGCTATAGGGAGAAAAGAAAAACACGCAGGCATGGATCCACTGTTTTACATACATAATGTGCTGATCTATTCTTCTGCATTTTACTTATATGAAACTGTAATCGTCGTCCAAGAGTTCTCTTGATGTTCTTAGTTATGAATTCTATGCAGGTACGATAAGCACATTCGTTACGAGTCTAGGAAGGTGAGAGCTGACACGAGGAAGCGTGTAAAAGGTCGCTTCGTCAAGTCCACCGAGGCATTAGATGTTGTAAACAATGGCTGAATGGGCATGTACTAATAAATTAGGTGTAAATACCAGTTGTTTTCTTGGTCATGTTCTAAGAGGAATTTTAGAAAGGAGTGATATGCTGTGTCATCTGCTAATCAAATCTATGTTTCTTTTGATGGAGCTTCCATCCCCATTGATTCTTAATTCTCTGATGGATTGTTTAAAGATTGAGTCCATCTGATTGGAACCCAAGAGTGTTCTGCCATGATCCTGTGTTCTTAGTCCAATTTAACTTCAATCTGCCCACCATGGGATGCATCATGAATGGTTCTACTTTGACATGCTAGTCTTCTGTGCTTCTCCACACAATAAAAAAGATATATATATATATATATATATATATATATATATATATATATATAGTGAAAATTCATGGATAATTATAAGTATTTTTTAAAAATAAAACACATATCCTAAATAATCTCGTGTTATTATTTTTGTTTCCTAATGAGTTATTTGCAAAAGAAAGTAATTTACTTTTGTGTGATAATATTTGATTAACTCAACTTAAAATTTTAATTTACATTTTCTCCCTCCAACACAAGCGTGCATATGAGTTGACAAAAAGGAGTTATTTGCAATGAAAAGGTATATTTGATTACTTTACATAAATAAATAATTAATACTATGCATAATAAATAAAAATTAATACTATGCATAAATAAATAATTAATACTATGCATAAATAAATAATTAATACTATGCATAAATAAATAATTAAAAGTCGGAAACCCTTAAAATCTTTGCACTCCCCTATTAGAAGAAAAAAATAATTAGGACGAAATTACATAATATCCTTCTTAAATTAATAAATTTCTTTTTTTATTTTTTTCATCTAATTTTGAGTTTAGCATACATATGATTTCATTTGGTCGATATAATGATAAAAGCATTAAGAATATTCTATATATAATATATATATATAGTGAAAATTCATGGATAATTATAAGTATTTTTTAAAAATAAAACACATATCCTAAATAATCTCGTGTTATTATTTTTGTTTCCTAATGAGTTATTTGCAATGAAAAGGTATATTTGATTACTTTACATAAATAAATAATTAAAAGTCGGAAACCCTTAAAATCTTTGCACTCCCCTATTAGAAGAAAAAAATAATTAGGACGAAATTACATAATATCCTTCTTAAATTAATAAATTTCTTTTTTTATTTTTTTCATCTAATTTTGAGTTTAGCATACATATGATTTCATTTGGTCGATATAATGATAAAAGCATTAAGAATATTCTATATATAATATATATATATAATATATATATATATATATATAATATATATATATAATATATATATATAATATATATATATATATATATAATATATATATATATATATATATATATATAGTGAAAATTCATGGATAATTATAAGTATTTTTTAAAAATAAAACACATATCCTAAATAATCTCGTGTTATTATTTTTGTTTCCTAATGAGTTATTTGCAATGAAAAGGTATATTTGATTACTTTACATAAATAAATAATTAAAAGTCGGAAACCCTTAAAATCTTTGCACTCCCCTATTAGAAGAAAAAAATAATTAGGACGAAATTACATAATATCCTTCTTAAATTAATAAATTTCTTTTTTTATTTTTTTCATCTAATTTTGAGTTTAGCATACATATGATTTCATTTGGTCGATATAATGATAAAAGCATTAAGAATATTCTATATATAATATAAATAATTGCAAATATCCATAATTAATAGTGATTAACCTGAGTTTGATACTGTAAAGATGTGGTAGGGGCAAATGCGTCATTATACTAAAAAATATATACATATGCAAAAACCCCAATAATGATAACAAACAAAATCCGAACCCTCTCTCCACACCTTTGCCTGAGAAGGACAAAACCCTAACCACAAACACAAATCCGAACCCTATCCCACACCTTGCCGAGAAGGACAAACCCTAACCCCCACCTCCGGTGCCGAATCGACCAAGAATGCGGCAATTCATGGTTCTTGATCGGCTCGTCCATAGCCGGAACTAGAGTTTGCAGGTCTGATTGCCGATGGACTCTCTGGTTCAGGGCTTTTGCTTCCGTTTTCCTTTTTGACGAAATTGTTTGTTCTCTTGCCTGCCTTTTTCTTCAGTTTCTTGTTGTCTTTTCGATTCGTTCATCAAGGGGAACGGGTTTTGTCGGCCGCGGATGGTGTTTCTTCTGAGAATCATCAAATTTGGCATCTTCAGTGGTCTTGGGCTGAGGGTTACTCTCAAACCATGTTGGCTTGCGATTGTTGTAGGATGCGAAAAAGTTGTGCTGATAGATGGCAGTGAATTCGATGGTGTGTATTAATTGGGAAAAAAGATGGTTGTGGATGATGGGAAAAAAGAAGTTGGGTTCTTGGATGGCTTTGCAGATGGCCATCCATTACCACTTGATGATGAGAATTGCAATCGTTTAGGGTTTTTGGCTACTGATAACCGTATTTATTTATTTTCGTTGTGCATACTGCACCATTCGGTTACATTTTGTTGTAATACTGCTTATAGCAACTTGGGAAATTTCAGACGATCTTTTTTGGTGATCCTTTTGTCATTCTTTCCTTGGAAGTCAATATTTTTTCCCCAAACGTTAGTTAAATATCCACCTGGGTTTTTCTATGCTAATCTTGCGGTAGAATCTGGGAGGAGTTTTCTGAGTGAGATCCTAGATGACATGGATCCTTCCATCTGAATTCTCAATGGAACACCCTGATTTATGTCTAGTAAAGTTATCCTTTTTATGCTTTCTGCTACAAATATGTGTTCCGTACTAGAAAATAAAGTCAATTCTATGAATCTAATCACTATAGTGACTAGTTAAATTTTAGGTATAATTCGTTATTGCCATGTGGTAAAATTGTTGTCACTTTGAACAATGTTACTGAGACATTTGAGTTTAGCCACGACACTTCTTAGACACTTCAAAATTGGTTTATATCAGTGATTTCAATAGGTGCTCGGGTGCGGCGAGACGAGGCCCGGGCACCTCGCTTCAAAGAGGTGTCGCCTGGGCGCTCGCTCGAGCCCAGGCATCGAGTGCTTGGGGCCAGCGCCCGGGTTAAACCAGGCGACTGAACTAGTGTTTTACATTTGGTTCGGTCTCCGGTGATTTAGTTGGTTTAATCGAACCAACTAAAGTATCGATATCAGCCTCCCAACATCCCTCTTGCGACTTCCCCAACCCTAATCTTGCTTGCGATTCTGCCGCTGATATTTCCTCTCTGTTGCCGCTGCCGTTGCCGTTGCCTCTCTTCACTGTCGCTGCTCTCCGCTACCATTGTTGTTGTTGTTGCTGCCACTATCGTCGCTCGTCGCTCCCGCTCCTGCTGTCGTTGCTCGCTGCTACCACTGCTGCTTCTCTCAGTTAACAGCCTCAGTCTTACTCTTACACTGCACCCACGCTGTCGCTGCTCATTACTATCGCTGCCACTACCGCTGCTGTCGCTGCTCGCCACTATTGTCGCTCCCACTCTCGCTGCCGCTACTGTTACTCTTACTCCCTCTTCTCATATTGACTCGATAGTATACTGTTAACAGTATATTAATAGTATACTGTTAACTGTATACTAGTAACAATATTTTTTTATTTATTAGATTAATAATATATTATTTTGATTTTAATGCTAATTTTTATTTATTTGAAATTATTGTTATTGTTTTAAATTTTGAGATTTTTTGTTAATATGATATTGTGATTATGTAAGATTTTTTAATTTAATATCATTTCATTTTTTAATTTAAATAATTATATTTATTAATTATATTATATATTTTTATATGTTCGCGCCTCGTTTCGCTTGGGCGAGCGTCTAGTGTCTCAGGCGTTTTTGGACCTTGGCACCTTTTGGCGCCTAGCGTTTATTAAATCATTGGTTTATATTGGGTTTATTCTCTCTGATAAGATTGTTCCCGGAAGAACATTGATGCATGGTCAAGATTTGCAATTATATGTTTATGATAAATACATAATCTTTTTTTTTAAAATTTACAGTACACCTCTTATTTCTTCTTTACACCATCATGTTACCCTGATCTTTTCAACTCATTTTGTAGGTTTTCTGGCATATCAAGTTTCTGAACTTGAGATCAATAACAATGAATGGATCATTTAATATGCAGATTTTGGTGGATAAGCTTGCCAAACTTAACAATTCACAGCATAGCATAGAAAGTATCCTTCAGTTGTTTTTTTAAGTTAATTTGTCTAATACAAGAATTAATAGTTTGCACTTAATGATAATATTCATATCTATAATGCCTGGAAGTGTTTCTTGTTTATATACAGTGATGGTTGCCATTCTGCTGTTGTGCATCTATTAGTCCTGCAAGTTTCTCATGGGGCCTTAATCATATAGCCAATGGAAGTTAAACTGAAAGATGCTGATTACTAAACTAGTTTTGCTAGAACTTCCAAAACTCCATGGTTTCTTCACGTGCTTGTACTACATTAAGTATGAATTAGGAAATATATGGACTGCATGTACTATGGGGTTAATTAGTGTACTATTGGAATTTTAGAAGTACTATATATATAATCAAACATGAAGCATTTTGGATAAAGGATAAATTTTATTTCTTAGGAGTTCTTTTTCTGGACCATTCTCAAATGGATTAATGGGTTACAAATATTTTGGTCATGCAATGTTTTCAATGGAATTAATTGGATATTCTGTCTTTTTGAAATGCTGTTCAGTGTTCACTTCTATCTGTTGCATGTATCTCCCAGAATTACTCATCTTCTCCTCTGCAATGTACTTCTCAAGCCATTTTTATTTTTAGTTTTTTGAGACCCAAGTGTAGCCTTAAGATCCTTACTTTTTTGGCGAGAAGTCTTTGATCATCATTAAAGACTTCAGACTTCAGAGTTCAGAGTCTTCAGACTATCTGTTTTTAGCATTCATGTACTAATCTTGATAGAACATACTTGACTCGGAACTAGCTTTATCATATTGGTGCATCTTCCATAGGAACAAGGCAAAACAAGTTGTGGAAACATGGGACCAGCAATTCCATTGCTCTCCAAGGGATAAGAGAGTATCTTTTCTGTATCTTGCTAATGATATTCTGCAGAACAGCCGGCGGACAGGTTTAGAGTTCATTAATGAATTCTGGAAAGTTCTTCCTGATGCTCTAACTGATGAATTTGATAATGGAGGCGATTTTGGAAGGAAAACTGCACTAAGATTGGTAAACTAAAATGAATCAATTTTATTGTTCTTGATATATTTTCTGTCTTATACTATCATCTAAAAGCATGACGCCATGATCTCATATGATACAATTTTTTATGTTCTTTTTAGTGCCTGGATTGCAAGTGAATGCCTGTATGTCTTTCTGGCATACACTTAAAGTTATATTTAATAATTGAATATGCATGGTCTTCTATGATTTTACTTTACATGTTTTAAGATGCACTACCAGTTTAAACTGCATATTATTAGAATGTTAGACTTGTTGTAGCTATAATTTGGATATTCTAGGCAGTTACTTACTATGAACATTTACATGCATGTCAATTCTTTGCTTGTTCTTGCATGCCCATGTAGAAGGTACATTTTATTTACAGAGGGCTTGAAGTACAGATGTTCTTTAATTCTTTCTTGTCCTAGCATGATTGTTAAATTTCTTCTGGTGTGGAACTTAAACATTGTCAATGTTATTTAAATGAAATTATTGACAACACAAGAAATTATGATGTCATAGTTATTTGGGGTTGACTACATGAATCTTTTCCCACATTGATCTCTATCTTGGTCTATATCACTACTCAAACTAAGAGGTCATCGACTCTTATTGTTTCTAATAAGTTTCTTAGGTCTCTCTATATTTTCCTTCTACCATCAATCCCAGTAGACTGGCCTTGTGTAACCAAAAAAATCTTCTTTAGCCATGATCATGTCATTTTAAGCAATGATCTCATTGTATCTTCTATCAGTTACACTTATTTGTTCATAGATATAAACATTTCTTATTCTATTGCTGTTTTCTAAAGACTGCACATATCCATCTCAGCATTATTTCATCTCATCAGTTCACTTTTATGCTATGTATTAATGAATAATCCATACAGGTTGACATATGGGAAGAACGTAAGGTTTTTGGTTCTCGTGGACAATTTCTTAAGGAAGAGATATTGGGAAGAAAGCTTGACAATGGAAATAAATATGGAAACTCCAGTAATTGCAAATTGGTAAGAAACTTTTGTTGTAACTAAAACTGTATACGCATACCTTGCTGGTTACAAATTTGTTTATGACATCATGTAAGATGTTGACCTTTCATGTTTTAAAAATTTTTTCATGTTCGATATTACAGAAGCAATGTAGTGGTGAACTTCTTCAGAAGATCATCTTAAGCTATGATCATATTCACGATGAAGAAGCTCTATTTAGAAAATGTGAAGGTGCTATCAGCATTGTTGACAAACTAGAAAAGGAATTCGGTAGTGATGATAAATTAGGTACATGTTACGTTCTTTTTTATCTACTTCAAAATGTTCAAGTTACATTATGTGTGCACTTTTTATATCATTATGCTTGTATCTGTTGCAGTAGAGTAAATAAATCTGTATGCGATTGAAGGATCAAACTTCAAAGTATATGTACTTTATTGGCTTCAGTTGTTTGCAAATATTGGTACAGATTAACCAATCTTTTGGTGTCTATATGACATAAATGGTATTTGATATTTCCATGAGAGGTTCCTGTTAAACATATATAGTTTGGTCACTTTAAATTCATGTTCTCACTGGTAAGCATACCTTACAAATCTGAAATTTTCCATCTAGAAATTTTCTGTATAATGGATCTGACATTAGCAATATATTTTATAAGCAAATAATTACAGTATATATATATTTGAATTTATAAGAGGCATGGATTGTAAAAGGAAGTACCATATATCACCAATCAATGTAATGAAATACCAGAGTCAAAATGACATACAAAGTTCAATTTTTGAGAGTTTGCAACATTGTATAAAAATATATATCACCAGTCAATGGGATCAGATATTACTGCATGATTATATGGCTATATATGGACATATCAGTTTAATGATACATTATTAAGTAAACTTGTGCCCCTTGTAATGTCCATGAAAGACAGTACGTAACCTGAGAGATAGGGATGCAACTCTAGCAATTTGTTTCTGAAGAGAGAGAACATATTCTGAACCAAGATCCTTAAACCTATGCATGTATCCAATCAACAAGTATCAAATCTGAGCCTACCGGATGTCAGATTGGTGAACTCATTAGATTCACACTCAATATACGAAATGGTAAAAAAAAATAATCTGAAACTTTAGCAATTTGAAAAGTTAGGAGTTATTCCTTGGACAAAAGTTTAATAAGTATTCTATCAAAAGACCCCAATTTCATATTTATCCCTTGAATAGTATAAATAAAATGATATCCTGCTCCCGCTGAACTTTAAAAATTGTATCGCATTAAGTAGTGTATCTGAAAATTATTTTTCTTCTATATTCTCTTATGTATAACTTCTGAAAAGGGGTTATATTGGTAATATTTTAATTTTATAGGAAGATCGTTTATATTTTCACTTTTCGGTGCATAAATCACAAAAATTTCAGTACTGCAAAAATACATATAAATTCTTTTCTTTTTGATATTTCAAGATGTCAACAAGTAGAACTGGGCCCTGTCCAGGAGACACAAGAATGAGATACGATGCGTGATGTCAAATTCCTTCATAGCAGACTAAGACAAACTACATGGATGAAAATTGCAGACATGACAAACTACTTGGATGAAAATTGAGAGAAATCTAAGGGTAAGATAGAAAAGGAGATAAAGAGGAAATAAGAGAAATTCCATGAGTTCACTGATAAACTGGTGAACAAGTTAGAAAACCTTAAATTTGTTTGTCATTATAAGAATAAAAATACATTTTGAATAAAACTCCTTGTATAGACCTTAGGGATGTGACTTCAATTTTGGATCCCAGATTTTTGACTTCACACCCCATGTGTGCCTCCTGGTATGATAGGTGCAGCCTAAATTGACAGGCTAACTTTGGTCAATATGACCTTGTGAAGGCCAACATCCATGTTTAGGTTGAAGCATGGGTTATATGCATTCCTGATCTGTAAATTATGCAATTGTTGTTCATATTTAGTGCTACTTCATGGTTCTGGATTGGACTTTAGACTGGTTATCCTATTGAGATCATTGCTTTTAGCAAACATAAATGTTTCATTAGATGCTTATTGGTGTCTTTCCAGCTTAGAGAACATGCTTCAGTCCACTTCTTGTCCGCTTTGATGCAATACTTGCATAATCAGGAACAGGGTTGGCCCTATGTTCTGGTATCAAAATTGGTCATATTTGGCTTTGTCGGGCTAGTGAATATGGATTAACCTGTATTTTAAAATTACAAATTAAAAAGATGGAAATAAGAAAAAAAGGATAAAACATTATATGTTCTAAAATTGTTACATTTTCTATAGAAGACCCTGTCTTCGAGTAAATTTCTTTCCCGCTACAATCCCTATGTTTCTCACACTCTTCCAGTACCCAGCAAGCAGGCCATGCAGATCATAGTGGCACTTGGTGTGGAAACAATGGTCAGTCAAATGAGCAGGAAGATTAACAGGAAGATTAAGAAAAGGGGGTTGGGGGGGGGGGGGGTGTGTGTTTGTCATGCAGTTGACGACAGTTTGATAAAGAATATGCTGATTTATTTATTACTCTTTTTTCCTTCTTTGTTCTCATTTTTTATTTCTTTGATAAAGAATATGCTGAATTATTGTCACCAACAATAATTCTTGTCTTGTTGTTCTGAAGGCCATGTCAAGATGGTGCTTTCTTTACCAAAAATCAAGTCTTTTGTCATATTGAGCTTCCTATTATGTGTGGTTCACTATATCTGAAATTTTATTTCTCATGAATGACAGGATCAATTTCTTTTAAGCATCATTATCCTTTTTTTTTACATTCTACAAAAGAATGATAGATATTGTGGAGCATAAACACTTAAAATACATATCGTTTATGTGTTTAACATGGAGGATATCTGTTCAATATTTATTCTAACTTGTGATATATGCCAAAGCATGATGACATATACAAGGCATATATATCGTTATAATTAACTTTTTGACATATGGTATTTACTGTACATGACATCTACTAAGACTGATGGATGTGTCACATATGAGGGATGCATATATAAATTGGAGTTTTTACAGAACATGAACTTGGTCCCCATAATGTTCCATTAACGGTTTTTGTAAATAGTTAGGTGACTGGGGTCTTGCTTCTTCTGATCATAGATTATCTAAATTAAACAAGTTTAATGTAAATATATAATATATAGTAAAATTATAATTTTTATTATGCTTGCATTGTTTTGTGATATGTATTTAGTATTTGCTATATCAGCATAACAAGTTGTCTCTATCTTGTGCCCATGTCCATGCCACATCAATAGATTGTTTGCAGTCTTCTGCCTCCTGTTGCTTCCATATATTTGGTTTTGTTGTCATTGTACTGTGCTGCTGAATAATGTCAAATATTGTTCCAGGGCATGCCTAATATCTATAGATAATTTTTGTATTCAACTTAAATTTTTTTGCTTCCTACATGGAGCTTTTTAGCAATTCTGGATAATGGATAGGGAGTAAAAATGAATCTGAAGTTACACGGGAGTTGCAGAAGCAGCACGGCATACTAGGAGAGTGCATAGAGCAATTAAAAGCAGCTGAGTTATCCAGAGCGACTTTGGTTACGAATTTAAGAGAGGCACTTCATGAACAGGTGAGGTGGATCACTGGCATATGTCATTGTATTTCTGACCTATGACAGCTTTCAATTTATTGAAGTTTCTCCATTTAGATATGAATTTCTAATTCAATTTCACTCTGTTTTTGACTGGTTATCAGGAAACTAAAATTGAGCAAGTTCGCCATGAACTTCAGGTACTCTTCCTGCGCTTTGTCAGTATTGTTTCATGTAAGAATGTCATACCATTAATTTTCTGTGAATGTACTGTTCCTTAATCAATTGAAAAGCATTAATTTGGTGAATGTAGCTTAGTCCAGGTTTTTGAGATGATGAATTAGTTGCTTGTGAACACATGGTAGCTAGAAAAATGATAGATAAATTTAATGATAGCCTTACACATACATATTTAGTCAAATGGTGCTTGTTGGTCTTACTTGATAAACGTGATTTTTAAGTTTAATCCATATGACTGTCATATCTGATAGTTCTTTAAATTTTGATAAATCAAGCTAGATACAGTGGAAGCTTTATGCAATACTTGTTTGTCTCCTCCTCGAATGCAAATCCTGTGTTTTCCTTAACATGTTTTTTATGCAAATTCCTAAATATCTTGGGTCCAGACTTCTGTAGATGAGTTGCCATTTTTTAAGATCCATGATTAGTGGAGTTATATATGAAGGATTGAAAAATTGGAGAGATTCATTTGAGACCATGAAATTAGTTGTATTAACAAGCAGAGTTGACGCAGGTTATATCCTGTGTCTCGTTGGTAAGAGCCGTAAGATGGAAACCGTATGGAAAAACTTAATCTTAGACGGATTAATACATAACTATGGGAAAATGAGTTTGTTGTAAGATTAATATAATTGCTGTTGTTGAATAAAGGGGTGAGTCCACCCTAAATAGTTTACATGCAATATATGATTTTGAATATTGCCCGATAATGATGTTGGTCATCAGTTGAACTGGTATGGTAGCAGTATGTTGGATGGTGAATCAACATGTACCGTTCAGCATTACTGAAATAAATAAATACTGAGCTTCACCAAATGCACTGGTAAATACCTGGTTGTGTGAGCCATTCATACCCATATATAAAACCATGATTACAAATGACTAAAAGTTAATTTTTAATTTAAAATAGAAATATGATGATTGTGATGTCTTCTTTATGTTTATCTTCTTTTTCCTCCAAATCAATATTTTTTTAACTTGATGTCCTCAACTTGAGCACTCTGTGTTCGTTAGGCTCAACTACACTTGGAAATCTTGGCAATGGTGGTCTGTTAAATCATTTGCTAATTGTAAAAGCCATGTAGAATAAGTGGCATTCTGTGCTGGAGATCAACTTTAAACACCTTTTCTATTGATTCCATATAGAAGCATGTTCTTGTTGAAAAGATAAGTTTTCTGCAACTTTTATATTATTATTATTATTATTATTATTATTATTATTTTGTTTCCTTAGATTCTCAATGAATCTGGTAGGGGCTGCTAGTGCTAGTCCATAGACCAATTCATAAAGCCTCATTAATTGGCTTACTATTCTCAGTAACTCAGTATCTCCACATACATTATCCAGTTTTGTCATCATCAGCTGCCTAGGTATCTAGGAAGTCCATGTAGTTCACTGTGCTACCCCACTATCTGGGCACTTGGTGCCTTTAGTGTCAAAGCCAAGCACCTGCCAAGTACCTATATAGGTCTGGCACCGATCTATAGGCCCTTAAGCTTGTTTCTGCTTGTTATAAATTAACATTGATAAAGGATAAAAAGGGTTTTACTAAAAAAGAAAAAAAAGACAATAATTATAATATTGTGCAAGGTATTAGATCTCATTGTGATATTAGTTTTGACGACTAGTCAGACTAGTATGATGTTTTAGCATACCAAATAATACACTGAGTTGTACTTCTCAGTATCATCATGAAAAAGAAAACACATACGTTATCCAGTTCTGTCATCATCAGCTGCCTACGTATCTAGGAAGTCCATGTAGTTCACTGTGCTACCCCACTATCTGGGCACTTGGTGCCTTTAGTGTCAAAGCCAAGCACCTGCCAAGTACCTATTATAGGTCTGGCACCGATCTATAGGCCCTTAAGCTTGTTTCTGCTTGTTATAAGTTAACATTGATAAAGGATAAAAAGGGTTTTAATAAAAAAGAAAAAAAAGACAATAATTATAATATTGTGCAAGGTATTAGATCTCATTGTGATACTAGTTTTGACGACTAGTCAGACTAGTATGATGTTTTAGCATGCCAAAGAATACACTGAGTTGTACTTCTCAGTATCATCATGAAAAAGCAAAACTAATTATAAACCAGTACTGACCTATGTGATCTTGTGCTGGTCCTGTCCTTTGGTTAGACCAGTGTATACCAATCGATGTGTAACAGTCCATCTGGTCTTTGAATTTGGAATCTTGTTTTTGTGTAGTGCAATGTGCTAAAGTAGTTCTTTAATTTGCATGATGATAAGTAACAAAAAGGAATATGTGGATTTATTAAATATACTTTTGTGCTTGATTTATAGCCATTCTGCATGTCATTGTATCTTATTCTTGTAGTATAGTTAGCCTTTTTCTGGTAAGGGACTTCCCCATGCACCTAGGCCTTCCACTTTAGCCTTTCAAAGGGTGACTCTATGATTGTAGGCATTTAGACAACTTTGGTTGCATCAGACCTAGAAGGAAAATCATCCGTTCTCCCTTCCAACAAGTTATATGTGAAAGTTACACCAGTAGTCTCTTTGCTTTTCATATGAAAATTGTCAGGCTTTCACAGAAGATTTATTGCACCAAAACGCATAAATAGGCTGATTAATTCTTCATTTTCAATGGTTTTTAGAATGATTGAAAACTTATCCTCTGTTAAGATTCCTAACAAGTATCTCCAAAATAAAGGAATGCAAGCTGTTTATCCACTTTGCATTTATCGGGATATGAAGTTCAAATATTAAGTGACATGTGAATCAATTTTATTGGAAGCCTTGCATCATGAATTTAGCTGTAGGGATTTGCGTCATTGTCCTTCTTAGGTCTCACTGTGAAATGCAAGCTAACTAAAAGTTCTGAAGCAACACGAGGCAGGATCCCTCCTGATTGCTAAGTAAAATGTCCCATGAGTCAAACTATCCATTAATGTTTGAGTGGAAAAAATCTGGTGTGACCCTGAGAGTGCATTAATATCTTCTATAACCCCTCCAGAAGTGTGAATATCTTATATATCCCTATTGACTCTGATGTCCTTATTATGCCCCTAAGAGTTGGCCACATTAATTGGTATTTTACTTATGGGGATTTAGATTGTCTAATCATAGTTGCCTATTTTTAATTTGGGTTTAGGCAAATGGGTATAAAATAGTTCTTAAGTATACAAAAGGGAGGTCTCTAAGATTTGCACGAGCATATAAATATCCTATTTTCCATTTTGGAGGTATATATAGGATATTAGGGTACTTTGCAAAGGTACAATAGAGATGTAATCGTAATCTGCACTTGAAAGAGGGGGAATATGTACTACATGAGCAAGGTTAGATATAGTTGTCAGTCTGTTACATAATTGCCTTCTTTAAGAATCATTACTGTTGAAGAATAGGTGTTCATTCTAGTTCTCATTATCTATACTTGATGTATCTGTTATGTTTTTTGCACTACATAATTAGCTAATTCTCATTACCTCTCTTCATTTTCTTTTGGGAAAATAATTGTTGTCATTCATCTTTCACATGTTAGTAAATGTATTTTAGTAAGCAAAGTTTGATTCTGCATCATATGTGAGAAATAAAAAAGTAACTTAAAAGGACAACTTAAGTTCATATGCTGACCTAAATGTTCATGAAAAGCTTTTCCTGTGATTATGTTTTATCATCGAACTCTTACCTACCTAGTAAGTCGTCCAAATTAATTCTTGATGTCATAACTAATCATCAGTATTCCAGGCTGCCAAATCACAATACGAGCTAGCAAGTAGCTTATCTACACAGCTCCATGATGCTCAACCCCCAGCCGAGCAGAGGCAAATGGAGTCATCATTGGCATTCTCTGATACCTCTCCTGGTTTTATCCCTGAAGCGACCACTAGCTCTGCAGATACAGCACAAATAACTCCAACCATGGGCACCCAAGAAGAACCTCTCATAACTGACAGTAATTCTTCTCATACTGAAGCGGAGCAGCGGAAAATAGCAGCTGCTGCAATGGCAGCAAAACTCACATCATCCGCCTCCTCTGCCCAAATGCTGAGCTTTGTTCTCTCCTCTCTGGCCTCAGAGGGCATGATTGGTCAGCTTGATAGAGAAGATTACACACCTGATAGTAAGAGGCTTAAGACACCACACAGTGCACCTTCTCATGTGCCGTCGCCGCCGGATTCTCTCTTTCAGCTGCCGATGCCATCTTTTCCACATCCTGAATCACTACAGCCAGCATCTGCAGCGACTCATTCAAGCCCGAGTTTGGAGCCGTCGCCCCTGCTGCCACAGCCATCAACTTCATTGCCACCTACACAACCACCACCACCACCACCAACTGCCACTGCCACCACCCAATTCATGCAGGCTGCTGCTGGACCTATGTCTCGCGTCCCATACAGTTATGGCTCAGCTCCACCACCTCTCCCAAGCTATCCAATGTTTGGCATGCATTCAAATCCAAGTCCTCCGAGTGCATACTACAGTTTTCAGGGACTGGAGGCGGCCAATCGTCTTGTACAGCCACCATTTCCAATGGTGCCACCTCCATTGGCACGACAATAACAGATTTGTGGGTGAAAGCATGTACTAGATTAACCAATGCATAGAGAGAGCTAGGGAGCTTAGATTACCATGTCATATACACATACCTGAAATGCTTCTATACGGTTGGTTCTAACCATGTACATTTGGCCATGATATGATGTTGCATACAGCACAATAGTCGAAAGTTTGCTTCGTTCAACACTGATTTCAGAAATTGAATGACAAAGGCAGTTTGTATAAAATCTCGTCGATTGCTGCAGTTCTCGTTTAAGTCGTGTGTCTGGCATTTTTTCTACTCAAATTGGTTGACCTCAAGTTGAGGGTCAACAACCACACACCTGAGTGCGAGTGTGGTGTGACTGGTAACACGGTTGAATTGATTCTGGATCAAAAAGTTCCACTCGATCAACCATCGATTTACTTTTTTCCAATTTTTTTTTCATTATATAAATGGCATACATACATGATGCTATTTAACTGGAGATCGAGCACCATGCAAGTATCCTTGTTTTTCCCCTTCAACGATGGTCGACATGACATGCACGAATAAAACCTTTGGTCATATTTTTGTGTAATTATAGCCGGTTCACAAGGAGGCAACAGACAGCATAATAAGGCCTTCATGAAGCGACTGACGGTCACATCAGACAAAATTGGATAATCCATCTCGATCAAAATTCCTTTAAGCTTGACCAATAGTTCAGACAAATCTTACTTGGAAAATACGTGGTCGGATCAGTTTCACCACATTCGACTAACACTGACATTAATTAGTGACAGGTTAAACAACAAAGCTGATTATTACACATTGTAGTCAGAGGAGTCTCCAAAAGCTAAAGGAAATATTCCACAAAAGAAACAAAGGCTATTGTACAATGATAGTAGAACAACATCACACATCTACCACAGACAGCAGATGATAAGGCATTTCTATGAAATGGTTAGATCTCTACCCATGTCAGTACTAAGCCAAGCAAACATAAGTAATGTGCAAATTTGTCCACCCATCTGACCAATGCTACTTATCACCGTCTCCATCAGAATCTTCCTTTGTGTCATCCTCCTCCTTGGCATCCTCCGCACCGCCTTCGTCCTCCTCACCATCTTCATCATCGTCGTCAGACATACTGTTAATGACATCTTCGATTATGCGCTTCACCTCTGCTTTTCTGTCCATCAGATCCATCTTGAAGTGAGCTCCTGTACACGATCAGATTTAAGCATCAACTATGTCATTCTAGCTTTGTAATGCAGAATCAAAAAGATATACCACAAATAAGCACTAATTCCATCAGATAACATAATGTATTTATATTATTTATATGTTCATCTTATTGTTAGTTTTACCGTACCTAGCTGTCTCAAAATATCAGCCAATGTTGCCTGCACCCCACACAGAATTTGACAGCTTAGTAATATCAAGTGAAAAAGGAAGGGAAGCATGGAGGATCAAGTCTAAAAAGCTCCTCACAGTATTGAAATCCACTTCTTTCAACATATCACTGACAACAGCATGCAACTCCTCCTTGCTGGGTCCACTCTTAGCTGCCTTACTTGCCTTGACTTTTCCTAGTTTCATGACGAGAAAAGGTACTCATAATAGATAAAGAATGCAGCTAATGGGCAAATAATTAGCAGCATTTGAGTCAAAATAGGCATCTCAATAATCTTAGTCAGCATCAGACAAATGAAATCGAAAATTATTCTTCCATCAATATGCTATTATCCATATTAAAACATCACCATTCACCAGTACACCTTTCTTACAATAAGCTCAAGCCAACAACAATTACTTCATGCACACTACATCATAATAAACAACAAATCATATTTTGGTCTCTGAAAAAGATGAATGGCAATTGGAAATCAGCAGCAAATACATCTATTAAATTGAATTAAACAAAATATGGCAGCCAAATATGGGGAAAAAACAACATACCCCAATATCTGAAGCTGACATCATTAGGATTGAGAAAAAATGGATTAAGATCACTTTGAAAGAAGCACTTTAAATAAAATATGTATTCTTCTTTAGAGTAAGATCACTTCGAAAGAATTACAGGTAAAAAGATAGAAAAAAACACTTTAATACTTGTCACGAAATATCTGAAAAAATAACATGTATGAAGTAGTCTGTGTTGCTTATGAGCAAACTGAGAATTTGTGAACAATTCTTGAAAGGTTCCATGCAATCTTTGTTTAGTCAGAATACAAAAATTAAGGCATACAATAACCAACCATCTAGTATTTATATGTGTATATAACAAAAAGCTACCTTGTTTTTCGTTTGAATCTGACTTATAGGATTTTTTCCTGCTAGTGTTTTCCTTGTTGGCTGGAAGTTTTGCGCTTGCTTGGCCTTTCCTTCTGCCCTTCTGTTTGCTTTTGGAGATCGAAGGATGCCCAGAGTCACTGTCATCCACAGGAACACTTTTTCTTGGAGAAGAAGTTGATGCGGTTTTAGAAACCTTCGCAGAATCCTTTCTTACAGCAGTTTTATCTTTTGTTGAGGCATTGGAGCCCTGCTCGTTGATCTCCTAGAAAGAACCCATTTTGTTTTCATAGGGTGAACTTGATTCATCTTCACCAGAAATACTTTAATTGGAAGGTTTGAAGAACTTTAATTGGAAGGGGTGAATTTAACAGGAGAAACCTTGGTTTTTGCCTTGGATGGCTCAGAATTCTTCTTTGTTTGCTTAGCAGCAGATCTTTTATTAGTTGCAGCAGACTCCTCTTGCTCTCCGTCCTCAGCTTCTTCCTCACTATTATCATGGCCATTCTCTTCCTGTGAATTCCCATCATCTTCATCAGCATCATCATCATTGTCGTCATCATTTAGTGCTTCCTTTGTGTCGACAGAGGCATCCTCATCATTATCTTCATTCTCGTCTTCAGCTGACTGCTTGTGACCCTTTCTTTGTTTCTGAACATCAAAAGGTGCTACGTGGAGTTAAATAGTTATACAGAGAGTCAAGTTATGACAAGAAAAAGTTCTAGCCAGAATGATCAATAAAATCTGCATGAGAATATTGATATCAAATAGCCAAAAACTTAAGATTATTCATGAAGAAATTGATCAAAAAATTTAAATTAAGCAGAGTTAACATCCAATGGTCTGTTTTTCTTCCTCTTACAATCTTTCCAGGGATCAAACAAAGATGCCAAACGAACTGCATTTATTCATTATTGAAGCTTTTGTCTATTGTTGAAATCTCATTCCAATTACAAGTTGGCATTATAGTTTATCATACAATATCAAGAACCACAATTCCCAATATTCTAGAATTCTCCGTTTGAGTTTAACAATAGTTTGATGGTTGACAGTACAGTAGAACTGAAATGCATGACTAAAACTTTAAATGAGTCTAGAGAAACATGTTATTTTCTTGAGAAATGATGGCATTTCAATATTAAAAAAAAAGATTAAGCAATACTAGTGTTTGATAAGCATTAAAAGGGATGTCACTTGGCAACAATTCAGGATTGTTCTAAATGCTTAAAAGACAAAGAAGGATACTAGTAGACTTGTTCTTAACATTCAAGAACCAATTGTTCCTTTAACACGTTCAATATTCTGCACAAATAAGAAATTGGTAATATTGAAAAACAAACCTTACTGCCTCTATCTGAAGATGCTTCTCCAGATGTTGCATCACTGCTTCCCTTAGTCCTCCTCCCTCTCTTCCCTTTCTAAAAGTAAAGTGACAGTACGATGTTGTGCAGCACTCTATATTGATAGCTAAAAGCAAAAAAGAAAGACATTTCAGCTAAGTTCAGAACTTTCACCTTTTCTGTGAGTACTACATCTCTTGTAACACAAGGAGACTCCAAAAATTCTACTAAATTTACTATGACTTCTTCCTGTAAAAAAAAATTCAGATAAACTCTCTAAGATAGATGAATGTATGTAACTATTGGCTCTAGGAAAAACTATTTCTATTAATTTACCTTTTTGGTAGAGGGCTTGACAACATGAATATCAAGTAGATCACAGAAATCAAGCAACCTTTCCTTATTATACTTATCAAGCTTTTCTTTAATTCTTGCCCTCTGTTTTTCCTGAACAAAACAATGCACTAGTCACAAATAAAGGTCCTAACAATAAACTTAGCATGTCCCTAAAGTGTTCCACTAGTGGCATCCTTGTAAATATACTTCAGACCAAGGTTCATCGTACCTTAGCATACTGCCTAGTATGGCCGATACATACCGATCCGATAGGGGATCGATATGGACGGTACATACCGATCTATCAGTATACCCCACCATAGCATGTGTCAGTACATTAGTATGTACCATACTGACAACCAGCACACCGATACGGACCGATAAGACAAACCATGCTTCAAATGAATATCAAAGCACTCTAATCACAATATTTACACAAAGCATAGTTCTCCCATCTGAACTAAGCAATTTAAACACATAGTCAAAGTTCATCCAAAACTTTCAAACATCAAGCAAAGGTAGAAACAAGAGTATTTGTTCAAAAACTTGAGATTTCTTGAAAAGATTCCCCTACAATGGTGCAAAATGGATGGGCAGGTGTTGCAGCACTAGGTTGGTTTGCCACTTCTAATAGACACCATAATGCCAACAATCAATCAACCACAAAATAAACAACAAACAACTAACAAATGAAGGTTGTATGGATAATTTCATATGAAATACAAAATAAACAAACCAAGACCTTGACTATCCAAGACAGCACAAATTATTCATATGCAATTTTATGATGGTAATAACCATATAATATGTATACTAGTGTTCAAAAATTACTGATAGCAGTACATGAAAGAGAAACAAGAAATTGTCAATGTGAAAAACGATAAATATGAACCAATTGCTTCAAGTAAACAACTAGTGATCATAATTGTTTTCCTCCACTAAGGAAAGATTCTTTGCTTCAAATTCTCACCACATGATATAGCAAAAACATAGTGTTTTTTCTTGGGATGTAAGTCATCTAAGTTGAAAATATCATCATAAGTGTACTTCCTTAGGATGTTCCAAGATGGCTTGCTTTGTCAGAAGCGAGAAATTTTGATCATGCATGAATAGGTAAATAGGGAACTCAGATGTGTAATACTGGATTCCTTTAACTCAAGTAGAATAAATGGAAGAGCAAATCATCAAGTTTAGAGTAGCAACAGATCTATCAATAGATTGTATATTTGTCATAAATCTCCTTTGAAATGGAATCCATAGAATTTGACCTTTCTTTGTCAATACTTATAGCTTCTTCTAAATAAAGTTCAATTTGGTCTCTACAATCATCTACCAAGATCCATCTAAATGCACAACTTTATTCACTTCACACAGTGGAAAAGCAGCAGAAAAGCTCATCACACTGTCTGCAACATCAAGCCTTATACCTTGAAAGAAAAAAAAAAAGTGATCAAAACACAACCTTTTGTTTTGTGGGAATCCATGTTAATAGAAATTTTGATGGGTAAGTGTAGGTATCCAACTAATTTTATCATAATTTGCAAGATCAGTATTAAGAATGGGAACAACTAGAGACAATACATGCTTTGCTTTCTTTGTTCTTGGTTTAGTTTCACTCTGCACATCAGAACCCAAAGGATTTGGTTCTGTTCACTATTTCAATGATAATCAAACAAGCCCAAACCAAATACAACCTCAATAACAATACCAAATGTTGGCATACTAGATGTTATCAAAGAACATATTATCAACATGGTAAAAATTGAAAGATTAACAGTAAGCAGAACAAGATACCTCATTCTCACTCCAAACAAATCCAGAGAACTGAAGAATGTTTCTCCTAAGGAAACGTGCCTGAACAAGAAAGCTATTATTACAGATAAAATTAGAATTCCACATGTAAAGAAGTACTCGAGTAATAACAAGATCTTACATTTGATTTCCTTCCAAAAAGGACTGTATGAAGAGCTTGGAGGTTCTCATCAACTTTTCGCTTTGACAACTTGAAAGAAACTACAGCATTTGGCAAGATCAGTGGAAATTTAAGGAGAGTCTTCTGCTAAGGGTAACATATTAAAAGCTACACCCCTGGTAACCATATAACAATTATATCCTCATCTTCTATTTTACCTAACATTCCCTCTCCTTATATTCTCATTGTGCCCTCTAAAATTGTTTCCACCACTTTTCCTTTCAAGGTATAAGGACTTGATGCTGTAGACATAGTGTGGTGAGATTTTCTGCTGCTTTTCCACTGTAAAGGGATAGAGTTGTGCATGAATATACTATTTAGATGGATCTTGGTAGATGATATGTAGAGACTAAATTGAACTTTATTTTAGAAGCCACACGTTTACACAATGAAAGATGAAAACCTATGGATTCCATATTCCCATCATGCCCTTTTGTTTGAATATGTTCATCCTCCCCTATAACATGTAATGAATTTATCAAGAGATGGCCTAACCATGTTCTTACTGCTATAGTATATACGACCTGTTCCATCAACAGAACTGGATGACTTTAGTAAGCCCATCACAATGAGTAGCTTTTCTGCTAGGCTTGTCATACTTTATGTTAACTGCACATCATCTCAACCTATAAGTATAAAGCATCACTGCTCTCTTGCTTGTCTTCTGAATTATAACTTTGACCTCTATTGTGGTTATGCATGCAATAAAGCAGTGATGATTATACAAAATATAGGAATGAATGAAATGAACGTATAAGTGGTGTGGGACTATAATTATTTTTTGAAGATATGATTCTATCATTCACAAGTAAATCATGCAGAGGTGTGAAACCTTTATGACTTACTCCATGAGTCAGAATTTAGCTGAATAGTTATCTTTTTCTTCCTTTCTTTCCCTTCTATTCTCAAATAAAAATATTCTAATCACAAACTTGACCTACATAAATATCATTTTCTATCACACTTTATTTTAATTTGAAGACGGAGAATCTATGGATTATGTCAAAGGAGACCATGAGTCCAAAGTTGTCAGAACTTTAGACCATTAAAAAAATCTGGAGAATCACTATGATATATAAAAACAAAGTTATTTGTTCCAAACTTCAACATAGAGTCGGCGACATATCAAAATGTGAAAAATTATAAGAGCTAAAACTTAAGAGAAAGAATAGCAAATCAATAACCAAAGCTCACAACCTCCAAGAAATCAGACACTGATTCATAATAGTTTGGGCCAGAACCTCCAAACCATTGTGACAAAGAGTACCTTGTTTTTTGTTGCATAATAAATTTTAAATTATCCAAAGCTCAAACTTTTTGATTCCCCTTCAAATCTAGTCTAACATGAAAAGAATGTTAAACTTGTAAGTTAAAGGACATCTCTCTGATTTACCATTCTACCATGAGCAATGTCCTTTCCAATCCCCCATTTATTGAATAAAAAATCCTAATACTTTAAGTTTATACCTTTCTCATCCTCTCTCTTTAATTCATTGTTTAGCATTAAAGCTCAACATAACTTATCCTAGCTCAATTTCACTTAATTTAACTTACATAGCAAAATTTCCATTCATATATTTCGCATGTCAAATAGATTGGAAAAGTGTTTCTAAATCATATGCTTCAGGTTTGCATGTAAAATGAAGTATGACAGAAGATACTTAGTTAATCCACACACACACACACACATACACACACACACACATATATATATGTTTGACATATCCAAATCAAATATATTGAACAAATGAAACTAAAACATATAGGAAAACTGTCCAAATATCCGATATAATCTAAATAAATGAGCTAAGACAAACGATAGGAATGTGTCAGAGATCAACCATTCTGATAATGTACATACAATCTGTACTATGGAAATGAGAAAATGAATAAAAAAGACACCTAGCAAGTGCTTCATGTGCTCACTGCAAACCAAGGCTCTTGAAGATCTAGTTCCAAAGAAAGTCACTTTTAAAAAGACAAGGACTTGATGCCAAAATCATCACCAAATTCAACAAGAAAAAACTGGAAAAAAAAAAAAGAAGTCATGTCCAGCAATCCAATTGACAACACATTGAGAACAGCTATTTTTATGGGAAATCCCAAAAGAAATCCATGAGCTTGTTATCGACTTTAGTCAATTCTGATATTCAAAGCAATAATTTAAAACAGTGATGCAATTTGAATAGCAACAACCAAGAATTTTGTGAGCTTAGCCATGGATTTTAAAAACCGAGTGAGACCAAGGTTCCCACATGTCAATCTAAACTAATTTGTTCCTCAGACTCAAGTTGAGATATTGAGCCCTGGATCAAACCAGTCATAGTTCTTAATGATCTTATAATAAATATCAAGTCTACTTCGGTTACCTCACTTACCATTCAGATTGATTCTATTCAAACAATATATTCTACCCATCAATTATAGGCTAGCAATAGTTACTTTTCACAGTGTCTCTGTTACCCCTTTGTGTATTCTCTTTTAGACTCTAACAATCATTTTTGCTTTGGTTGCAAAATCATGTAGTTGGAGGAGAGCTGAGCATAGAGCATCACCTTCTATCACTCCGTGATATCCACATTTAATAAACAAGAATCCCAACAATGATTAATCTACAACATACAGTATCTATCTTGGTTAACCCTAGTAGTCGCGAAAACCAAAAGTTTATCTTATTCCCTTTTGTTCTTCATTATGACCTCATACTATTTATAGTAATCAAAGGTCCAAAAGCAACAGAGTTGGTTGACCTTCGAGTTTCTCTACCTATATATCAAGGCCCTTGCATCACTGTTATTGTAATGAGAAAATTCCTGGCTTCCACCCATACTGAACCCAGTCAAACGTACACCAACTTAAATGCTAATGTAAGTTCACATTTTTCTTCTTGGTCCTGCTTGGGGTTATCTTTTTAGGTTGCAGGACAGGTAGAACAAGTTTACGAGTAAAGGATTCGTCCAACCTGGTTGTTCCCTGGTTGTACCAGCAACCAAACAGTCCTAAAATGGATCCAGTGTAAGCAACCACAAGGTGAAACTGATAATTTCTTGTCAAGCACAAGCATAGCACCTATGATTAAATCAAAGTAAAGCAGGGTTCAAGCATAATTGAGAAGGAAAAAAAATCAACCAAAATACGTACGTATTCTATATCTTACAAACACAATTATGTCCAAGGACACAATCTCATGTGTTGCAATTGTGATGTATGAACGACTGCAGTGTAAGTATTTTGATGTCCAATCAATAACTTATCTTACCAAGTCATGACCGACATGAGGGCTATGAATATGTTAAGAGAGATTAGAACAACTTGATCCAAGCACGGTGCATCTAGTGCCTAACAGTCTACATAAGATTTATCAGGTGATCTTTCATGAGAAAATAATGAAAAGAAGAACAACATGCAGCTCGAGGGGGGTCAGCCAGTACCATTCGGTATGTCTTTCAGCTTATCTCCAGAACCCTGAAGTCCACAGCAAAAACACAGCTTTCTCAGAGACAAAAGAGGTTAGCTTTCAGGATTCATATCCTGAATAGAAAAGAAAACGGTAGGAATCCAGATCGAGATCCTTCAACAAATTACTTCACCTAACCTGCTTGAAAGACGGAGTCTTAGGCACCGGAGCCTTCGGAAGAGCCATCTCCGAGAACCTCTCGACGGTCTTCCGCTCCCTCGACGGCCTCTCCACAGGGGTGGCCTCTTCCCTCGCCACTGACCGCCTCTTCCTCTCCTTCTTGGGCGTCCCCTCCTCCCCGTCTCCGCTCTTCTCAGCCCTGGGTCTCCTCCCACGCTTCCGCTTCTCCACCACTACTTTCTCGGTCGGCCCATCACCGCCCGTCTCCGTCTGCTCCTCCTCTTCCTTGCTCTCCTCTTCTCCGGCCTCAGCCCGCACCGCCGGCAGGTCACGCCCCGCCTCCTCCTCCAGCTCTGCCTCTCCGGTGGGAGACCCGTCGCCGGCTTTCTTAGTCTCCTCCGCTGCCGCGGAGTCCATCGGAGCAGCAAACCCTAACGAAGCAACCTAAACGAGACAGAGAGAGAGACAGAGAGAGAGTTCACGGTGGCCAGTGAGAAACGAGCGAGGGTTTATGGACGACGGTGAAATATGCTGATCCGCTGTGACAGAATTCACCGAAACCTGAACTCCAACCAACCAAATCCTACCATTCCGTGGGACCCACACATCTCGACTGTAATTTACATCGACTTCAATCTGAGCCCCGTCTGGTAACGACATCGAATGTATCCGGGGATTCGGATCTGTTCACACAATTCACGAGTGGGCAGATGATGGCCGACCGAATTTCAAATTTCACGCCCAAATCGGAGGCGGGCTTCCCAAATTAACACCACCAGTTTCTCAATTAGGGTTAATCGATCGAAAACTCGCTCTTCTTTTTGCTCTCCCCCAAATTGGGTTTCAATGGGCTGATCGATTCAGTCAACTCGATAGGTTCAGTGATTATAGTTATAATTTAGCTACCTTTAGCAGTAGTAATCAGGTCGTTGATTCATGGCCAGTAGAAGAAGCTTCATGATGCATATTTGTTTTTGTTACTGTGATTAATTAGGGATTAAGAATATATAATCTCTCTAAGATTAAACTGTAATTGATTACTTCCATTCGATTCAAACTGTTGATGCTATTCTCATCGCAAGTGGCAGTGTTTGCGGGCACGGCGACACGCGCCACTTCATCGAGCCTCGTAAGGTGACAGCAAACCCATGCATGCATGCACTCTCACGAATGCCATGGACACCTCGATGAACACTTCGATAGAAGCCCATAAGGATTACACTGGAGTGCGTTAAGTGTCTTAGAAGTAACAGAACGAGCGTTATGCCTCTCTCTCTCTCTCTCTCTCTCTTTCTCTCTCTCGCTCTCGCTTTCACACAACGAGACTTTGAGCCCTGCGGCCTCTTTCAGTGCGCCTCCTCTTTCATCTGCAACTCCAGTGGTGCGGTGGCATATATCCATCAGTGAGATGATTTGATGGCCTGAGTCGAAGGAGGAGGAGATTCGTGGAGGACTGTTACCTTCTTCGGAGAAGGATGAGATCCCATCAGCTTAACCCCATGCTTCCTGAGCTGCTCCCTCACAAACCTCTCGTAGATGAAGGATGCACCCCTGAACTGTGGAAGCACCAGCCATGCCACAAAAGCCACCTTGATTTGGTGCCACACGGGAATCCTTCGCTCGATGTAATCCCAATGAGCACAACCGCTTGAGAGAGAGAGAGAGAGAGAGAGAGAGAGAGAGAGAGTTACCAAGACAAGATGGGCTCAGCCACCATCTCCGTGAGAGTAAGGAAGGAGTACAAGATCCAGTACGCTAGCCACTGCTCGTCGTCCAGCTTCGAAGGGCTCTCGATCGCGCAAACGGAGGCGTATCTGCACGGCAACAACATGAAAGACCATGGCAAGAAACAAAAGGGTTTGGACTCGGGACTCACAGTGGGTACAGAAGCATGAGCGTCGGCCTGCATGATGAACAAAACAAAAACCAGTTGATAACTTGAAACGAAATCCATCAACTACAGATCGAAATGAAGAAGAAGAAGAAGAAGAAGAAGAAGAGATGTTATGTGGTGCGATGTTACCCTGCAAGGGAGTTGAGGTAGGTGAGGAAAGTCCAGAAATCACCCATCTCCTGAGACTTTCTTACACTGGTAGGTTGAGTGGGCAACAACTTGAAGAAGACTAACCGAGGATATATGGAAAGGCAAAGGGAAGAGGAGGGAAAGGTGGCAGCATCCGAGTAAGGGTAGGAGTCTTAACTAGGATGTGGCAGCTTCTGCTTGACCTCTGCTGACGACGTCGCCAAGAATTCCTCAAAGGTGTTTTGTTTGCATGTGACGAGGGATGTTGGCAGAGGAGTGCAGCCAAATAGCGTTGCGGATGAAGTAAACTTGGAGAGGAGCTCGCGAGATCGGAATCATGCAATGACCGGTGTTTCATAGTCTTTTCGACTCTTAAAAGAAGTATATGAAGAGATAGATGTTGCTCGTATACGACGAGGCTTAGAACAGCAGTTGGGAGACTCACAGCTGAATGGTCAACTAATTCATTTTTATTTCCACAGGTCTTTATCGGACCATATCATACGAGATTGCATGTAGGATGATGACTTTGTTACAATGAAAACGAGTAGCATCAAAATAGCCAAAGAAGAAAAAGAAAAGATTTTGGGAAGAAAACGTAAAACTTTGTTCATTTAAATTACTTTCAACTTAGAATAAATATTTCTCAAGTATTTAAATTATTTTGAAACTTTATGCTTTATTGCTATAGGTAATATATATATATATATAGGATATTAAGTATAATCGTCCAGATTGCATCGTTGATCGAAAATTCATTAGATCCATCATTCCTAACTTGAATTTAAATATAACTAAAATTTAAATATGGTTGTGTATAAATTTCTTATTATTAACTTAACTTTAAATATTTTGAACCATGCATTCTTTTATTTTTTTTCCCAGAAAAGAGTAAATCTATTAACCCAAAAAATGATCACAGTTTATGCTCATAAGATCGGCACACAAAAAAATGGCTGCCGAACCAAACGGTCTTACACCTATTAAATCTAGAAACCATTAGGATGGATTAAAGTTTCGTCAGAAAAAGACAAACTTGAGCCTTCAATCAAATATACAATATAGGAAGAACAATATCTGTGTCACTGGTTAAATGGGGAATCAAAGGCCAGCCTATGACAGCAAATAAGTAGGGATAGAAGTGCCTTAAGATAGATGACAGATATTGCCACTGACAAATCCAGCAAGAAACTGAATGCAGAACATGGATGCATCTAACTACAAGAAATTAGGAAAAGCTTTGCAGAAACAATTCATGACTGTGGCAATATATGACACAAAAGAAAGCTAGATTTCCATCCATGACAGGATTTCATGGACTGTAGATTACAACACCCACCTCAAATATTATAGTACTAGATTGACTTTTATCTACAAAACAACACAAGTTCCATAAGATTAAACGCAGGAATCAAGAACGGTTAATATGAGTTTTAAGTTTGCTTGACAGAGCCATGACTACTAGCATCAAACCTTGGCTCATGTACTCATTCGACTTAGTAAATCGTCGTTCCAAGTGAGAATTGTTTGAAATGCAACCGACATTTTTTTAGAATATGAAAAAAGAGCAAACTTTTGTGCTGAATGTTCTATAAAATTTAACAATTAAGTCTTCGATTATCAACCATTTTCGAGCGAAGCAATCACTGCATGATATGGCAAGCAAGAAACAAGACCACCGTCAGTAGTATAGCATCAGTAACCGATGACAAATTTCCATGCACTTCTTTAAACTTGTCGTCTTGATATTTCCTTTTTGAGTAGTCACAAGCGAAGAAAGAAAAAGGGAAAAAACTGTAAAATTTGTACCCAATTTAGCAAAAGATCCCAAGGAATAAACATCCAGAGGCAATCAGATCAAATTCCACTGTGCCAAATCTCTAAAGCTTGCATTATCAGCTGTCTGCAGACAGTGGGTATATTCATTAAACCTCTCTTCTGTTCTAAAGTTCAGCTCAAGCTGTTAAAATAAAAGAGAAAGGTAGAAATTAGCACACACAAGTAGGTGACAATATATTTCTAGAAATTTGGCAAAATTTGCTTTAAAAAAAATAAAAATAACAAAGCTTTGGAAAACAATCAAATTCATGATACAACAACATGAACAACAACAACAACGATACAATATTCGGGGTTGGTGGACTTTTCTTGCTACTGAGCTTTATGTAAGGGAATATCCCTACTTAACTTGAGAATTTGAATATCTTTTTTTTAGTTTTTTAGTAAAATTTACTTCGGCATTCTTTTACAGTTCCCATATCATTAAATTCAAATCAACTAACCTTGTCTAACCATGCCATCTCTAGGTTTTTTCTTCCGTTGAACATATACATATCCTCTTGAATAGTTACAGCTCGTTTTGTCCTCAGATAAACCATAATTAATTTGAATGTAAACATTAAGTCACAATACAACATTCGATGGTTTTTGAGAAACCATCAGACTAAGTCGAGTCTCTAAACCATTTCTCCAGCTCATAAACAAGACATGAGAAGATGGCACTGCTAAATAACAATTCAAGGTGCATACTTAAGAAAGAATCATGAGGCAATCTCCATGTTTTAGTCAACTAAGACTCAAGTTTTCCAACATGAGCAATTAATAACACAATCACTTGTTCATTCTTTACCCTTATCTCTAAGTTTTCTTATTAAGGACAGAAAGAATTAACCTCAATCAAGTGTTAACATATTAGCAGCATCATGTAAACTCTATTAACAAGAACAATGCACATCCCATTGTCTTGTCAAAATCATAAATCAGAAGCATGTGATAAATCTTAAGTGTTATTTATCTTCATCCAAGCATCAAAAATGTTGAAGCTCTAGCCCTACATCACAAGCACTAGAAAAAATGGTCTGTTAAAAAAATGATATTATTTCCTGTCGAAAGAAGTTTATTAGCCACAAAAATCTTGATATGGGAGCAGCAAGCACTTACGCCACAAATTCACAAGTGTTTTTAATTTCTACAATTCAACTTAAAACCATTTCAAAAATTACAAGTTGAGCTATTATAAAGCCATGAAAAAATGATGACACACAAACTTTAGCCAATTATGTTTCTAGCATGAAAATTGGCAAGACTATGGCATGTTCAAATATAAATATGATTTTGGCTATTCACATGGATAGTAACAAATACTATGTTGTTTAAATAATATCATTCTTCATGACAATGTTAATGATCAATGTCAAAGCCTGGTTTTATTTCCATAATACGAGTATCACAAAAAGTCAAAAGCATAAATATAAAGAATGATGCCCACTTTTATGTTCCAGCTTCCAATCACTCTTTGACTGTTTCAATAGATGAAAAATCTTAAAAATGAGCTAAGTTGCTAGTGACGACTAGAAAAAATGTCCTAGTACAGCATAAAAGATGACAAATGTAAGAAGCTAAAACTTAACAACAATATTTGGAGAATTTGCACGCTTTTAAAGGAAATAGGAATGATAAGACTTGAGAGAATTCCTCAAGCAAAAGTATGATACTGCACCAAGGAGATTAGATAGATCTCACTACTGAAAACACTCCAAAGCCAAAACCATATAAATTAGCTGCAACCTTCAAAATATTTTGAGCTAGCAAATACACAAGAATTATTAGTACTACATAATATCAAAATTCACAAATAAGGTATCAATTTTATGACTCAATCTGGAGAAGTTTGGTTCTACTGGCTGTGATAGTTACTCTTGACCAGATCAAGCATTTGGAAGAAGCTATGGGACAACAACCCAGCCAAAAATGTCAAGCATGCCCGCAAAGATATCCTATTTATCAAATTCTATATAAGCAGTCAACCTCTGTATGCATACTTGGTAAGTTGCATTGAACATTGGGAAAATGCAGACCAACACTGATAGAAGCTATATAAGCAAACAAATCCCTGAGCCATTTCCAAAACAATCAAGACAGAGCAGAGATATCTCTGTTAAATCAATCGCTCCCCTCAATCATTTGGTCTACTTCTAACCACATTTACCCATAATAAGAGATACATCTACCATGATGGTTATCTAAATAATATCAATTCATGAACATAGAAATTATAAAGTGAGGAAAAAAAACAGATGAAAAAATGAGCCACAGTTGGCTGTAGACAAAATTCAAATAATATTTAGGATCAAAATCATAAAAACTACATGTATTGGAGTAAGAAGCCTTCGAATCAACAATTAAGAACTTCCATGGCAACATTTTATCTACATCGATTACCTTCTCCTCACCAGAATTTTTGAGAGATATAAAACATAAACACATTTAAAAAAACTATTTGTTGCATTATGAGCTCATTATCTTAGCTCAAAATTTAAAATTTTGCCCTTTATTGTGATACAAAGATTCCATTATCAACAATCTTGGAAATAAAATCCTCAAGCCTAAAGAAGACCTAGTTTGCACTGGCAAACTACCTGCCAACTGAATAACCAAATGGAAACTTATGGCTGCTAGAAAGAAAAATAACACAGCAGGTCACCTGATTATTGTTCATTCACAAGCGAGTCATACAAATTATCCACAATCTCATTTGCGTAAAAAATGACATCCAAAAGTAATATATTTGGAAACAACCAGAAAAGATTAAGAAGTATATATCATCTTAACCAAAATTCTTCAACATTGCTTGATACATTTCCACGTTATGATCAGTGCTCAAACTATTGACATAAAACATAGACAAGATTTGATTTTGTTTTCTGCTTTGACTAGCGAAACCTTAGGATATAAACTGATATGTTTGTTTTATTTGAGGTCTGGAATTGAACTTGCTGGTCCTGTAGTCCAGGAATAACGTGCATTATGAATCTAAATGTATTTTTAAAACCCTATATTATGAACTTTAGAATGCTGCCACAATTGAGTTAACCTCTTAGACTAAACATTGTTTGGCAGCATTTGTATCTTTAGTTTTTTTTTTGGGTTTGATAATGTCAATACTGTTATTGCATACTTGGTTTTGTTATCTCAAACTACTCATCTTCATTATCCATGCACAATTAATGTAATGAAATCTTCTTCAATGAGTTTCATATTATTTACTCATTAATCTTAATTAAACTGAGTTTGGAAATTTGAAACTGATACATTTGGTATCACCACATGCTGTTGGCTAGAATTGGCACTATGACATGATTTATCTTTTACAAGATCCCTAAAAACAAATTTAGATCCCAGCACACAGATGAACTACAGGAACCTCTTGGAAGGTTGAATAACACAACCAGATAACATAAGAAGACAACAATAATAGTGTCTCTCCAAAAATAGAATTAGAAAGAATATATCAAAATTGGAACGAATTGTCTACCAATTCAACATGAAGAAGTCATTGAGGTACAAATTTACCATCAGTAAGGAAATAAACTTATGATACAGGTACCACAGATAAAAGAGAAATAAATGCAATTCTTCACCTAAGAGTACAAAAGTAATGAAGAAATATGAAATTCATGGAATATATAAAGCTCATGCACAAGTCAACTGGCTGAGTACAATAAACATAGGATGATAGGTATCACCTTACCAATATTAGAGGGCTCCAATTTTCCAAACGAAACAATAGTAAAAGCTTGGTAAACAATCTTAATCTCTGGAATCTGGATTCGACAAATATTGAAAGTCTCGGTTACCCCTCAGTTGCAGACAAAAATTCTGGTCAGAGATGAATAGAAAACATCTATCACAAGTAACTGCAAAGAAATCTTCCACCAACTTTGTCCCAAACACCAACCAAAAAGCTTTTGATACTATACAAATATGGGAACTAAATGTCAAAATGCACTTGGGGTTAAATGATTCTGCAAGTTTAACAAACACCAACTGTTAGCAACTATTTGACTGCCTGTTCAACAGCCTCCGCAGCCACTTCTGTTTTGTTTTCATTTATCTGAAGAAGCTCTAAAGGAGTTGCTGCCGGATCCAGCTCAAAGAAACCCTTAGGAGCATTTTCAGCTTCTTCACCAGTCAGTAAATACGAAGGCACTTGATGTGAAAACCGAAACATCTCTTCTTTTGGTATTCTCTTTAATTTCATAGGATCCAGGTGACGACAGAATATTGTTCTAAATCCAGACACTTTCACTAAAGGGATTACAGACACACCCTGTTCCTCACTATAGTCTTCAAGTACTTCTACCATATCATACTTATAAATAATATCATCAGCAGTATGCTCATTCCACTCTGGAGACCAGTTTCTATAAAGAGCCCATGTTTCACCTTTTCTCGGAACAATTTTGATGACACCACGGGGGCCCTTTTCCCACCTGACCTTGTGAGAGAAAATATTAATTGTATCATTCACCTCGTATCGTCCTATCCTGAAATCACCACAGGTTTTTGGAAAACCAGATGCAACCCAATTCAAAGGCCCAAACTCACTATTTGACCTTGAAGTGAGAAAACTCATGCGCACTTTAAAAGGTTTCAAAGAAATAACTTGCTGAACCAGAGCATAATACCGAGGCATACCATCCTCATCATCATAAGTGGCCCAAATTTGATCACTTTCAAAAGATTGCTCTGAACGGTCATTATCAAAATCATGAAAATCTGGATCAGGAACAACTATTGACACCGGTTCATTACACTCATTATCTGAATCAGAAGATTGGACATTGGATGAGTTCTTCTCAGTGGCAAACTGTTCAGTATCACTCATAGACTCAACCACTCTGTCTTGATTAGTGGCATTGCGATGAACAACATTGTTTACCTCTTCATTGTCAGTTTCACTCAGTTTTTGTTTCTTTTTCACATTTTCTTTTGCATCTATTTTTTCAGTGGCAGCAGATTTCCAATCTTCTAGCTTCTTATGTATTGCTAACTTAGTCATCTCAATCAACGTACTTCGAATATCTATATGAGGAAACTCCCTACCCAAGTTGTTATGTCTCACACCCGTTCTGAACTTGCAGAAGTCTCCATTAACCCCGCTTGTCCTATTTATTTCAAACGCACCAAATTGTTCTGCTGAAGCTGCTGCACTATCAGTCGCAGGGTCTTTGCCAACACCTCGTGCTCTCTTTGCAGGTAATGTGTCATTTGACCCTACATTAATAATTCCACACGCACTAGCATTCCTCTTTAGGTTACTATTTTTCCTGTGAAGAGCCTCTTCCCTTCTAGCTGCTGCTTGTGCCTCTTCACGCTCTTTTCTCACTTTCTCATAGGTCTGATGGACAACATTTGCAGCTTGGGCAGCGGCAGCTGATGAGGCAGTGGCACTTGCAACTCCTGCAGTTCTAGAAAAAGGGCCCCACTGGAAGTTTTGGTTATTCAAAGAACCCAGATTTGCTCCATTCTGGATCCCCGAATATCCCATGCCTGGAAGAGTCGAGTTACTTCTCCCCAGACCAGGGGCATTTTTCCTTGTTGAGTTGCGGTTAGAGCTCGGTTGACACTGCTGAGATGCAGACCAAGGGCCCGAAGAACCAAATCCATTGGCAGAACTCTTTGTCTCTTTAGCTAGGAAAGGCTCATGACAATTTGGACAAAGAAGATTATGATTAAGATACACCCTGAGATACTCATATTGCATTTTGCACTTATCACAAGATGTCCAAAATGTTTCAGGTATTGGTGGCTCAGGTGAAGAGTGCGCAACCGCTGGAGTCACATTAGTGCTATTCTTCACAGAATGCACCTTTGATGCAGCACTGTTGGCAGATTTGTGAAACCCATTAGCATTACTGGAAAATTTGTTATTTTTGTTTGGTCGGGAAGTCTTTTGTGAGAACACTTTAATACATCTCTTCTGGTCATAGAGTGTTCTCCTAGACTTATCAGATAGGACACTCCATGCCTCAGAAATGAGCTGAAAAGCACTTTCAGCACCAACAGATTTGTTCTTGTCAGGATGAAGCTGGAGAGCCAACTTCCTGTACTGTTTCTTCACTGTATCTTCATCTGCTGAAGCACTGACACTGAGAATCGCATACCAATCCTTTTCCCCGTAAACTTTTTCTTCCGAGGCAACATGAACATCTAGAGTTGCTATCATCTGGCCAATGCCTTCAAGCGCTGGAAAGAGATTTTGGGCCTTCATAGCAAACTTCCTGGCACCCTTCAGATCCCTTTCCGAGAACTTCCTCTCAGCAATATCTTTTGCTCTAACGGCCTCATCCTTATTGCACTCCATTCTCCAATCTTCTTCCAACAATCAGAAATGCTCCCTTTCCATCTTATATTTAAACTTGATGTACAGCACAGCAGCAGCTCTCAGAATACCTTCAATACAGGAAACCAATAATTCGCCTCAATCCTAATAACAGAACGAAAGGCAACCAAAACTAAAGATTTTCAATATATTGGGGTGGGTTCAAACGATAAAAATAATAGCAAAAAAATCACAAGTTCAAGCCTGAATGCATACAACAGATCCTTTCCCAAAGCAGACGTAAAAAGTAAAGCAATCACCAGCGAAACAAAACCAAAGCTCCAACATATTTCATCAATCCATTCCCACTAAAACGACATGCATGAACTCGAATTTAATGTTATTGCAAAGAGCTAAGATCCCGACTACAAAGACGTCAACAATGGGGCAAGAACGAGACCGGAATGATCTCAAAGCTTGAAAACACCATGCTGGCTTCCACGCAGAAGAACGAGAAAAAACATCAACGGAAAAAAGAAAAAGAAAGCACGAAAAACAAATCGCACGAAAGGAGATTAGGTTTACCAAGGCGAAAAACTCAATTCCGGGAGAAGGAACCTAGAAACCCTAGACGGCGCGATCTCCGGCCACCAGGCGGGGCCGGCGGCGAAATCAGATCCGCCAGAAAGCGGGGGGGGGGGGTGGAGGAGACGGAGAGATTACCAATTTGGAGGAAATCGAGGGGATTGGCGGGGATTTGAAGCTCTTACATCACCGATTTGGGTTTCCCCCCAAATCCGAAATGAGAAGCCCCAAAATACGAAATGAAAACCCCTCTCAAGCATACACACAACTCCCAAATACCAAAATACCCAAAAGGGGGAGAGGTCACTTTTGGGTGTTTGTCCACCATCATTTATAGCAATTTTTTTAACCCTAACCCTAGTTCTAACCCAACCACACTTCAAAATATATATATATATATACACATATATATATATATATATATGAAAAAATAAACCCTAACTAGAGTTGAGGGAAATAAAATCCCAACCCTAACCCAATATATGGGTCCCACACTCTATTTTTTATTCACTTTTGAGAAAGGATAATTAAGCATGTCATTTGTCTTTAATCTCTAATGCTTGTTGATACAATAGAATGGAGTTCATAATTATGGTTATGCTTATAAATTCATGGTTAGTATTATTTTCACATTTACTCCTCTTCTCTTCATTTACTCAACGTGAAATGTGATTATGAGAAGTATTAGTTTTGCAATTCGAAATTGGAGTTGGAGTTGAATTTTTTTTATCATATAATAAAAAATCATGTTCTAAAAGTATATTTTACAGATTAAGTATGACACAAAGAATACTTCAATTTGCAAGTGTTTTCTTCCTCTTAAATGCTTCATTTGATGATCAGATGATGTATTCTTCCTATACTGAAACATGCAGAGGGAGGTTTATTTCTTAGGCTAAGGACTAGAGTTAGATTGGTTGACTTCCTTGGTTAAATTAACTAGGATACAATTAAAATACATACAAGTTTGGTTATGTTAACTTGAGTTAGGTTAGAGGAGTTATATGGACCACTTGAAAAGATACCCCATCTCTATTAAACTAGTAAATAAGAACTCCTACAGAATTGAATCCCATCACTTTTCTTGTTTCTGGAACCCTCCATGCTTTGCCATCATGAATTACTAGTTTAATTGATCTAACATAGACTATAATTGAGAAGATTCAAAAGAAGAGACAAGAAGGGGAATGGAAAGTAGGGGATGCAGGTGTTCCCAACATTGGCATTATATATATGAATATTATACAAGCAAATACAATAAATGTAAAAACAGATGTGCATGAACATTGAAAAATGTTAATGCACCACAATCTTATATACTTGAACATTGGTTTCTTATATCCTAAGCATATAATCTTGAAGATATAACAGTTCATTTTCCTTATAATGATGATAGAGAGAGGAGGATTAGTCACCATAAAGCTTATTGCTATCATCAAAAAAAGTATATTATTATGATTTTTACACAATTATTTACTTATCCATCATCAAATCATTGATGTTACCATTCTAGTTATTTCAGGCTGTTTTTTCCAGAAGAGCAAAATGAAAGTACAGGTAACAACTAAAAAGAATTTTCAAGAAGCCATCAAACATGAAATCAACTCAAATTACTCCATCAAAATACTCCATGATTATATAGGGCAGAAAATGAATGCCAAGTTAAGCCAAAAGCAATTATCGACCAATAATTATGTTTAATTTTATACAATAACAAGAGAATATAACAGGAAGGGTAAGACAAACTTTGTAACACAATTTGCCAAAGACCTTTTTATTCTGCATATTAAGGAAATAGATACAAAGTATATCATATCAGATATTTATACACTCTCAAGCAACTCCTCCGAGTTCTCATTGAAAAATTTCTGTAGTTATGAGTATTTGGAGTTGATCCTGATGTATTTATGATGCTGATCTTTTCAAGTAAGCCATTACTCCGATACCAGCAATTAGCGCTGCACCTGCTGCAACGGACCTGTATGCAGCTGCCCATGCATCCGTATCTGCACACTCGAGATCTCCTGATCCATGACCCTTCTTCTTGTGACCCAAACCCGAGTAATCCAAATGCAACCTTAAACTCTGCAAAAATAGAGAGCTTACCGTAAGCATCCAATCCATTCCATTATCACCTTCAACCATTGTAATGTTTAGTACTAACTGAATGCAACATAGAGTGTTGTTTGAACCACTGGATATAACTTCACTATACTTCAATCTGAATACCAACCAATGGCTACTAGTCCTTAGATCAGTATTCCCTAACATCTTTCAGCATAACTATCCCAATTGGTTTCCATTATTTTGTCCTTAATGAACACATATATCTTCATGGAACTTCTACCAACAATAAGAGTTATATGAAAGAAAAGTTTTGAGAACTTAATCAAACATGTTGGCATCCACCAGTGTCAAACAAGAAACATGATACCTTCCAACCAGATTGTCTAGCATGGTCCACTGCCGCTACAAGGTCACTGTCTGATGCAAGGATAACCTTGTCGTGGTCCTCGTCTTCGTACTGGACACATCATCAAGATATCATGTTGACAAATATGTAACTAGCTAAAAGGTACATGAATTCTATAGTTAAACAGCTAGATAATTACCAATATCTGCGGAAGATGATTTCTATCGATATCATCACCCATGCTCTGGAGTATACAAGTTATAAGATCTGCCAAGCTGTGTGTTTCTGCACCATGAAACTAAAAAGTGATTAGCCCTAAAACCAAACTACTCCCCTGAAATTTTGATCAGAGTCCATACCACAATTAAATCTATGCATTCTCTGCTGTTTATCCTCAAGCTTAAAGCCAAAACTAGTTGATAAGTCTGAAGGTGGATAAAAGGCTGATGATCTTTCTGTATCTGCGGTAACTTGTGTAGATCCTTCACTGAAACGCTACTATGGTGAGATACGGATGTTATTGATGAACAAAGAGTTCAGTGACTGCAATAAGATAACAGTAAGAAACCTTTGACAATCATCATCATGATGCAAAGGTTGTAGGGACAATGCAGAATCCAAAAAGTTCTGCATCATGGAACTTGCTGTTTCAATTCCACCACCTGTCCTGCTTCCCACCTACATATCCAATACAGAACATTGTCATGCGGCATCATTGATAAATGACACTGGTTGCATGATCCAATACATCCAATTCCCCAGTTTATGACATTTATTTTTATTTTTTGTAACATCTTCTCAAAACAGGCAATTGTAGTGTGACTGACGCCATCAGGTTTGCAAATTCCGAAGTTAGTTCTCAGCACACTTATTTTTTCAAGCTCAGTAATTATACTTGAAAATGATGCTGGCATGCCGTCTTAAGTAGATCGAAAAGATCAAGCAGATCCAGACACGGAATAGCTCAAGAAATGTACCAAATGACTTACAGCAGCTATTGCAGCATGAGCAATATGAATAACATCAACAACTGCAACAACGTCCCCATCTGTTGCAAGGCATAAACTATATAAGTAACAACCAAGGAGAACATTTTCCATTTCTCATGGGTAAGCATACCTCTATCTACAACAGGTAGATGCAAAAATTTCCTGTCGTGCATTGTATGGAGAGCATCAGCAATTGGTGTATCAATTGTCCCACACTCAGGATTTGGAGTCATGACCTGTACGTTCAAATTAAAGGAAAAAAAGTAAAGCATATCTCTTCAGCAGAATCTTAGACATAAAAGTGAGTTCTTGAAGAATCAAATTGAGAAAAATAAGATATTGAAAAACAAAGGCATGAATGAATAATTTGTTACCACAACAAATCAGGTTTGCTCACCTCTAAACGAACTCAAATTAGTGAAAGTCGCCGGCCTATTAAGTATGTAACATATGTTACTGTCTGTTCTTTACCAGCATAGAAATTGGTGTACAATGGTGTGAAGTGTTATATATAACTTGCACTTGTTCAGCTACATATTTTACAGGCGAATAGCTGACTTCAAAGTGAATCCAGATTAAAATAATTTTATTCCAAATAAGAATGATAAATTAAACCATTTGCAAACAACATAATTCAACTATATAATTTGGGCATCTTGTATAACAAGATGTGATGAAAAAGAAATCAATATATTCTTAAAATATTCAAAAAATAAAAAATTCCAAGTATTTATTTTTCTAATTCTGTTGAATCAAAGTAATATTTCATATATACAGAAGAGAACATGATTATGCTACAGTGCATAAAAAGAATTGGAGTTGCAATCAGGATCCACAATGTGACATGACCCAATACGTTTAGCACCTACAGGATGATGCTATACTTAATCCATGAATACATGGTTTATACTAGAGTACAACAAGTATCAATTAAGAGGAAAAATGATTTAATTAAATTGCAAACTCTAAAATGGCTTCAAATCATAATATGAGAGATAAATTAGGTCCGAAAATTCCAAGCCACTATTTTTTGCTACAAAATTTCATAAGTCATTTCTTACTCATACTTTTTGTCCAAGGTATTATTTGGTCGCCAGGGTAATATAGAACTGTTCTTCTTGGTAAATCTCTTTTTTGTTGTTTAATTAATAGGAAATATTATAGAGAATGAATTTGCCGACTTCTATGAAAAGTTTGGATTTCATTTTATATATTTTTATCCAGAAAACCAAAGAGAACTTCTTCCTACGGCTTTTCAACATATTCTTCCAAAAAGAGACTCACTTCATTTTTTTTTCATAAATTTCAAATGCAAGAAAAAATTTAAATGAAGCAGTTTTTTTTTTTATTTCCTGCAACCATGCAACCGAACAACTCCAAGAAAAGAATTCTTTGGTGGAAAATTTTCTTCCACCTTTTTCCTTGCAACAAAAGTGGTCCCATGCAAAAAGAATCTCCAGAAAATCAATGTCAACAGAAACTTAGCGGGGATGAACAATGACAAGAAAAAGCATGTATCCGATGAGATACCTTTTTCACAGGAGTCAATTCTGGAGAAACATTCTTGGCAATTACTCGCATTAAAATGTCTCTTGAACTGATCAATAAAGCAAAAAAGAGCTTAGCAAAAGGACAAAACTAAATAAGGACTACCAACATAAGATTAAGAAGCATACGTCAAAATCCCCTGAAGTTTATTTTCAATTGTTACAACTGCTGAACTTATTTTCAGCTCAAGCATTTTCTTTGTTGCAGTTAACACTGAATCAGTTGGTGAGACTGTAACAAACCTGGGAAAAGGTTCCACCATCAGCAAATTGAAAATTTGTTGGTTGTTCGTATGCAATATTTTGGTCAGCTACTAGCAAGCAAAAGAGTAATATATTATGATGCATCAGTATGTAAATTCCAAAATAGAATATTACCTACTTCGAGTTCTCTTGAATGATGGTTGATAAACGTGGCCTAAAAATCCACTCTTGAAGAGTTTCAATAAATGTCGCAGGACCTAGAGAGCACAAATCTTAAAATTGTTATGAGTTCAACTGATTAATTAGTTGCCAAGCAATAATCATTTTTCAGAGATTTTGAATAGTGTAATGAAAAGTTGAAAACCATAATGTTGTTAAGCAAAATAAATAATGCCATAATCATAATAAAACAAGATTTTTTTTAGAGCATAAAGTATCCAATTAGAGTACATATCTAATCCACCAACCAGAAAAAGATGAGCCCCAATGCTTTTCCATCCTTTGAACAGCAGCTGCAATGGCCTTTCCCTTTTCAGCTTCCCTTTCCATTCGTGCTATTGCATCATATAGACATTTTGCTATGTCAAGTAAGCCAATGACATCACCATTTTCAACAATGGGCAAATGTCTAAACTTTCCTGAAAGTTGTAGGAGGAAGTTATATTGATAACAAATTTGATATTAAAGGGATAGAGATGCCTGAAATGTTCCATAATACAAACCTTGTACCATTTTCTGCAAAGCTTCAACCGCCAATGTGTCCGAAAGCACAAAAAATGGATTTCGAGTCATCACTTTTGAAACTTGAGTTTCTTGAAGCTTTAGTTCTCGAGCAACAACTCTTGTGGTTATATCCTTACAACAGAGAAAAAAGAACAAAAAACATAAACAGCATTATGGTCTCCAACACTCCAACTTTATTCCAACAAAAGTTCATGCATAACACAGACGAAACCTTGTCTGTTAGGATTCCACAAAGCAATGCATTTGAATCTGTTAACAACACAGCATCAACCCTTTGTGCAGCCATCCTACGGCAGGCTTCATGCACGGTAGAATTTTCAGGTAGTGTTAAGGACTTTGACAATCTTATTCCCCTTACATTTCTCTCTCCAATCAGACTCCTGCCATCAGGGATAAAAATATAGGATATTTAATACCATAACTGCAATATTTTTCACTTGTGGATAGTATGTCAAACTAACCTATAGAAGTAGCTAAACAGAAACCAGCAACATGAACAAAGATTAAGTAGCAGGAATGAGACAATCAAAGACTTGCCAACTTTCGTTACGATATAATTGTTCAAGCAAACATTATATTAAATTTAGCTCACATCATTGCAGTGATCGTAATAGAAGAACGATCAACTTTTGGGGTTCATCCGGGAACGGTAAAACTGTATAGGCCCCAGAGCCGATGTGCTCATGCCGATAAAGACGAATGATGACTTATCATTGACAAAGTTAAGCTGAATCAGACAAAGAGACCTAAACAATTGAATGCTAGGGCGAAAGCACCCTGATTTCGTTCATTAAACATCAAGTTCTACAAGTTCGTCTATCTACGATAAAGAAGACTACCAAAAGAAGTACAGAGCCGAGCCGTTTTATCCTAGGTTATGAATCCTCTAATCTCCGATGTTCAACCCAAAGATATATCACAAAACCAGGAACAAAAATCAACCTTTACGTATTGAAGATTATAAGAAGACGAAGCCAATGAGATAGGCCAAATGAATCGAGCAAGAGAATTATCGACAAGAAAAAGGGACAAGTAACACACGGGGAGCGAGTTATAGAAGTCCGCCCGACGGCATCACCGCTGCCGTTATCCGGTGCCTTCTTCCTCCCGGATACGCACCTTCGCGACGACCCACCGCCGCCATGGCCGTCCATGATTCTATCCGACGATGAACGACGCCCCTTCCCACCCCCAGCCCCACCAGTCTCCTCCGCCGCCGCTACTATACCTCAGATGATCGCCGCTATCTCTCTCCGGGACCCCCGAGTAGACTCCGATCGCCGGCAACGGCGAGCGGATCGGACCCGAGAGACACGGGAGAGATCCGGGCTTCCTCCTCTTCCCGGCGAATGCAAGCTTCAATATAACCTACAAAATTATTTTTGGACGAATTACTTGGGAAAAAAAAAGGTTTTATTGTTTTAAGTTTATACAAAAAACAAAAACAAATTTAAATTTAAATAAAAATAATAAAAATAAAAGTTATTGGAAGAGTATGAAAATATAATGTCTACCTAAAAGTACTCAAAAGAATCAATTTTATATTTTTCGTAAATTTCTTTCAATTCTTAACTATTTACTATCATAATACATGTAAATGGCATATAGTTTAGTAAGTTGAGTAAAAACCATATCAAATTTTTTAGTAAACTTTTGAGTTAGAACCAAGAGAAGATCACCTGCATTTGTGAGATGATCACCAAATTATAGCAAATTTTAATATGATTATAAAGTTCGATCAATAATTTTTTTTTAAAATATAATTAACCAAGAATGTAAATAAGAGTCTGAGTAGAGTAAATGAGTAAGTAATAATAAGTTAAAAGTAAAAGAAGGAACGCAAACTGATTTACAATGGGTTGGTCTTCTCGATCTACATCCACTCTTGATTCCTTTTCGCTCAATGTCACTAGCTTTTATAATCGATTTTCTTTGGTGAAAATCAACTATTTTTGTTATAATTTTTTTTTCTTTTAATAGGCTTAGGAGAAAATCTTCGTACTCACTCTAAAATCTCTCACATCCTACGATTTAGGTTTTTATTATTGATTTTCTTTTCAACAAATGAAGATCAACTATCATTGTTATAGCTTTTTGTCTTTTAATATGCTTAGGAGAGAACCTCTACACTTCTTTTTTTTCCAAGATCTCTTATTTCATACAATCATCTCTAAATTCAAAAAAGAGGAAGAGACTCAAATAATACTCAAAGAGAGAATTGTAACCCTTTGTAAACTTAGAATTTAATGCTCCATCCTTTAAGCCTTAATAAGGTATTTATAGGTCCCAAAAGACTTCAAAATAGAGTCAAAAATTTTAAATCTCTAAAAATTTTGGGGTATAAGCGGGTACTACACCTGATGGTACTAGCATCACAACTTTTGATATCATAATTTTAGACTTTCGAGCAGTGCCACCATCGTAAATTTTGAATTTTTGGTAGTACCACCACTACCATATGCAGTATCATTGTCGACAACGCTGACAATCATAGTTTGTGCTTATCGATTGACTCAAGTGGTTTCATCGCTCAAGCCTACTCATGACCATCGTTTTTGCTTTCTAACGAGTCTAGTTTGGCTAAGGTCCAAGCTCATTGTCTTTCTCGATAAGTTAGCATGATTTCGATCCAATACCAACTCAGTTTGACCTAGAAAGACCTCGATCAAAATTTAACAATCCAATCATGACACAATTATGAAGCTTTTCAACACGTTGTATGTCATTCTGACATATTGTTCGATCTTTCAGTACTTTGTTTGAGCCTTTGATGCATCATTCTTTCTTTCAATATATCATCCGATCTATCGGCATATCGATTTTCCCACAACATCCATCTTTTAACGTAATACTTGATCATTTTGACACGATACCTAAATTTATAGCACAAAATCTGATTTTCGATACATCAATCAATTCTTTCACTCGATGTTCAATTTTAAGATGGTGTATCCTTCGCTCAACTTAGTATTTTGAGATGGATATGAAAAGGATTAAGAGAGAATATTTGATATTAAAAAAATTGTATATGCGTTCACTAATCGCTGCCCTTCTTTGGATTCAATAATTTTTTTTTATAAGTTTAATCATATTGACGTGATGTATTTGATCATTGGGTTCTTATCCTGTAGGGTGACATGACTATTATATATCGAATAAAGACAAATATTCTAGATAAAATTTTAAATAATTATATGTTTAAAAATAATTATACTGAATTTGTAACTACTTATATTTAATCATCAAATTATTTATTATATCGTCCATAAATGAATTATAAAACATGAAATCATATTTTATTTATTTTTTGTCGACCTGAAAACTAAGATATTCTTAATATTTTCATATTATATTTGGCCTCTCGAAGGATGCTAATATAAATTAGGATTTGCTTTGGGATATATGCCAAATTAAAATCCAGAGCAAACCGGTGTAAGGGATTAAGCCGGGCTGAGGTGAACCGTGGGCCGGTTCAATTGGCTCCTTTTTATGGATCGACGGGGCTTTCTCCTCGAAGCCTTGCAATAGTCCTAATGAAGACGGAGAACTGCTTCGCGGCCCCGCCCCTGGCGGAAGGAGCCGCAGCGCAGCCGTCCGGCTCAGATCGGACGGCCATGGGAGCCTCGAAGTACCTTGCCGGCCTCCCGTCCCGCGGTCTCTTCTCCTCCGCTGTGCTCTCCAACCCGGTACTGTTTCCTCCTCCTCATCCTCTTCCTCTTCCGTCCCCCGAACCCTTTCTGCTTTTTCCCCTCTCATTCCAGGGTTCCTTCCTTCCTTGCTTCCTTTCTTGTTTGTCGGAGTAGTTTGTAAGTAATTTCTGATGAGTCTAGGGCGATTTGTAGGGTGGCATACGGGTTTACGTGTGTGATCATGAGACCGCGCCACCAGGTTCGTCTTTTGGTCCCCCTCTCTTTCCTTGGTTGCATCTCAAAGTTCGAATTTTCCCCCTGTCACGATCTAATTTCGCCCTACTATGTGTTTCTATATATCACTTTCTTTGAATGCTGTGAATACAAACTATTTTCCGTATGGCGTGCAATGAAAGTTTGCTAGCGATGATTTGTGTTCCGTGATCGGTTTAGTCTGTGATTTGGTTTCGAATCCAAATGTTTGCCATCATGCACACATAGGGAGTAGCTGAGCAGTTCTCTGGTTTGTTTCTGATTCATTATTTCGGGTCAGGGTAACTTCATTTTCATGCATTTGGAGTTCAATATTGTTTCAATTTGTTGTATAGAAAGATCAATTTATGGCCATGTGAATCTGTAAAGGTTGTTAACTTTAAAATTGCAGAAGAAAATATCAACAGAGGTGGAACGTGAATTAAGTTGATATCGCATTTGTCTGGAAGCACATTATCTTGATTTTATGATTGTGTATTGAGTAGGTATAGAATTTGAATTTGGAATTGCATTTCATCTGATTTGGCAGAACAACCACTTCGCTTGTTTTCTCATGTTTCGACTGCTGGTAGTTTTAGGTGGTTGTATGACTAAGATTTTCCCTTTTTCTTTTGTTTATTTAGAGGGCCAAGTAATCAAGACAAACTCAACAAATATATTGATCAGAGCTCTCCAAATTAACAAACAAAAGAGTGATGCAAAGGATGTAATTGCTAAATCTGCAGCAGATAGCAACACAGTCAAAAGGTATTATTTGCTTGACAATTTTTTGATACAGATTCATGCTTATACACGAAACACATACATGCCCCTTCATTTCTTTTGCTAGATGGTACTTTTCTTTAGATTTGTCCCCTCACATGTTGACCTTATTGGTAGAATCCTCATTGAAGTTACTTTGCCAGCACAATAGATTTTCATTTATTTGTGGATTCCTATGAATGAGAGTGACAGCTTATTCAGTTTGTGCTGCAAGCCAAATATCATCAAATAAAATTTGCCATACCATGCTAATACTGGAAATTTAAGAACACCAATAAGCAATGAGACTGTACTATTCTTTGCTATGTTTACATCTTTTGACTTTTTTTATAGTAAAACTGTAAAAGATTGCTGGAAATAAAGGTAAGTTATAGTCTCCAGATGTAAATTCCTGTTCGCAGCTTTGCTAGAAGTTCTAAAGAACTTAGAGGACACAATGAATTTCGGTCAACTTGTTTGCGTCTTTTATAGATGGAACTGTTATTGGTGCATTTTATGGTCTATTGAACTAGCATAGAGTTGTTTTTTTTTTTTTTTTCCAGATCTGCTGTCAGAACTTCGGAGAGAAGGTCTCCACCAAAAAAGACGAAGACTAGTTCTGCTTCTACTAGTCATCGAGGTACCCTACCACAATTTTTAGTTGCTTAACCATGTGGGATGAAAAATTAATTAGGTTAGAAAAGTATCTATGTTAAATGGCTTTTGCTGGCGAATTACTTGAAAACATTTGTGATTTTGGAAACTAAAAAGGAAAATATTTCTTTTATGGTTTTTACCTTTGATATAACAAATCAACATGTGAAATAAATAAATAATAATAATACTGACCAATATCCTAAGAACTTCTTAAAACTAATATTTTTAGGCTGTTATTATTTTACCTTCCCATTGCCAGAGCTGATGAAGTTTTCTTCTAATAGTAGTGAATCAATGTCATTACTTAAATTAATAATATAGAAACTAGCAGATAGATGGAGTTAATTGGCTTGTTGATTATACCTATTTTGTCAGGGTTCTGGAGTTCCATGCTATGGGAATATGCTATCCTGAGCAGTCATATATACATATATACATAAATGTGCGCCGCATTGAACAAATAAAATTTCTATTTAATTTATTAATACATAGGAACGACAACATGACATATTGGTGTAAGTTAATCCATATTGCAAACTTCAGAGTATGTAAATCAGCAATATAGTTCTTGGGACAGCCTGCCTGATTAGCACTCTGCAATCTGCATCATTTTTAACTATCTGGTACATGGTGCAATGGTGGTTATGGTATCTGTATGTCCTCATTTCATATGTAAGCTAGCCAAGGGTAAGATGGCCTATCACATTGAGTTATGTCCTGCCAGTAGTACATGATTACATCATTAATAGGGGGTCAACCAACCAAAAAAGAAATTCTTGGGGATAATTCTTGTGGACAATTCTTGCTGTTGTGTATATGTACAGCGTGCTCAAGCTGTGAAGTAACAAGTTCAAGTGGCAATTGTTTAAAATTCAATCCAGTTATTGCATTGTTAGTAAATAGACAGTACATAAGATTCCAGTTCATGAAACCTTTCCTAGATATCATATGATTCCAATAGTTCTTCAGAATAAGAATTTTCGGGAGCTTCTGACTAGTATTACCAACATGTAAACAAGAAAATATGACAATCCGTCATAATATATGGTGATTGACATGGAGCATTAAAATTTTTTTTATATGGATCTTCAAAGCCATCCTATTCCAGGTTTAATAGCTACGAATTATCCATCTCTGTATAAATCTTGAAAGGAAGTTATGCACTCCCAGTAACTAATCAATTATTAATCTTGATAGAGTATGTAATTCATACCTAAATATTTCCTAATGTATTTGGTTATGACTTTGTTTTCTTATTGTTTCTAGTCCTTTAATTTAAAGACACTACTCTTACTATGTGAACATCAAACCGACTAATTCAACTTCTGATTGTTACAATGAAAATGGAAAATTGTTTTGCTGCCGAGAAATTTTGGGTTTTATAGGCAGTAGCAGTTCTGAATTATCTGAGAAGAAACTTCAGACGATGACCGTGGAGCGATTACGTGCACTTTTGAAAGAGAGAGGACTCTCACCAAAAGGGAAAAAGGTAAGGATTATTTGCTGCTGTGTTCCTATTAAAGTTTGTTAGTCACATTGTTTTGGCAAACGAAAGTACTCACCTAATTCTCAGTCAGCTGTACTAAAAGAGTATGGGAACTCGTTTGTATGTTGCAGGATGAACTGATCGCACGCTTGAAAGACGAAGCGTAGTAGAAGGAATCAACAAATATCTACAATGATGTTGCACCAAAATGCAGCACCAGCTTCGAGAGCGACGGTAGGAGTATCAAACACTTCAAGATGCCTGTTTGGCCGATGGTGCATTTTCTTTGCTGCCCTGCTGGTGTTCTTTGTTACTTGATCTCGCGTAGAAGTAGCATGACAACAATATGCAAGGGGCTGTGACAATTGAGCTGTGTAATGTAATCAATATGTACTTGTGTTTCGTCTGATGCGGGCTTAATTAGTTTAGACTGAGGTCGTTGTCCTGATGCAGAATCTGCTCTCCAAGTTGTGTATGATAAAGAATCGACTCGATCCTTTAGCGAGCGATAGTGATCACAATATTGCTCCTCCTTTCTAGCTGAATCGTCGCCCCGGGATTTCTCTGTTCAATGGAAGATGAATGGGGCACAAAATCCTACCAAGTTCATCAACTGAGTATTTGTTTCTGATGGCCTATGTATCTTTGTTGAAGAAAGTTAAAAGACATATCTACGAAATCGGTACTATTTATGGGATGTTAATATAATTTTTAAAAAAATTTAAAATATCATATGATATTCTCTAAGATCAAAAGATTATCACTTAGATGATTTAGTAAAAAGAATTCATCATCAGCATCTAAGCATTCCTAATGCAATAGTATTCAAGCCAACCATGATTTTATTTTAAAAAAATTAAATATCAATTGCATTAGGCCTAATTTGCGTTTCAAATTTATCCAAAAACACAACCTACCTTCAAATAGCCAGAGAAGAAAACTGATGGATGTTCTTCTTCCAGGCTAGTGTGCTGCTCGTTATCCAACAAGGACGACACGTCCCATTCTCACCGTGCAATGGGAAGAAGTATGGTGTTGCACGCCCAATACAAGATGACGTGTTATATATAGCAAAAGAAATGGATCTAATGGAAGCTCTTATGCCATATCATGAAACTTCAAGAACAAGTCATCAAAACATGCAATAGTCCAGTTTTCTTGCACGGGCTGAGGTCGTCGTCTATGCAAGAAAAGCAGAGACGAGAGTGTCGACAAGAGAGCAACCGTGGACTATTGATTTGACTACTGAAACATATCCTTCCAGACGGATAAGATTCTGATGTTGCCACCATTCCAACCATCTCAAACATCTTTTGCAAGCACAGCACCAACGCTGAGTACGTAAAATCTCAATTGTTAAGATTATATTTATATATTTTTATTAGGTGTAACCTATCAAATTCACTATTCATTCATTATTTTTATAATTTCTTTCTTCATGAATATTATTATTATCATTATTATTATTATTGTTATTATTATTATTATTATTATTATTATTATTATTATATGTAACATCTCTATTTGTATTAAATTCTAGAGATTACTATTATTATTTTTACGCATGTGTTCATGCCGAGATTTCAATCCTCCTTTTTAACTAAGTTTGATTCTCTCAACACATTTTAAGTGGTCTTCATCTTTAAAACTATCTCCGAATTAAGGGGCTCAGTGAAAATATCAATAATTTGATCACCATACTTAATGTAGTCCAATGTAACTTCCTTCTTTTTGATTTGATATCGAATGATTCGTTCATAGAAGACTAGGTTTTTATAAATGCAATCGCCAACTTATTATCAATATTTATATTTGTAGCCATGTCGTGCATAATTGACTTCATTCAAGAACTTTCTTGATTATATAGCATGACATACCCTTCATATGTATGTCAATATATTGTTTCTTCAAATACCAAGTGAAAGTAATGTCATCTATATATATAAAAAAATTGATTATACTTTTTCTTATCTTCTATATCTCCACCTTAATCATTATCAAAATAATCAAAAAGATAATTTTTTTAAAAAAAAGTTATAGTAAACGTAAAATTCTTTTAGTAACTTTCATATGTGCCGATAATGGTTTGTCCATAAGTCGGCTTATCAATATGGTTCATATAAAATATTTGATCTCGTGCAAGTTAGGTATTTCAAGATCCTACTAAGCTTTTGAAGTAAGTTGGATCAACTATAAATTCATCATCTTGTTTTAAAAGCTTGATGTCACATTTAATCGGTGCACTAATCAATTTGGGAGCTTCCAGTTTCAATCTTTTGAGAATTATCTTTGCATATCTTTCTGGTGAGATGAAAATATTTTTTTAACTGTACTTCAATTTGATACCAAAGAAATAATATCAATCATTTCAACTTCTTAGACATTGTTTACTTGAATTCTTTAAACATAAATGAGTTACTTCACGTAAAGACAATTGATCATTTACATACAAATAAATAAGATATTTCAATTTAACACTTTTATAAGGACATTGATCATAATCTTTAACTTAAGAATTTTTTCTTCGTATCCCTTTTTAATGTAAACTAATAGGTATTCTATGTATATTTCTTCTTTCAGAAAATCATTCAAAACTATAGATTTAATATAAATTTGATAGATTGATCAATTATTTTGTGTAGCAATAGATATAATCAATATACTATGTTTTATTAGGGGCAAATACCTCATTATAATTGATGCTAGATTTTTTTGCTTGTTACATTTTTATCACTAATATATTTTTTGTGCTTCTCAAATTGGTCTTGTGTATTTTGTTTGATTTGCAAACCCACTTTACACTAATAGCATTTTGTCTTTGAGATAGCGGTGCTAACTCCCAAGTTTTATCTCTCTAGAGAGTTGATCTCTTCATCCATATCATCCTTCCACCTTTTATCTTTTGATGATATCTTCATATTGGTTCACTATATGCAAGAAGATAAATAAGATGTAACTCATTTGTTACTTCATATAAATTTTTTTATCCTTTGAGCTATTAGACTATCTTCTAGAGATGTTTGTGTAGTAGAAGAGTTATTGATGATGATGGTGGTAAAGATGGTAAAACAATTTCAAACTCTATTTACTTTTATTTGTCTTCATACAACTCTTCGATATTGCTTTATCAATTTCATACACAGTAGTCTTCGTTGAACTCTACATCCCTACTTATAACAACTTTGAATTGTTATGATCAAATTTGTAGGTCTTTGATTTAACGTCATACTTAATAAAAATGAGTCGGGAGCTTTTGACCTCCAAGTTGGTTCTTCTTTGATTGGGTATATGTGCGTAACGATATTGAAGTATGTTCTTTTAGTTCATGTCTCTTGTAGAGTTTTGTTTTCCAAATTCGATGTACGATAGATTTAGGATGTAGATAGCACAAGTCATTGCTTTGGTCCAAAATTATTTAGGCATATATTTGGTCTTGATCATGCTTCTCACTATATTAAGAATGATCTTAGTTTTCCTCTCAATCATATCATTTTGTCCAAAATAATCTATGGCTATGGCTTAATCATTTGTAAAGTTTCAAAATCGGCTCAAAGTGATTGAAGTCTAACTTTTTTCACATTCTCAACTCAAAAGAGTTTTGAAGAATCTCTCAATCATCTTTGGAAGCATTGGTGGTGATTGCAACTACGTCAAAGTTGTCTTCGTTTAACCTTTAATAACGAGGAAGAGTGTCTTTCTTATCCTTCTTCTTTCAAGTCCTTCTCTCATATGTCTTGTGATCTAAATAATATTTTATGTGGATGCTTGAGTTAAGGTGAGATACTTGGAGTTATATGTTATTAATAATTTTGACTTGGCTCTAATGTCGTTTGGATTGGAAAAAAAGAAAAAAAAAAGACTGAAAGTTAGAGATGAAGAGTTGAGATACGATGCAAGAGTTAAATAAATTTTTATTTCTTGTCAAAACGTTCTTATATTTTTTTATCTCCTTTTTTTATTTACCAAAATTAATCTCATCTATTTATAGAATCATACACGAGAGTTACACGACTTAAATAATTTTTTTTTGGGTAACCTATCAAATTTAATGTCGATTCATTTTCATAATCTACTTATTCATCAGCATCTTTTTATCACCATGCAACAATTCTATTCCAATTCTCGCCCACGTTAACCCCATCGTCGTGAACTATCGTTTCGTCGTCGTTGATGTCATCTCTAAGCTCATCAATGCCTTGTTCTTAGTCGTATGGCTTAGGTGCTACGACAAGGGTGGGTACGATTGGTCCATCTCTGGCTTCTCGCTCACCAAATCCTTGGTCGTCGACCTGTTTTTCTGTCACGGACTTAGTAGATTTTGCTTAAGTCATGCAGCACCTGTGTCTATTCGCAAAGATCAATCTCCTCGGAACCTCTCATAGTCGCTTAAGACATACAAAAAAGAAAATGGATTAGAGAAAACATCTCACTTAGTAACCACAAGCAAACATTTCAAAAACACTTCATAACCAATACAAATTATAAACAGACTTCGAACGATCGCACAACAAATGATCCAAAATGATCCACTATAGATCGAACATCTCTCATAAGTATCCATATGTTATAACCTTTATTTAAAAGCTTAAAATAGTAATCAAATCTAACTAAAATGAGACTGTTAAGTCTTCGATCGTCTCTCTACATACTGTACAACGTATGATCAAATCAAAAGACACGAATATACATAAGCATTACGTCGAATATTCTTTTTATAATTTTATCCGTTGACATCTCGTCCCCGAAATATACGAGCAGTGGGCGAAGGCAGGCCACCGTGTGACTGACTGACGCTGCTTCTGTTCGTGTTGGAGCTGAGGTAGGCCGGCTGTGGTCTGTTCTCCGAGGCAGGCGTCCAGATTGCGTGTCTCGAGTCACCACCCCAAGAGGAAGTGGACGCCGGCGTGGGAAGCATTACGCGGCCGCCTTCTTTCGAGCCACTGATGAAGATTGTGTCTCTCAAAGCTTGCGCTCAATCCCAATACTCTCGCAAGTATCGTCGGTCATTACTTGAAGTTGGTGGGCGAGATTTTTGATAGTAATATGATAATATAACAAACATACGGAAAAATTAATAAGAACAAAATGTCTATCAATTAAGCTATGATCTGACACTTACCTCTTACAACCGATTACGGGTGCATTTGGTAATAATAAATTTTAAATACGTATTTCAAATGTGAATAATAATTTTGTTTTCCAATCAGATTTAGCTTAAGGATTGGAAATGCTAATGCTAGTTTAGAATAACATTAGTATTTCAACATTTGTGTGATGTTGTTAACATAATTTTTTAAAATTTTGAAAGTATTTTATGACTTTATCTAAGACTATATAAGATTATCAAAAATGACTTGGTGAGAAAGAAATCAATATGATTTATATTTTTTATTAGATAATTTTTTATTTATTTATTATTTTTTAAAAAAAGATTACATACATTTATTTAAATAATTTACTTATTAAATTAAATAAAAATTAAAATTAAAATTATTAGAAAAATAAATTTATCATAAAATATTGAATAAACTTTGAAAATATATGTATAATTTTACCAAACAACATTGCATATTTAAAAAAAATAAAATATATCCAATGAACTTTTAACATCTATGAATTCTGAATTGTCATCAACTTTAAAAGATTACTTTTCTTCTACTTCCACTATTTTCCAAATGGACTACCCATAAGATACTTGTACTAAAATTGGAGTTTGTTTTCTTATATTCCCAAAACATAAGTACAAGCATCTTTCATCATGACAAAAACTGCAGAATTTAGCTTTAAATGGCATGATTCAATAATTAATAAGAAATTTCAATTACAAGAAATGAAAAGAAGGGTTTAAAAATATCCACACCTAACTTCATCAATTTAAAACACATTATGCTACATGAAATAATAATAGATAATCATTCTCATTTTAGTTGGTCTACACACATTAGTTTGTGGAATCCACCAAACTAAAAATATAATCACCCAACAACTTACTCATTTGGAGATTTCTTTGCCCCATGTAAGATGATATATACAAGAGAATGAAGTTATTTTCTCTTGCTGATAATTTGTGATATGATCCTACCAAGTTCTTCACCTGAGTCCTCCTGAACATGATGCCCTGCCTGGACAAATGCATCAAAAGAGATTCAGTTCTACCATTACAATATACAAAACAGAAAAATTCATGACTGCTTATTTCTGTTCCTCAAGTTCTGACCCAGAGATCATGTTTCTTTTATTTTTTATTCTGTGCAGAACTTTTATCCTCATTTTATTTACCAACTAGTTAGTCTTAAAATAATTTCAAATCAAAATTCTGGTATGTTCTGGTGGTATTTTGCCCTCACATGGACACACACTCGTATAACAAGGCAGTATTTTCCTGGCATAACAAAATAGTTCCTAAATTTCTAAATGACAGAATTTAACAAAAAGAAGCAACTTTCCAAGGCAACATGATATCTATTTGATAGAAAGAATTTTGTATCCTGCTTTCTAACTCATATTCTTGAAGCTAATTCATGGAAGGGAAACCATTTATCCATGATTGAACTTAATACATATTTCATCTTTTACCTTTTCTGAATAAAGTTAAAATGTAAGATGTCAAATCATACCTATCGAGTATCAAGCAATGTTTACCAAGTCTCAGTAGCACACATATAAGCACCTTTCTTTACTTTAATTAAGATATTCTTGTGAAATCAATAGTTTGTATTAGAAACTAAATCTCATCAACTCAATGAGAGAGAGAGAGAGAGAGAGAGAGAGAGAACCATAGCGAGCTCCACCAGCTTGTGATTTGAAGCTTTGCAAAATTCCTCAACACCATCATAACTTAGCCAACGATCTCTCATACCCCAGCAAATTGTGGTGCGAGTTTTCCATGTCTCACTAGCTAGTGTTGTCCTCATGGCTTCAACATAAGCCTATTATTGTAAACAAATGAATGCCAATCATAACCAACAAATATCAAAGTTTCTTTAAATGCCTGTAATTCGGTAAATAAATGCAAAAGCTCACAATTTCAAACTGCAATGATTGAATGGGAAAAAGGATCCATTTATAGCACAATTAAAAAAATAAAATTGTAACATTTAATTTATCTCATTTGTACAAACCAAATACTCATATCAGATGGTCATGAAGGTTTTGACAGAAAACATAATTTGCTCAAAATAATGTACATATGAAACGACTTTGTGGTAGAATGAACTTGAGATTTTAATAGGAAAAAGATATATTAAGACAAAGAAACTTGTTTTTGTTGTTAATGTTATGTGAGGTTATGCATGTGTTGGTTCTGTTGCAATCACAAAGCCAACCTGCACCTAGCTTCAGGCTTCGGCTCAATGCTAATAGTTATCCTATCTATAATAAATGTAACATGTGCAATATACTCCAAATGATGCTATCCACTGATGATAAACAAGAAATTAATCTTGAGGTACCAACTGAACCATAGTAACCAGCATTGTTACTGACTAAAAAGCACCGACTAAGAAGCATGGACACAGACGCGACATGAACATGACGACACACAATTTTTTTAAAAAATTAGGGCACGGATACAACGAGGACACATGTATAATATACATATACATATATATAATTCGATTAACATGAGTTTTATAGTATTTATAAGTAAATTTTATAAACTAAACAATTTAAACAAATAAATATCATCATACAGGTTTAAACAATTAAAATCATCTAAATTTAAGTATCTAAAATAAAGGTTGAGTACATCAAATAATATTTAACAATCTCCAAATAGAATTGATTATATTTCCTTGCGATGATCTTCAGATTTTTTTTCTTACGAAGCATATGACCCTCACATGAGGGCCAGGAGAATGCAATATTGCACAGGACCATCCGACACGTGTCTGTGTCGGACACATCCACCAAAAGCACGTGTCTTTTATGATATGAATCTCATGCTACATCAAGAATTCATATCGTTACGGACACATCTACCAAAAGCACGTGTCTGTTATGACATGAATCTCATGCTACATCAAGGATGTGCCAACACATCCACCAAAAGCACATGTCTTTTATGATATGAATCTCATGCTACATCAAGAATTCATATCGTTACGGACACATCTACCAAAAGCACGTGTCTGTTATGATATGAATCTCATGCTACATCAAGGATGTGCCAACACACTCTTGGCAAGAGTACCAGTTTGTACTAGTCAAAATAAGATTGGCATGGTACATCACCCAAGTTATCCTTCCCTGATTTCTAACTCAAATAAAAATTCTGAGTATAAAGACATTAGACTATTTGAGTACTAAAAAAATTCCATACTCGAAATTAAAGTTACTGAATAAGAAAAATATAACAAATTAATAACAAAGATATTGCATCACTTCGTTCCATAATATCTGACAAGTAATACAATGAACCAAGTGATACACAGAGATCTACTAGAAACAAGGCTGTTACAAATATTTGGCAATGAGGTATGCACAAAATAAAACAGATGTGCATGGTAGAAAAGACAGATGAGAAAAATTAGAAGAATCAAGTCGCAATCACATTATTGAGGACAGATCAGTGCGGAGTGAAATGAAATACAATGATACCCTCACAAGGGCATAGGTAGATGCTAAAACCTTCAGGAGAAAATTGCACTTCCTTAAATATGTTGCATGATTGACTATGTTATCTAGGAAGTGATCTGTATATATTCATGGAGAAACAGTGAAAATGTTGAAAAGGCAACAAATGATAGCTACTCCTACAAGGATAATCTACCTTCAGCTCCTTCTTCATGGCTCCACTTAATGCATTTAGAGCAAAACCAGAAGAACCAGAAGTGAGGTATGGCCTTCTGTAAACCATCGCATCTTCTTCTTTCATCATGTATGGTCCACAACTGGTCAATGCCCTATCACTAGCACTGAGAGGATCCTGACAATTAAGAATGAATAGGCAGGCTTTTATCTAATGTTGAAAAGCAAAGAGATGTACAAAGAGTAGACAAACATCACTGGTCCTTCTAACCTGGGAGATAATTAGACCCAACAAAAAGTTGCTGAACAGAGCCAAGGATGAAGGCAGCTTCACATGATTCTCCATCAGCTAAAATATAAGCAAATATATCAACTCCAGCTGTTCAAGATACTCACAAAGGAAAATAACATTAAAAAATTGTATTGCAGTAATAACATATCCATGAGAAACAATTATTCAGAATGCCAATCTTCAAAGTAGACGATGAATACAATCTTTCAGATATTTTCTTACAGGGGGATTTATGAGTACAAGATCTGTCAGTTTTTCCTGATGACAGCTAGCATATTTAAGAACTACAGGAGAAAAATAGCCCTGCAAAATATATAAAAGAACTCATTATTCTAAAGTCATATTTAAAGAAATTTACCTGCTTAGTACATCCATGGAACATTAAATTACCTGAACAACTAAGGAAAATTTATCTGGAACAAGGACATCAACAAGCGATCCCAGAGCCGAAACATATTCTGCAGCTTATATATACTTCATTGAGGTGAACATATATAGGTTTTTCATTGATAAAAAATAAGAAAAAATAATGATTGTCTAAAGATGTTTACCATCCAAAGTATAGTCAAATCCATATCTAGGCTGAGGCTTATCAGAAAACCCAAAACCTGAGCACAGAAAAAGCCAATTTGCTAGTCAGAGCATTGGATGCAAGGCCAGTTGGAGGACACCACAAACTAGAAACCTTAAACCAAAGTAAAAGTAACACTTTGTTCATAAGCAACAAAGGAAGTACATCACAAAGTGATACAAACATGAATATCAACCCTGGTATCTGCAGTATATACAGTGAAGCAGCATACAAGGATGTAAAAAACAAAAGATGTATAAAAACTGTTGCTAAATGTTAGATTACTAAAAGGAGGAGAAAAACAAAATTGGATCAAGAATTTCTGTAGTAACTCCATTTTACTAGATGCAGTGGTAATTAGTCAGACCAAGACAAATTACACCATCTGGATACAGACCCTGGGCACTTAGAGGTGGAACCCAAAGGGGATGAACAAGATCACTTATTCTCAGGATGCTCAGACTTCAGGAGGGTTCAAACTCTTGGGGAACTCAAACAGAATCAACATCCTGTCCCAGTGATCAAACTTGAAGTTAAATGCAAGCTTGTGGTGAAGGCCATGATGACCCAGTTTGTGATTGGGTTCCAGGTGGATGTTTCAGATATGCTCCGACCAGTACCTCAGAAACACAGTCAACTTAAACACCATAGAGTCAAACGTCCTGCCTAGCAAAAAAAAATCAGATAAGACGGTCATTTTTTACTCCACATCAGAGACCCCTCCTACAGTTTTTAGCCTAAAGGGTGGAACCACAAACCTAGGCTAGAGGCCACTTGATAAACTGATGGGATGTATTAGCATCCAATGTAGTGATGCCACGTAGACTAGCAGTTGCTTCTGCCACATGTGTTCTTTTTGATCTTGATGCCACATCCATTTGTTTCATCTGCTTCAGTGTGAAGTCATGCTTTGACTTATGATCACTTAGATTATATGTTACACACAGATATTGCTACAGGAAGTTTTGTTATTTCTGATAGTATTTGTCAGTCATATCTGACATTGATTAAGGGTATCAATTGCTTGAGAATCTACAAGTTATTAATATGCATTACATCAATATGATTTCTACCTCCAATAGGTCTGGGAAATTTAATCCATACATTCATGTTTAAAAAACTAAGTTCCAGTTGGATATGGAGTGGACTTAATATAATTTTGTAGAATCCAATGAATGGAAGTGTGTATGATACTAAAGGTAAAAGCAACGGAAAGTTAACTGTTGTTGTATACGCTGTGAGAAGGAACAACTATGCAGATCCTTTGTTTTAAAGGTTAAATACATGATAAGCAAGTATAACCTACAACAATAATTCCAAGGGACTTGAATCTGCAGTAGCGTACCAAGCCAATCAAAAGCAATGGCATGATGATCTTCAGAGAGCACGGGAAGAACTTTACGATACGAGTATGCCTGTTAATCATAAATCAAGCTCATAAAGCTCCTAGACGACAAGGTTGGTACAGTAAAGTTTTACAAATTTGATAGGTTAATAGCAGCAAAAACAAAAAAATGTCGCTCCTGAAGAAATTAAAAGAAAAAACTGAACAAGATTTTAATTCCAAATGACCATGGATAATTAAGCCTACTCAATGGCAATTAATTTTCTAACAAAAGAGCCATACATTAGCTAGTAGCAAAATATGTTTTATTTTATACTTCAGAAAAAAAAATTCTATTCCTCTTGGACATATGGATATGGTCATTTTCTAATTTTCTGCAGAAGAATACAAGTCTATGATCATTATAATTGGGGCTTGGAAAAGGAAGTGCTGGGTTGAGACTTAAATATTTTAGATTGCTTGCAACATAATGACTAGAAAAGCAGGAACCAAAAGTCTCTCATGGACAAATTCATGTGCTTTTAAGATGATAGCTTGGATATGGTTTTTTGTCATGCTCTGAGTATGTCAAGTTGAATGAATTTGGAGCCCCTAATAGAGTTTAAGTTGGACTGAATAATTAATTTTATATTTTTAGCCTAATAAAATAAGCATTCATCCTTGTTTTAACATCAATAGTGTTTAAGTTGGATGGAATTATTGTCTTCTATATTTTTAGCATAGTTAGACAAGTATTCATCCTTGATTTTAATGGCTGCTTTGGGAAGTATTTAGAATTCTATTTAAAGTTGTTTTCTTATTTATGAGTACTGTTTTTGAGTATAGATTGGTTGGAAGATTTATCATGTCTACAAAGATTACAATTTGATTTCACAAAAAAGATCTAAAGGATCTAGATGTCTTTTTAATAAGATCTTAGATGATTATCAATTTTACTACAAAAAATAAAATCCAATTACACAAGACTCTAGTAAGCCTATGTAACAGGTAACCCCTTAATATAATAGAGTGTGGTTGAAGTTTATGAAAAAACATGATGAAAGAGTTTTAACTAGTATGTATATGCAGTGAGGTCATTCATCTTCTTCCATAAGGGGCCCGATAAATGCACCGTATATCTTTCTTTATTCTATCTTTTTTTTATAGTTTACTGGTTCTTGTTGAACATAACCTTCATTAATCTCAAACCTACTTGTGAGCCCCTTTAAACCACACCAACACTCTTAGTCATTTAATTACTATCCTCAATCCTCTCTTTACAAGCTCTCAGATTTTGTTAGCTAAGGTGCCATGTCGTTAGCTAAGAAGCCTAAATATGGCAAACCATCTTCATTTCTCAATGTTACCAAACCATAATTGTACGAAAAGGTAGGACAGTCTTGTGAAAGCAACCAGTCCATCGAATAGCATCAATGGTTTTTTAAAGGCAAAAGATATATGAAAGAAATTATAGATGCCTTTTGACAGAAAAAGTTAACCTGCAGGATACAGAATGCAAATATAATGGATCATCAGACTTGTTTCCTTCTGAAAGAAGATATTAAGCCTAGTGATTCTCTTTTCTTGATAACTTTTGTTCTTGTGACACCACCAAACAATATTAATAATAAAGTCCATAGCAACAACAAAGCAACCATTATGTCTCTGTCATAGGCCACTGCCAGATAACATCATTCAGATCTCTTAAGAATCTTAAAATTGCAGCAAAACGGAACTTAACACGACTTCAAAATTTTGCTGTTCAAAACCGTTTCCTAAAGTTACCAATAGCAACTAGCCTGTTGGATGCTCTACACACTACTTTATTAGACAATCCTTCGTGTTACTAAAAGGTCAACTTGCAGTTCTTGCTGTCTTTCCCGGGTGTTTTTAGTATACCTCTTAGAAGATTCTTATCACTAATTTAAACCTAGGGTAAATATTCACCAGGGTATTATGTGCATGCAGTATAAATCAACTGATGTGTGAAGTAAGTCCACATATATTAAATAATTGAATAGATCAATCAGAATAGAAACTCACCTGTGATGGAAAACCATGAACTAAAATAACTTTAGGGTTCAAGGAGCTTCCGGCTTCCACACAGAACCATCTAAGGCAAAAAAGGTAAGAAACCTTCAGAGGTTTAACCAAAGAACTCATTTATTCCAAACTTCACCTAACATTGAGGCTTATGGCCCAAAAATAGCAGGATTCAAGGCTTATACATTTTGATAGCCTCCAAACCACACAGATTGCTGAATTCACCTGAATAAATCTGCTGCAGACTGTGAACTAGCACCCAAAGTAAGACCAAAAACTGGATCCTTTGCTTTCCCTTTTCCGCCATACACAGGATAAGCTTTTACCTAGATATTGAAGCTGAAATTTTGAATTATCATTTGATAATTGTACACCATCACATATAATAACCAAGGACGGACATGTGCTCACATATGTAAGGATGGACATGTACTCACATACAACTGTGCAAATGTCGCGAGACCCTATTTTTCAAATAATTTCAATCTTCAAGAAAGGTCGGAACAAAGTTTGGGCATACCATTTTTCCTTGAGCAAACCATTCATCAGATCGGCTCGGCCCATCCGAGTATTTTCCTGCATCGACTCTCATTCAATCAGAATATACTTTCAGACAATTCCAAGAACCTCAAGCAAAAACTTCCCAAGGAACAGAAACCCAAACCTCCGCTGAAAAAGAACCCATCCCCGGCCGATTCCGGCTCGTCCACAAAGTAATCCTACAAGCCGCGTGGTTTCAATAAACAGTAACAGCTGGATCAATCCAGGCGAGGGAGGGGATCAGATTCGCGTACCTCGTTATCACCGAAGATGGATCCGCAGCGGAATCCGGACCTCCTGCTGCGGGCGGGAGGGACGGGGAGCGACCGAGGAAGAGAGCAGGCGGAGGAGAAGGTGGGTAGGGCCGCCATGGCGAGCGGGGAAGGGAGGATAGGGCGCTCGGATTGGGTGGAAGGGATTCATGGAAGGGGTTAGGGGTTTGGTATTTCTCGCGTGGTCTTTGGGAGTAATGGAGGGGGCGAGATAGGGTTTACTTGGCCCTCGCTTCCTTGCCATTTCCAACGTTCGAATGCTGCTTCATTTCATGATAACCTTAAATTTCATAAATTATCAAAAAATAAACTCCCAAAGAATGATTTGCTCGAAAACAACTCCTCTTTTTGAGTTTTTTTTTTAATGATACTCTCATTCTGCGTCTTTTTTTATTTAATATTTTATCTTTCTCTAATACCCTAAATACTTTTGGTTAGTGTCAATTATAAGACCTGATCTTCGCCTTTCTCTTTGTAAGGCTATACAACTTTTATCTCACCATAATGTCACGTACTTAATTAGTTTTATTTAAGTCATGTAGCACCCTTATGTACCCGTTCGTAAATATCAAACTTTTCAAAATCTCCTATGGTCCCTTAGGACTTACAAAAGATAAAACGAGTTAAAAAAAACGTCTTACTCGATGTCCACGAGTAATCATTTTAACAAACACTTTATAACGAAACATATTTCATAAACTCTGAACGGTTGCACAACAAAGGATCCAAAATGATCCATTACATATTAAAATTCTTACAAGTGTCCACAAGACACAATCTTTGTTTGCAAAACTAAAACGATCACCAAAATAAAAAAAAATGAGACTGCTAAACCTAATATCAACCATTTACATGCTATGCAAAGCATGAATAAAACTGAAAAATATGGATACATACATAAGCATTATATCAAACACCTCGTTTATAATTTTGTCCGTGACAACAAGGCACTATCACTTTCACTCTATCACAAATGTAATCAAAAGTTTAGGAGAGAGAAAAAAATCATAAAATTATATAAACATCTTAAATGAGATGTTTTTGGATTTTTTTTAGTGTTATGTGATGATTTGTAGAGAGAGAAAAAAAAGATAAAATTAAAGGATTAGCTAAAATGAGGTATTTTTGGTATACATTTTCAATGTTATGATCTATAGAGATGAGATGATTGGTATTAACAAAATAATACCAAAAGCGGTAACAAAAGAGGTAAGAAGTCTTTATTTACAAAAAATATATTTAAATGATCATAATTTAACTAATAATGTTGTCTTGTAAGAGTTCAAATGGATTATTGTTGTTGTAAGTAATTTTCCTATATCTTTTAGAAAATGTTTATATATATATATGCTAATTTTTCTACTTTACAGACCAATGAAGCAGTTGGAAATCAGAACAAAGTTACCCAAATCACAATCTTAAAAAAAATTACATAATTTAAAGACATTTACAGACTAGCCTCAAATGCCACAAAAACAAACAAAAAATTGTTAACCTATGTAAAGATTTTATTTTTAATTAAAAATATAAGTTTAATAAAATTAATATTTCTGATTGAGGTTTTATGAAGCTAATAACATTCCACACAATAATGATTTTAGATTAGCCATCTATCCTTTTGATTTTATGATCTAATGCCTGTGAAAACATTTCTTTACTTTCAACCCTGAAATATGCATAGAATATGTTAGCATCAAGAAAAATTCAATTCATTTGCACTCAAGAACTATAACCGCAATTCCCAATCACAAAGATTAAGTTTGTCGGGAGGCATTTGGCGACATAATATATTAAAATCACACTTAAAAGAATATGAAATATGCTCTTATACAGTGTCACAATGAGATACCGATGACATGACAAATTGCAAAGAACATGTTCTTGAATTCATTAAGGTACTAATGCACACTGCCACAGAAGAAAATTCGATTCCAAATAGATCAGAATATCATGGATGTCTTCCTTGAGAATAGTTACAGTTTGCAGGCATATCTTAAAACTGGTTATTTTTTGCACCATCCAAAGCAACAATTCTGTTGAAGAAAAAGAAGAAAGCAAAGAATAGTTAGATCAGGCTGTTTCGTTTCCAATAAAAATTCAAACTGTGGCAACAAAATAGTAGCATGTAATTTAGTCATGAACACATGTTAAAGCTGTTGACCGTAAACATCTCCAAAATACAATTTATGTCCCTCATATTTATTTGTTATTAAATTTCTTTTATCATTAACGTCATCAAGGATTTCATTGTTTCATGAGACAATTAACAAAAAACTAAGAATAGCAGCTTGGATTAATAACTTTGTAATATCTAAAAGCCAAGACATAATCTAGTTTTGAATATCTTGAGAAAGGGACATCTAAGTAGAGAATTTATCAACCCAATAGCTAATATGAATTAACCAAAATAGATGCTCCCATTTTCCTGGAAGTTTTGGGACACTAAAGTTCACCTAGAGTAAACCATCAACAACTTTGGAGAAGGGAAAACCTAAGCATCTTGTATTACTGAATGCAAGCCAAGTACAATAATAAATATTATGACAAGAAATTTGTAACGCCTCGATCAGTCTCACATCGGAAGTGAGTAAGATTAAGATAAACTTATAAAAGTCTGATAAATATATTACTATCAATTTTAGCTTAAACATTCTAACATTGTGAGAGAGCTGAAGTAGGAAAGGATTATGCATGGATGGAGTCAAAAGATTACATAGAGCCACCACACCTTGATGCGTCTTACATTGAAAATGAGCAAGGCCAAGATAGATTTATAAAGATCTGATAAGTGAACTACAATCAATTTCACATTTTGGTCAATAGTTTAGACCAAACAAGTTGATGAGTCATGGCCGGGTCGTGACATGTTATCTTTCACTGCCACAATTCAGATTAAATAAAACAACAAAGTTAGGCAATTGACTTTTTGGAGCTTTCAATTAAGGAATTAGATCCATTATTATAGCATATAAACAAGAGTAAGCAGCTTACCAAGGACCCACTCCTACGATCTTGGTCATTGACATAGACTGTATCATTGATCACCATGGCAGCTGATCCACTCTTTTTTTCCTCCCTCACTTTGTTAAATATGCCAGTAAAATTATCAGCTGACGAAGGATCGCTTTCATCCCACTCACCAAATCTTGGCACAGATGATCCTTTCTCAGGCTGTTCCAAAACAATACTACATATATCTGTACATGATTGCATGTTGGCTTTTTGCTATAAAAAAATTGATCATTAGAAGAAAAGACTTACTGTTTCATCGCCTCGACCACCAGTCCTCATTCTCGATCTACCTGCAATATTTGAAGCAACCGCATGGCTACCTTCTGATGAACCCCTGGAAGGAGAAGAAACACCACCTCTAGTTGCAGCTTTCACTTGATAACGGGGATGAAGTGGAGAGCGCTCCACGCTATTCTCGGATCCACTGCTTATTCTGCCAGGCCTCTTATCACCATAATTTAGCTGATACCCATGTCTATGAATAGGGGATTTTGTGGTGGGTTTATGTGTCACAGAACCATGATGGACAAGTGTCTCTGTGTGCTGACGGGGTTCATCGTTGGGATTTGGGGCCTCCAAGTTTGCATTTGATGCTTCAGGGAATTTATGAGGATTGTTTGGTGTCACTACCTTCCCTTCACTTCCCTGCTTGTGAATAGCTTCAATATGCTGTGTGTAATGAATATTGCCATCACTTTCCACATTGCCAAGTTTAGAAATATGGGCATGTTGCTATGGTGAAACAAAACGGAACCTTGTGGATTTACAGGAAACAACTTTTTACTCATATTGAAAGTCAAACTGTTCATTACGCATGTTACATTGCCAATAAAAGGCACAAGCATCTTCAGTATTTGACATTTGAACAAAAAAGTTACTTAAAAGCTTCTGAAAGAAATTTTACCCATTAGGGGGAAGCAAGCAAGCTAGAACATGCAAATCTTAAGATGATCACCTCATAAATCAACAAAGGATATTCAAAGAGATAAAAAAGAGGTGATTAAAAGAAGGTTGATTTCGGCTGTTTTATGGGAAACGAAGATGAATGTGCAAGTGGATGTTCTCCTTTATGCTGCAGTTCTGAAATCTAACTCAGGCAAAGACCAGTAGATGAAAATGTTCATGCTTCATGTATGACTTTGAATTAGACCATACTCACTCTGGAAGTGATACCAATTAATTAAGAATGACCAATATAATACAAAAGGTCACATACGAAAGTACTGATCAGGAGAATAACAATTTTTTTCATAATCATAAAAAGAAAATAACTTAGGTTCTTTGTTTCTCTTCATGGAAGACTGAGCACGAAATCTGGAAAGTAGGATGATCAGACAGTATAGATATAAATTATAATAAAAGCTAATAAGGTCTACATGCTACCAAGGTTTTCATGCAATTAAATGCAAAAGTATGCGTATATAAGTATTAGCTGCCTCTCTCTCTCTCTCTCTCTCTCTCTCTCTCTCTCTCTCTCTCTCTCTCTCTCTCTCTCTCTCTCCCCCTATTGTCTCACTATCAGCTTCAGTCACAACCTAAATTCTGATTGGCCAAGATCAGGCTGTGAAAACTTGCCCCTTATTGCTGTTTGCCTCTCCACTGCATAACTCTGGTGATCTAAAGTCACCATTGCTCACATGTAATAGCTGTCAACTGGCAGTCTGCCATGCTTGGAAATAGGCCTGTGGTCAAAATTGCTCATCTGCCTAAAGTCAACACCACCCCAGTAATCTCAATTGATATTTTCCTTTTATACACCAAAATAATGGATGGCTGAGAATTTGATGCTCAACATTTTTTTCCATATTTTTATTCATGGCAGACCCCAACCTAATAACAATCATGTCAAGTTCAATGGTGAACCTACAGGTCAGCAGATGGGTTGTTTTTGTTAGCATGGTTTTTCAGACAGCTGAGATCTGCCTTGTTGCACCAATTGTCATGAAAATAACAGGCAATCTTAGATGCAATGACCGTACATTCATTTGGTAAGCTATGCCTTAACTAATCTACTTGAAATTCTCAAATGATCAAGGAACCGAAGAAATCATGAGCCCCAACCACAAAGTCATGTCTTCATGTTTCTGGTTAATAATGTGATCTTCCCCAGTTCAAATAAACAGATACAGACCTATCTTTCAAACCCAGAACATATTTCTGTCCATGATGTCAAAGCTCCTTTTGGAACTTCAAATAGTAATAAATGAAGGATATCTGAAAAATCCTAAATTCATTCTTCAATTTTCTGCTGCAATTCATCCCAACTAAACAAAATCCAGGAAATAGTTTCACATGGGGAGCTCAACCTTCAATTGTTATATGTACTTGATATTTTCCATATGTCTGAAAAGAACATTTGACCATATATAGCTTGCAAAAGCTCCACAAACTATTGTTCAAAGAGTTTTGGTTCATTTAAGTGGAATGAAAGATGGAACAATTAAGACACAAGAAATTGACTCTGTAGCCTTGCAACTTCCTCCTATCTCACTAACATCTTTTCCTAGAACCTGTTACTCCTTAGAAAATGAAAGTAAGTTACTGATGAAAAATATAAGATAAAGGGCAAAAACCAAAATTTAAAGGTAAAATTTATAACTTTTATTAGTAAAAGCATTCTAAAAGCCAGCATTTGTGAGACTATGTATGCCTCAACTCATGATTAAACATAATTTAGCTGCAAGCGAATATGTTCTTTTAGAAAAATGGAATCATGACAAAAGAAATTCTAGAAATTTCATATATGTATGGAAGTACCTGCCTATTAAAATTTCACCCACAAACATTCGAACCAAGTCTTGAAAGCTTGTGTCGATAACTACTCAATGGTCACCAAGAGGATACAGAATATTAAGAATTTACATGTAAGTCAAATTATCAGGAAGGGAAATAATAAAACAATCAACTTCAACAAGCACTGGAATCAACAGAAGGGACTTCAGAATTCCTATGCTGACAAATGAATTGCGAGAAACAGGGATACGATCATCAGAATAAACCAGACAATTCGAAGTGATAACAAGGATAAAAAATCAAAACCTTCAACACTGTCACCTCAACTACAGCGACCATCACTGTCCAGAGGCTACAACAAGAGCCCATTTATACTCCAACAACCACAATCTCCAATAAACTACTTGAAATGTGAACATAGAAAGTAAAATTGGACAAATAAGACATCAAAACACACAAAACAATCACTAAGATCACAAGTTCCTTACTTCCCATGGATTCTGGAGGCAAGATAAAATGAGGAAACGTCAAGAAACAAGCTACAGGATGAAGCCAAAAGCACTCACCTCCATCTCCACGCCTTGAGTTCTCTCCTTTTCACCAATCTTGGATCCAGGGAGACGGACTGGACTACCCTAAAGAAAGATCAGAATCGCCTTCTGGAGGAGGCAATACGGACGAAATTCCGACCTAGATCCGAGTAATAAACGATCGAACAGCTGGTTCGAAAGGAGGGGGGTGGTGACCGGTGGAAGAAGAGACGGGGGAAGGAATTGACACGACAAGGCGGCGGACTTGTTTGACGTTTCGGATGCCGGCTTCCTCACTCATCCTCATCCTTTACAGGAATAATTGGCGGACAACTGTCGTCGCTATTATCTTACTAATGGAGCTTTGTTTGAAGGTACAAAATTAGGGATGAAGATGATCTCTTTCACTGTGCTGGAAATCTCGTTACTGAGTGTAACGAGATGAATTATGTGAGAAAAATAATCCAGATTTAAAATTAAAATTTTCAATCTTGTGACTTTTGGAGAATATGTAGCTCAGTCGATTCTATAAAATGCTCAATCATTAAGATTACAAGAAACCTAAAAATAGTCAAATATATGATAATAAAAAATCTAAAAATTCCATTTTGAAGTGATAATTTTTTTACTTTTAAGCAAAAAAAAAAAAATCCTACATTGGTGGGGTTGTTTTGAAGCTATTTTTAGGTTTTATTGAAAACACTTTAACATGCATTCTTAGAGTTATTGAAACTTGTTTTCTAGGAAATACAATTACAAACGATGAATGCCAACCATATAATTGAGCTTTTTGATCGAATTGACAAGTACCAATCTGTACGTAACAATCCAATCAGCATTCTGGGCATAATTTATTTTTGGATCATGAGAACACTTCAAAATATGTTGAAATGTGATGTAAAGCTGGACACATCTGACACAATAATGTTGGCATTGACCAATTGAGGGAACAAAAAATTGCACAATAAACACATGGGAAGGAGGACCATAAATAAGATCAGCTTCCAAGTAATCTAGAAATCGGTGGCACACATCTGATCCTGTTCTCGATTCTGTTTTCACTTTTTTGCTCACCGTAGATTGAAAATGGAGCCAGGTTTGAATATTTTGCATCAGACCTAACAACCTAGCATTTTCGGTTGGGATGTTCTAATGGCTGACTTCTGCAGTGAAACCAATAATAATAGCGTATCAAATGTCCATGTGATAAATGTTCGGTATCGAAAGAATATCGCTCATTAACAAAATAATACTACTGCATCACAACCAATAATGGGCATATTCATCATCTTTGTCAATTCGGAGCTTTGTTAATCCAACCATGTTTTTTCCTTGCAACATCACCTTAGATGAATTGCTTCAAAAATTCAGTAGCTACTAGGCGTCCTCTTGTGTTTACCGACAGTTTTAGTTCACTGATCTCCTTATCAATATCCTGCATAATGAAGAATTAGAGATTATAATATCACAAAGACATGTTATCGCCAAAAGAAGAAAAGAAAAGTTGTTGTTTCTGTGGATTAGCCACTTGTTAATATTTTAATTTTCAATTGTTGTAACCTGATATCATTTCAAAAAGGATGATGAAGAGAATTTTTACCTCCATAAACTGCACGATGAAATCTATAAGCTTGTGCTTGTGCATGTCTTCACAGTGGTAGTTTGTTATGAGAAAACTAATATCATATCCCTGTAGAAATTTCAAGGTATTATCAATTATGAGACATCATTCATTATCACAAGTAATTGGAAAAATCAAATTGTATCGATAAACAAAAATTTTAATAGTAGAAGTGGCTGGAGAAGAGTAAGTTCAACATTAGTGACAATTGGTGACTAGCCTGAGCAATAAATGAAGTTGAACTACACCAAGATCTAGCAATGGTTTACAGTAAATTCAAACTTTTGGATAGTGAAGTGACCCCAAACTGATTCAGAAGAAACCAGTAAATTAATGTAACTGAACTGACCAAAGCAGAAAAAAATGGATGAATGAAGTGTGGCTTGGTCAGTCAAACCAACCAAGCCACACTTTTAACCCAGAGTGAAGCATTATTTACCATAGACAAACAGGTCTGGCTCATACTTAATAGCAGAACAAACCCCAACAAATATATTGTTAACTGTAACCCTTAACCCTGTGTCATCTGACGGCAAGCCCCATATCCTTCAGGAATGCTACCACTGTCCCTTCTCCCTCACCCCAGATTGCCATTTGCTACTCCCATGGAAGATCTTGGAAAATAAGAAGCCCAGTGGCACACCCACTTTGGCATTTTACTAAATAATCTTCAACAAATATGGTTCTCTGAAGTCTAATGTTAGGATTCCTTAATTTTAGGGATTTGATATTAATCTTTATTTTCCTATTTAGTTTTTTCTAGTTATGGTAGGATTTTTTGAGTTTTTCCTAATTATGTTAGGAGTCCTTTGATATAGCAAATTAGGAATTGCTATTTTTATTTTTATTAGAAATCCTAGTCCTAGTTGGCTAAGGATTAAATAACTCTCTATATATGTAATGCCTTTGGTTATTTTTCTCAAACAATCAAATAACTCGGTCTTTGGCCAACTTGGAGGTTGATCCCCTCAAAATGATCAAAATGAGGTTGATCCCCTTAAAGCGATCAAATCCCTATCTCTTTTCTTAGATAAAGCCCTAGAGTTTTATCATCCGATATCAGAGCAACATTCCTAAAGTTCTTGTGGCGTTTCCTTGACATTCCTAAAGTTTTTGCGGTGTTTCCTCAGCGTGTCCTCGATCTCCTCTCTAATGCTACCATAGGCCCCGACGCCCACGCCGCCAACAGCGACTTCACCATCAACACCAAGTAAGTAGTGCTCATGCCTTTGATCCGAAATCAAAAACAAAACTTACAAATTGCAAATCTATAATTATACGAAATGACTATTGACAATTCTATGAAAGCCCAAAGTCTTGGAAGCAAAAATTGAGAGCACGTTGCAAGAAACTCTCAATAATTTAAAAAAGAGTTTGCTTGAGAGTTTTAGCAAAAATCAACAAGATGGAAGTTCGACTTCTGCAAGTAAATAACTTGACCGATCTGAAGTCACAAGAAGAGGTTACCAAGAGCATGATAATGGCTACCCTCGTATGAAAGTAGAATTTCCTAGATGGGAAGATAGAGATCCAAACAGTTGGATTTCTAGAGCAGAGAAATTTTCACTTTCATAAAACTCCAAAAGATTCTAAAGTAGAAATAGCTTCAATCCAACTAGATGAGAATGTTATTCAATGATATGATTGGTATGAAACCTGTCATAGAGTTCCCTCATGAAAGCAGTTCAAGAAAGGGCTTTTTGTTCATTTTGGACCATCCGAATATAAGAATATTGATGGGCAATTTGCCAAGATTCGCTAAACTTCTACTTTGTTAAAGTATCAAAGTCAATTTGAACGACAATCAAATTGGGTTAAAGATTGATCTGAAAAATAATTGGTGGGAACATTCATTAAAGGTTATAATTCAAACATTCGTTGTAAAGTTAAGGCTCACCAACCTCGCACTATAATAGTTGCAATTTCTTTTGCACGATTGTCTGAAGAAAAAATTAACATGAAAAATCGCTGAACCAGGAGTGTTAATAAACATGTGACTAGCAAGTCAACTACTCCAACCATTCCTAATCAAAATCCTAATACTAGAAGACTGACCCAAGAGGAACTTAAAGAACGATCAACAAAAGGATTGTACTGGCATTGTGATGAAAAGTGAAGTAGGGAGCATCGATGCAAGCAAAGAAAACTTTTGATGATTGAACCATTTGAGGAGGAACCAGAGACTGAGGTTGTAGACTCTAATCATGAAGGTACTGATAATGATAAGATTATTAAACCTGTTAGTTGGCTACTCTAATTCTCAAACTACGAAAGTTGAAGAGCTTTGAAACATCAGTCTATTACTGTTTTGATTGATACTAGTAGTACCAACAAATTTTATGGATAGCAAGGTTGCTGCGCAATTGGCCTATTGCATTAAACATTATGATAAGTTCGAGGTGAATGTTGTTGATGGGCGAATTTTAACTTGTGATAATAAGTGTTACAAAGTGAAGCTTGTTATGCAGGGCGAAGAGTCGCTTGTGGATTTCTTCTTACTATTATTGAATAACTATGGCAAAATCAATGCTCCTTTAATACCACTTTTGAAGAAATATGCATTTAAGTGGATAGAAGAAGCTACTCGAGCTTCTATTTCTCTTAAGTATATAATTACTACACCAGTTCTCATTATACTAAATTTTAACAAGTTATTCGTGATTAAATCTGATGCTTCTGGAGCGAGTATTGGAACTATACTGATGGAAGAAGATCGTCCAATCACTTATACTACTAAGGCACTTTCCCCATCTCATCTGTTTATGAGAAGGAGATGTTAGATACTGTTCATGTAGTCACTAAGTGGAGGCCTTATATCGACGTGTTGTGATGCGCCATAGATATCCTGACACTAAGGTGCTTGTTCAATGATGAGGTGCTTATTTAATGAGCTAAATTACCAATTGAAAATACCACTTGGGAGTCTTATAAAACATTTGAGAACTTTCCAGAATTCGTTGCTGCTCAGCCTTGAGGACAAGGTTGTTTTGGAGAGGCAAGAAATGTGAAGATTCCTTAATTTTAGGAGTCCTTAATTTTAGAGATTTGATATTAATCTTTATTTTCCTATTTAGTTTGTCCTAATTATAGTAGGATTTTTTGAGTTTTTCCTCATTATGTTAGGAGTCTTTTGATATAGCAAATTAGGAATTGCTATTTTTAATTTTGTTATAAATCCTAGCCCTAGTTGGCTAAGAATTAAATAACTCTATATATATGTAATGCCTTTGACTATTTTTCTTAAGTAATCAAATACAACTCAAAGCCTTTGGCCAACTTGGAGGTTTGACCCCTCAAAACGATCAGAAGGAGGTTGATCCCCATAAAGTGATCAAATCCCCATCTATGTTCTTAGATAAAGCCCTAGGGTTTTATCATCTGAACTTTCTTTACCTAATAAATGTTCGGTCGGGAGCCTTGTGATTCAGGTTGTCATTTATTTACTTTATTTTCCTCTACTAAAATGGCATGTCGGGCCTCAACTATTTCCCATCTTAGCTTTTCCCCTATTTCCTTTTTGCCATTCAGAATAATTTGCTTCAAATCAATAGTGCTTCTAAACAAATAGTTCCTCTCTTTGTCATCAACTTACATTTTACTGATTTACCTTAATCTTGTTATCGTTTTAGTGATACTGCTGATTTAAGGTATCATTCTTTTTAACTATTGATGTCACCACCTTTGAGGTCCTGACCTTCCACCTGAGGAGGGGGTCAGTTAAAACCTTCTTTTACCACTGAGATAACCAAGAAACCAGAAACCTAGACCATCAAACTAATTAACCATGGCTTTTGTCAACCAATTAAATTGGTTCAATTGCAATAAAATTAATTCAGCTTATTATCACAGTCCGGTTTACCGGACCATTAGCAGCATGTGACCATGTTATTGAGGACCTAACACAAAAACTGTGCACAGACATGTCCTACAGCGCGAGATCTAACTAAACTCGTCGTACATTACTCTAGTGGATGTCAGCATCACCATGAGATGAAGAATAAACGATTGATAGATTCTAAAAGTTAATTAACATCTGGAAACTCATAAAAGACGATATAGAAACAAAAGCGTACATCTACTGAATGTGCCTCAGAAAAATATTGAACTTTGAAGCGACCAAGAATAGAATTAATAACCTGCACTGGCTTTCTTCTCAGAACCTGGAATGACTCTGCTCTCATTGATAAAAACCGAAGAAACTTCTTGGCAAGAATGTTCTCAAGCTCGTCTGCCTGCTTCACCTGAACAAGAGAGAGACAGATAAAATTGTGTGAATGTATATGTTCACTTCAGCAGAAATGCTTTCTATTTTTCACATAAAAAAATGGAATCTGAAATCATGGAAAAAAATGACCAAGAAGTTAAAAGTAAATAGCTCTGTTATACAGTATCAGTAAAATACCTCAACTTAAAAATATTTTTAAGGAATAATAGAGTATTACAAAATCCAATATGATTTCATGTCCAAACTAAAGAAATAAGTTGCTTGAAGGTGTCATTTAGGTTTTGTACTGCAATATTTGGAACAACAATCTCTGTCCAAATTCTAGGTGCTGATGTGTTAAAATCATTTATATTATGCTTTCCTAAAATGTAATAGCCTATCACTTATCTAGTTCCACATAGATCCTAAAACTCGCACAACTCAACTCTAATTTTGCAATACTAGTTACAGTTTATTGATGTTTTCACCCAAATTAACTGCTTTTCAACTAAAACCAGTAATCTGCCAATGTAACATAATTTTGCCCAAATCTCATCAATTTTTCAACTGAAATAATTTAATTACAGCTGAAAATTCAAAGTTTGACTACTAAAGAGTTTGACTCATACTATACATTTGTCACAAAGGCACGAAGGCAACAAACTGTCCATCCAGTTGAACGACAAGGACCATGTCATTAAATCTCGTTTACTAGCCATTACATACATAAGAATGCAGTTCAATACTTAAAAAACATACCACTTATCCAGCAAAAAGGGAAAGGAAAGAAAATGTTGTTTGAACTTTGAGGCAAGGTATTAAATCTCGATCAGTTATGTAATCTACCAGATTAATACAGTACAGATACCACCAGGAAATATACCTATCTGTACAACCCAGTATAATATGAAAAAATAGTTAAAAAAATATCGACTGGTACTGGGCCATCCTTGGTCAGTAGGTATTTGAAACCATGGTCTGAAGAACAATAAAAGCTCCACGAACTAGCCATCCAACCATACCTTCAAGCTTATACGAATAGAATTAATTGATGTCTCTATCAAGCACTTCTCTGCCTCATTGCGGCATATTAGTACCTGTAACAGAAATTAAAAAAGAAATAACTGTGCATTTTCTTGATGAACTTAAAAGTTTAAAATTTTTCATTATATTGACAGAGCAAGATTTATAACTATACAAAAAAATCATAAATTTGGCTATGAGACATTACATAAAAAAATATATTCCATCTTCCAATTAACAAAGATTGAAATAGGGAATATTTAAAAAATAAAATTACCAAAGAAATCAAAATAAAGCATTTATGTCAATAACAATAAAAAAAACAATGTTACCAAGGAAAAGGTTAAACTAATTCTTGTTCCCACTGTATTTTTTCAATAACTACAAGACCTACCATTTCTCTATATAAATGGATGTTATTTTAGCCACCGATGAATCCATAAAACATTAAACAAAAGAACAACTAGGAATACAACCTTCAGACCTTGCTATTGTGACGGGAGTTCTTGAACAATATCCTATATGGTAGCTTGCTTGCACATAAGTTAGCAAGTAATCATAAATTATTTAGGTACAATGCTCTGTTCTTGGGGATAAAGCATATATAATGAGAAGAAAGGGAGGTGTTGGAATTTAAGGACTTAAGACTATGGCCAAGATAGAAAAAGACATTGATGAAGATGTAAAAGTTCATACCATGCCTTAATGTTTTTCTTAATATCTAACAACTGATAGACACACTTAAATGCTGAAATGCCCCATCCCATGTAAAAGTTCATCAAACAACAACCTCCTATGTTTTTGGGAAATAGTTTTTTGCTGAAATACTTCATCTCCAAGATTAGGATTCACATAATTTCTTATCACATTCACATAAATGCCATAAAAGCCAGAAGAGACAAAACAACCAAGTAGGATTCTCTTCTTGTATCAATCGAGTAAAATTCATCGTTAACCATTCTGTTCATTGTAAGGTTCTACCAATGCAAGAATATGGAACCATGATGCACAATAATACTTTACCGGATTCAATAGGAGTTCTGGACTTGTCCTGCAGAAGGTAAAAGATATATCAAATCTTTCAGATTAATCATATTCTAGGCTGCATTAATCAATTAAAATCAAATGATGGATCAGAATTCCTGGACAGAATATCAAACAGATTTTCCAGTCCAAAAATAGATTTCATGACTAGTATCGTTGGCTTTCTCACAAAACATAAGCCAAAAACAAGAAAAAAGTGATGCAACAAAATCAAGCCTCAAGGATTAATACATTCAATTCAAATCCTAGAATCTAGGCTTAGTCCCTTTGAAGATTAATTTTTATCAACTCGTGAGATACTTTTACTGTATTTATGAGTTATTTTTATCTCGACAAAATGAAATATTCGAAGGCTTCATAACAACCAAATATGAGGACCTGTTTCTTTATAGGAAAAGAGAACTAATGCAGTCTGGATCACCTTATAAAGATCAGGATTGATTCAAAATTGAATCCTAGGATCTAGGCTGAATAAATAAGAATCTAAGAGTAGTAATCAATCAAAACTACATTTTTACCCCTGATTTTTTGGTACTTCCATTGTTCTTCACCCTTTTTTTTTACATAAAGGGCACAATAACTAGTATAAGGTACTATGAGTTTTTAAAACTGGAATAAGGAACTACAAGTCTATTTTGAGCTTGGGAGAAAAGCAATTAATAGATCAATTCTTGGTTGTTGCTAAAAGCTCCAACATGTCTTAGTTTAGACACAAGCAGGTGCTAGCAATCTATTTAGTGGCAATTGTGGCCGACTTTATGAGGTGTATGGTGTGTTTTTTAAGAATATATCTTTTGTGCCCAGCAGGCCCTATCTAATATATTTTTCTCACTC
>CM017197.1:17029689-17099689 GCA_004837865.1 Musa balbisiana
AAGCTTAGTTAGGGATGTCAACTTGCATCAGTCTTGTGTGGTCATTCTTTTTGGACCTATAGCCATTCAAACAGTTGATGAGAGAGGTGAGTGACCTGATTGGAAGAAGTAGCCCAACAACCAATCACTTTGCTGATCTGAGGCAATCATAAAATGTTACAGTTTGGCTTGGATTGTTCTCTTCAGAGCTGCAGAAAGTGCTCATCCGATTCATGGTCCACATTACAGGACACTGCCAAGTGATGGACCATGCAATGTTTTGGATTGGTTAATGTTCCAGTATGAAATATGAAACAGTAAATAGTGTCAGAATAGCAAGTGTGTTCTTTACAATGGCAAAGGTTGCCTGTGTTCCAATTGTTCTTTGCATCTCCTACCCATCTTTAATGTTGTTTATCCTATATGGGGTAGTGAGACAAAAACAGGTTCATCAAACCCAACCACTTCAATCATCCTTGTTTTATTGGAGTGTTCTACATTGCATCATTATGACAGCTGACAAGTTTTAAGCTTCTGATGGAACAGTGGTCCATATTTTGAGTTCTTTCCTGTCATAATTTATGGAAGAATGAGGAAGACAATGTGGTCTGTATTGTATCAGAGGTTAGAAGGCACCACCACAACATGAATAAGAACAGCAAAACTTGTATTCAAAAGACATTATTATCACCATCTTTCAGCAGCATAAATTGTTGACTTCAATCTTTCACATTCACAACAGTACACAGCATTAAATTGGTCATTCCATCAAACACTGGGCAAATTCACCATCACTTCCATCAATCTTATGTTTGATTACGAAAAATAGTAGTTTTAGAGATATGACCTTATATGTAAGATTACCACAGTGGTGGTGGCGGCGGCGGCGATGGTGGGCGGAGTTGACAGGGAGCGCTAGAAGATGTCGAGGATCTCGAGGATGTTGCCGTTGCAGAGCGGGCAGCTGCCGCGGTTCACCCAGAGCTCCCGGGAGCACAACCGGCAGAAGGTGTGGCCGCAGGGGATGAACGCCGCCCCCTTGTGCCGCACCATGCACACGCAGCACACGTGCAATATGCCTCCGCCGACGTCCTCCGCGGCCGCCGGTTCCTCCTCCGACAGCGCCGCCAGTGCCGCTGCCGGTGAGGACCCCTCCCCTGCGCTGCTCCACTGTCTGTCTGTCTGCTCCAGCAGCGCCATCAGCGAGACTCTCACTGGCTCCTCCTCCGCCGCCGTAGCGGTGGACCCATGATCGGAGCTTTCTCCATTGCCGGCGGCGCCCGATGGATGCTCCTCCGGCGGTGATGGTGCCGCCACGGCGGTGGAGGCGGCGGCGTCCGTGGCTGCAGGGTTGTTCTCGGTGCCCGAGATAGATGCCGGAACGGGGAGTTCGGAGTTGCGGATGGAAGTTGAGCGGGAGACCGGTCGGGAGAATCCGGGGTTGGTGTGGACGGAAACGAAGAGCTCGGGATAGGACATGGGGTTGAACTGGCTGCACGACACCGCCCAGGCGGCGCCAGCGCGGCGGAGGCGGAGGTGAAGGCGATCCTTGAACGACTTCCACTTGATACCGTTGCCGGAACTACGGCCTACGACGACCGCATTTGGCCCCGGTTCCTCACGCATGATGTCGAGCAGTGTTCTCCCGCCACCGCCACCCCCGGAGGCGGAGGAGGCTCCCCTCTTCGCGCACGCGGCGACGGCGGAGGAGGGGCGCACCTCGTCCTCGTCTTGGACCTTGAGGAGGTCCCCGAGATTACAGGAGACCACCACAGCCTGCTGCTCGGGGAGTGTTAGGCTCCGCCGGAGCCCCCTTCCTTCCATCAATCCAAGTTTCAATCTTCGGCTACGAAAACTCCAAAAAATGCGCACTTGGATCGATCTCGGGCCGTGGAGTGCCCAAAATTTACCAAGAGAGAGCGCCAGTCGAGGTCAGCAACAAGAAATCAGGATGACAGGATCATCTTTTCCCCTGGGGGAGGATTTCAGGCCGCGATTGGCGGGCATCGGATTCCTTTCTCCGGAACACAGCTTAAGCCCCTACATCTTCCCTATTCATCCCCACGAAAAGGGAAAGAAGCATGATTAGAACGAGAACAGCAAGCGAGAGAGCGAGCGAGCAAGAATGGGTCGAGGCATACGAGAAGGGAGAGCGACGATCGGGTTATGAGGATCGGCGCGCCGTTGATGGAACGGGCTCTTAGTCTCTTTCGTTACAAGCGGAGGAGCGAGAGAAGAGGGAGGAGGCAGAGGAGATATATCCTACGATTCCCGTGGACCGTTCGAGCTGTCGGAAACGGAAACGGGAGCGAGTCTTCCGCCGTTCCCCGAATCGCGTTCTCAACGGTCGATACCCTAAATTACCGTGACGCCCCTAAAAAGGGGATAATGTCGCACCACACTATTATTAATATTAACTGCATTTAATTACAGAAAAAAAATATGACTTGGAGAAATACAATTAGGTACATATATATATATATATATATATATATATATATATATATATATATATATATATATATATATATATATATATATATTGACAGTGATCAATAAAAAAGTGTGTAGTAATACAATCCATGATCTCATATGAAAACCATTCAAGCAGGATTTCGTTATTAGATAGAAATTAATATTCAAAATTTAAGTTGAGGGAGATACCGGAAAAAGATTCAAGATCATATTTTTATTAATTATACTTAAGTTGTGTTATGATATCTTATTTTAATTAATAATGCATGTATAATTTTACATGTGATAGAAAAATAAATTATTTTACATAGTTCCCTTCTCTCATCTTAAATATGAAAAATAATTATTTTACATGTATGATTGATTCATTAACTTGATAAGTCACTAAGTCCAATGATATAGGACTAAACAGGAATGTCATATGAAAAGATTTGATGGGGAATGTGACATGACAATCACCAGTCAAGTGGTTGTTATCTCTGTGGTCACAAGATAACCCTCATCGCACTCATGATCTGATACCAAGTTCGCACTGAGACAAAAGGAACCAGAAAATGTCGATAGATTCTCATGTCACAGCAAGCTATACAAGTTCACATGCTTCCCCTTTCTATCAGCACAAGCAACAGACTGCGAGAAACACAAGAACCCAAGAAGGTGTTCGAGTGAGAAGCACCTCATCGGGACCATGAGGTGGAGGGGCACCAACATGTGCTACCATGGCCAGCTCAAACTGCTTCAATGAAAAGGAAAGGAACTCTGGAGAGTCGAATCCTTCACGGCCTATTCGAGCAATCTCCATCCCCACCTCTTTGTCCTTTCCCTGGTAAAGCACAAAATACTGGGACAAGCTCTTGATCAGCTTCTCAAACCCTGCAGTGAATGAATTCTTGAGCTTTTCGGTGGATTGCATCTCACCATCTCCACCTTCAACACAACTATCACACCGAGGGGGTGATGATTAGGCTTACAGGGTTTCACAATACAAACCAAAAGGAACAATAGATCGGGAGGATGATGAACCTATCCATCCATTGGTCTCTAATGAAGCGCTTCATGAATGAAAGAGGAGAGAGAGGAATACAGCATGGACTAGGACGGGAAGAAAATGAGACGGATGGTCATGAGCATGTAAAAAGTGAAACCCAGGGTAGCTTTGTTATAGTTGGTGTGATGTTGGCTTTGTTAGCAAGCATGACTGGTTTTAGATGTAGGAGTCACCCATGTTGGGTGGGACAGAAAAGGGGAGGTGTAATGAAGTGGTTTGATTCGTTGGTTCAGCATCCACAAGAGTTCCAGTTGTAAGGGCAGTCCGGCCCACCGAATTCCCTTTCACGGGTGACAGCAAGCCATGAAATTTTTTCCCACTCCTCATTGCCAAGAAGATACTTATCCTTGTTTCCTTTTCTTCCCTGAATACAAAGTACACCAAAATAAAAATTAGAAATTAGAAATACAGAACAAGGTCATCACTATTGTGATTCATAAAAGGTTTTAAATGCCAGTTTCGACAACCCATCAGAACAATATGGTAACGTTATATAAAATGGTATAATTCTGTGATGCAGAGTGATCTATCGACTTATATTACCCATCATCAGTGAGAAAATAATAAAATAAAGGTAGAGAAAGAGGTATTATGAGTTGTACGTTACCTATGCTTGATCAGACTGGTAACTACCAACAGGAACATATCAGTACAACTGATATTTTAAACCATGACATTATCGAGTGTGCTAAAATGGTGCTTTGCAGGTAGTCCAACAGGTTTTCATGCTACTCTTGTTGCGATGTGTACGTACCAACCAGCAATGTGAACAACACTTCATCAACTTTGTCAAAATGCTATTTTGCAAGTAGTCCAACAGGTTGTCATCTTTCACTTCTGCTGTGACGTAAAAATGATGAGCAGTTATAATGATCAAGATTATAGCCATCACCAAATGCAACATATGATGGATGCATTGGACTGATTAGAAAGAAAAGTATCCGAGGAGACTTTATTTGTGGTCTGTGATGAATTCTATAGACAAATAATAAATGATAGAAGGTACTGAAAAACCACTGACAGTTACACCAAAAGTAAATCCGCGTTCCTACTTTTGTAGAAAAGGCCTTCAGTATTCCTCAAGGGTTCCTTCAAGGTACATCAGGATTTACTGGATCTTAGTTTGCTTTTAGGAACAGCAAGTACCTTTGACCTTGATGATGTACGACACATTCCTAAAGAAAAGTGTGAAACAGTAAAATGCAACTTAAGCATGAGTGAAGTCATTATCCCCTTACGCGGTCTTTCCTTCCAAGAGGTTCTTGTATGCCCTTTAGTTTGGATAAGAACGGTACATGTCAAAATCACATCAAAAATTGATATCGAATTGTCGATGCCCCAAGGCCACTGACAATTCACAGCATACCATATACTGCTTTAGGACTAACCACAAGTTAATTTGTTAAAGGCCTATGGAAACAACTTCCATGCATCAATGCACCCACGCATCCAATTCATCTGTGTTAAGAGTTTAATTTGTTAAAATTCATCTTTTCTAAATGCAATTTTCTAAAGATTATGAAAAATGGCACAACTACCATGTATGACATAAAGAAGAATTCACAGTAGCATAAAGTAGAGAGGGACAATAAATAAATACCACATTATATGTCACAAGGCATCAGCTTCTTGAGACTTCTAATCTGAGTGTCGGAATAGATTAAAAAAAACTCTGCTTTGATTAAGATAATTAAGCAAGCCCCAGGTACACATGAAGATTATAAATGCTGCTACAAAAGAGTACATAATCAATACAATTTACTATAAAGAAGATCGATACACATAAATTTCAACATACATGTTGTACTAAGTGTATATGATAGAAGTAATGCTAAACCACCATACTTCCAGTCGTCTCACTACAATCACACTGTGACTTAATTGTAATTGTCAATTTCCTAGATGTTAAAAGTTTCATCCCCAAGCATAGCAAAATACCCACCATTTTGCTTGATACTTTTTGTCTAATTTTGTAGTTCCAAGAATCAGTGCTGAAAATGCTGTGCTAAGGAGGCTAATCCTCCAAAAGTAAGATCGCGTCGTCAGGATCGGTAGGCAAAGTCAATGGCTGCTCTATTACCAGTAATCTCCACGGGAGCCCTTCCCACCTATGCACATCTACAATAATTACTTCCCTACATGCAGCTTCATGGCAGCCTCAATCCAAAGGGAGCACTGGTGATCCCATAAGCAACACAAGCTTCTCACTGAAAGGATTCTGTTTGTTCTCCTTTCACGTCATGAAGAACCAAATGCGCTCGATTGGGATACACCATTTCCTTCGGTCTTCCGATCAAACTCCGATCTTTATTGAGAAACTCGATACAAAACATAATATTGAAGCAGCAAATCATCGAACGGGGGAGATTAGTTACCGGTTATGGCCACAAGAGGAGGACGACTCCGGGGCGGGCGCGCCGATGGGAGGAGCCACCATGGCGGTGTTCTTCGTGTACGGCGGCGTTAGGGCTTTATGTCGTTGTCTGTCTGATTCGACCGGGCCAGACTGGACTGGACCAGTCTGGGCCCGACCCAACAATTGAAGAGATTTATTTGTATTTTTTTATTTTTATTTTATTTATTTATTTATTTATTATTATTATTATTATTTCCCCTTTTTTATATATGATTTGCATTAAATCATTTTAAAAATCGCTGTAAATATTTTTGTCAAAATTATATTTACTAATTATGTATTACATTGAAGTACAAATAATATGTTATGTTTCATTAGATATATTACTTTTAATATATAACAAAAAAGTAGGTTCTCCCTAGAGAGAATGAACACTTGAGTGGACCATAGGCCTAAAAATATCTTTGTTTTTATTCATGATAAAAAAAACAAAAGTAGTATATAATTTTCTTTTATTTTTTATTTTTAATTTGTATTGGAAGATTTACCTAAAAAGTAAAGTCTCTTGTTTGTCTTTTTATTATACAAAATCCAATTTTAATACAAAATTGATGTCAATATCCTTTAAAATCATACAACAATAACAATATTTAATCTATTATATAAAATTAAATGACAGAAGTAACTCAAATATTCCCTTTTATATTCGAATTTGACATATATGTATATACATACTTGTAATTAATTTTAGTACAAAATTTGCATTAACTTCCTTTAAACATTCTATAGTAGTAATAATACTAATAATAATAATAATAATAATAATAATAATAATAATAATAATAATAATAATAATAAAGAGGTAAAGGGGAAAATACGGGATATAGAAGGTTTGCAAGGACAGAAGCGTAAAAAGGAGCAATTAAATAATATTCCGCGGCTTTTGATCGCGCGGCTGGAGGAAGCCGCAAACGACTGGCTGTCGGAGCGGATGGCTGTTGTTGTTGCTGTTGGTTTTTATTCCCCTCCTCACGCTTTGTGGAGGACGGAGTCTCTCCTCTCCCTCCCCCTCCCCACCCTTCCCCTTCCCTCGCCTTCTCCCCTTCTCCGCATCGTCTGAGATCGCAGCCGCAATGGGAGCCCCGTCCCCGACGCTCCCGATCCGCCCCTGATTGATGGCCGCCCGGCCATGGACTACGACGCTGCCACCGCCGCCGGGGTCCACATGCGCGGGGGCGCCAGAGCGGGACCCTCCGCGCCCGTGACGGAGGCCGCCTCGTCCCTGCCGCTCCGGCCCACCATCGATGGAGGTCAGGGTGGGTTAGGGCTAGGGTTTGCTGTGCCGGTCGCGGCTTCTCGGGTTCCCCTCTCTTTTGATTCGTCACGGGCCTGGGCCGCCGGGGTCCACATGCGCGGGGGCGCCAGAGCGGGACCCTCCGCGCCCGTGACGGAGGCCGCCTCGTCCCTGCCGCTCCGGCCCACCATCGATGGAGGTCAGGGTGGGTTAGGGCTAGGGTTTGCTGTGCCGGTCGCGGCTTCTCGGGTTCCCCTCTCTTTGATTCGTCACGACGATTGGTTCTTTGTGTGGGAGGGTCTCGGGCCCTGGGATCGGAGGGTCTGGGTGTGGGGTTGGCGATCCGAGCTTGCCGAATCGAGCTCGGGTGCTGGCGGCTTGTCTTTGTAGGAAGCCGCAATGCTCGTTGTCTTGGTTGTGATGTTTTGTTCCGTTGTTGGCCGTTGTTGCCGTGCTAATTCTTGAATTCTTCTCTGATCTTTCTTTTGGTGTCCATGTTTGGTGTTCTCGAGGCTGGCTGTGGAGGCAGAATGGTGTTCTGTGTGTGGCATTTCAAGTCCTTTTTATCGCCTTCCTATTATCCTTCATGAGCTTTGATGATTTATGATTTATTTTTGTGAAGAAAACTCTTGCATCGCACATTACAATTGCGTTTTAGCAATTTGTATATCAACACGTCGTTATCTATATTCCGAGCCTTAGTGAACCATTTGTTTTTGCTTCTGTATGGGCTGTAGTTGCCATGATATCCGTTCTAGGCGTCTTCTAATCCTCAGCTTTTGTTGCAAGTGCAGAGACAATGTGGCAGATGAGCTTGAGAGAGATTGAATCCATGGAATCTGGACCATATCCAGAGCGTCCGGGAGAGCCAGACTGTACTTATTACCTCAGGACTGGCCTCTGCAGATTTGGGATGACATGTAGATACAATCATCCTCCAAATAGGCAGATGGTAAACCTGACTTATCTGACTGTTTCTTATGCACCTTGAGGAACTTTTTCTTCTTGAACACAAATGACATTATGGTGGTTGTTGCCAGTTTTCTCTGTATCCAAGTATGAAGAGTGAGATGGTTCAAAGTTATTTTAGTGCGAAAGTCATTACTCGTTATTTTAAGCTATATGATTCTAGGCACTGCTCCGCTTTAACTTTTGACATTCCTGCAAGCAAACTCTTCTTCACTTGCTCTGTATGTATATATAAGGCCATTTTTTATAAGATGCTGATGCTGTAGTTTATTTCATACTTTAACAGTGGGTCTATTCATTCATTATGAAATAGATATAGAAGCTTGCGCCGTACGTGAATTCTTAGATACTTTAATGGACTGGCAATTAGGTCCACTTGTTGTAACACTTTTTGCATCAACATAGCACTCCACACCTGTTCTCAAGTTTGTGTTTGTTGGTTAATATCATGATTTTTAAGCAAAAAATGCAAAAGACCTCCCTATCATTCAATTTTAACCTTCATCATGGGACATGGTTTGACTGTTCATGTCTTAGAGAATTAATAAGTATCAGTTTAGACAGTCCATATCATAATTGTGCTGATCACACAAAATTTTAAACTATGTTTGGTTGCATTTATTCTTTAGAACCATTTCTATGTAGGTGATGTCTATGATGTCATAATTGGTGCTGATGTCTATGATGTGGACCACCCCCACATCTAGGTGAATGAAAGATTGGACGGCGTCAAAGAATCATTGTGAGATGTTGTCAGCGTTCGTGTTCAGCTTTTTAGTTATGCCAGTTTTTCTAGTACTTTATTGAATTAATAATGTGATATATGATGTTTATTGAATCACCACAAATTTGGATAATTGATTTTGGAATGATATATGTAAAGTTTTTCAGAAACTTAATGGTGGCAATAGGTTTGGATGTAAAGTTCTGCAAGATGCATGTTTAGTAGGACTGGAACAAGGCTATCTAGGTGGACAACAAAATGCTTTTCATTAAGTACAATGATGGCTGATTTTAAGAGGGAACATGGAGATATTGTTTTAATATCTTGTTTGACTTTGCAACAAAGAGTCAATTAACTGAAAGAAAAAAAAAGAGAAGAGTATTGGACTCGATGTTACAAAAGAAATGTTCTTTTTCTTTTTCTCGAACTTATTAACCACTTTGTCAGTAGCTCAGATCAGTCTCAGTAAGTACATGGATGGACACATTTAGTGTTGATGATGGTTGTTTCTCATTTTTGCTCTGCATTTTTGTCAACATCTACTATATATATTCCTTTGGTTTCTTCCTTTTGGTTTTGTGTTTGGAATATGACCTTACTTTGCACATGATTTGGATGTAGTCATGGTTTGAGTTCATCAAAACCGATAGTCCTTATTAGATCCTATTAATTGTCAGGCTATTGCTGCAGCAAGAATCAAGGGAGGATTTCCTGAAAGAGTTGGGCAACCTGAATGTCAGGTAACAGAAAATAATGCAGGAAAGTTTGGTATAATGAAGATAGAAATTAGAATAATTGGGATATGACTTCTTGTTGTTCTTGCCTTTGTTGCTGACTTGCTGTTGGGACATCATGTGTTTCTTATGTTGATTATTTTGAGTCACTTTTTTTTTTTTTTGCTTTTGTACCAATGAAAGAAAAGCAAAGCACCAATAACATAAAGAACTTAGTGCAATGTAAGCACCAATGACTTCTTGTTGTTCTTGTCTTTGTTGTTGTTGGGACATCATGTGTTTCTTATGTTGATTATTTTGAGTCACTTTTTTTTTTTTTGCTTTTGTACCAATGAAAGAAAAGCAAAGCACCAATAACATAAAGAATTTAGTGCAATGCTACTTTCTTTTTGTATATGAAAGTGTGTTAGAAATCAATCAATTGACGTGCAACCTCTGTTTCAGAACTTCTCAGACTTTGTAAGTGTTTATTTAGTCAACTAGGGTTATATTTGAATCGACATTGTAGATTTTACTTTTTTGTTTTTTGGTTTTTGTTATTACTTAAAGTGCATAGAATGATTAAAGCATTCATAGGTCCAAGTTCCTTCCTGACGATAATCGTTGGGAGTGAGTTAGATGTAGGATAGGTTGATTTTATAACTGTTTTTAACTCTGGTTTCCCTTTAAAAGTTGGTTTTAGGATATGGCGGCTGTGATATGTTTGAAGCTAAACCAAGTTTTTAGTTTCTTCAGCATGGGTAATGCCATCTAGCTGCCAGGATGGTAAATATTCAGCATCTTGTGCTGAAGCACAAACTTAAAACAACAGAAAAAATGTGAAAAAATGAATTTCGTAAAATATTTTATTAATCTTTTTGGGTTGTGAATGGATATTTATAACTTAGTCTGAACCATGCTTGATTAAGATAGAAAAAGGGAGAAAACAAAGGAGTATTATCCATAGAGAACAAGAGAATGTAAATACTTACCTGTTATTGTACTGATTCTCTCTTTGGCATCGCCACCTTGCTGATCATTTTCCAACTGCCTAACCTTCTAGTGCTGAGAATATGGGAGTCACTGGAGTATCTGAGGAGCTACTTTTAGTTGCTATGGCTTGTAAAAGAGTTAGCTTCCTTTCTTTCATATCCTGTCTATAAAAATAGTTTAATAATACCATGAAAGGAGGGATGAATAACAAAAAGTATGTGTGCTACTGCCTATATCTAAACACAATGCTGCCAAAACTGCATGTATTCACACCAGATTTCTTACAAGTACATAATGTGCAACCCAATATAGGCTGGCACGTCCTAGAACATTAGACCAAATTCTGTTGACCTTGTCAAATTTGAAATTGGAAACAATGCAACATCAAGTGTGGATTTACCTTTAAAATCTGGTAATGTTCTATGATATTTTGAATTATTGAAAGTTTATACATGGAACTTCTTTATGAGTGGAACCTCACACATGTAGCTGCTCTCTTAAGACAACAGAATTTTTTAGCTGTTCGGATCTTGCCATATAATCTGGAGACAACCAGGTTGCAACACATTTCCGGAGACAACCAGGTAGCAAGGCAGTTAGTGTCAAAACATACGTAAGTAGTTTCTTGGTTTCTGACTATAGAAATTCCAACCTAGAAAATTGCTTTATGTAAAGGTAATGCATGGAGACAATATGAAGTATGTCTAGAACTAAAAGATTGAATGTTTCCTTTAAACCTAATTTCTGCATGTTCTCCTAGTGTTGTGCTTTTGCTTTTCTATGATTTGTTTCATCCTTTATCCTATCACAAGATGTAAACATCCCTCACCATGCGAGAGGGATCATCAATTGTTAATACAATAATACTTCTCTCTCTCTCTCTCTCTCTCTCTACTATATATGTATATATGTATGTATATGTATATATGTATGCATATAAGTATATATGTATGTATATGTATATATATTGGTGGTTGTGTTATGTTATATTTATAAATTAAGGACAATGAGTACAAGTAAAGGCACATATTGTAGTTTCATGCCTGGTTGCTAGGTTTAGTTAAGGGTGTTGTACCCCTTAAGGAGCTCCTAGGAAACATAACAGAGATGCCTCCTTTTAGGTTTTACTGTGAATTATAAGCTCTAAAAACAACAGACATATGTAGTATTGAACCTAAAATGTAGTACCAGAAGCTTTTATTTATTTATTTATTTATTTTTTTGCCATGTTTGTTTTCTTTTTAGTTGCATGTACTTCATCGTTGCTTAATTTCTCAAATCTTCATTTGAAGCTCCAGAAAATTTCTTATCATCTTCTGCTTTCAGTTGTAGTCTTTATCCAGGATTTCATACTTTATACATTTGAAGTCTTCTTTAAGGAGTCCACACCAAGTTCCAATGGCAGATTAAATAGTATTTGGTACATACATTTGCAATCTGCAATATTTTGATTTTTTAGGTGTGGGCTTTGGTGTTACAATTGGATTGCTCCTTCATGTTCTAGCTGGCCATGATTTGAGTAATGGAAACAACCTGCTTGCCTCCAGACCTTGCATTGGCTGAGGCCTTGTGTAATGAAGGAAGCTACCCTTTCTGACAGAATGCTTTCTTGAAATTGACATGCATGAAACATTGTGTTCATGTTATTTAACTCGATTATTGCACTTGGAAATTGGAATCTGTGTGAAATTTGTACTGCTCAGTGTACATTGGTCTGTCTGACTTTGGTTAATTAAAACTGGAACTTTTTTTTAATGCTTGTGTAATCTCTTTTGACAGTACTTCTCTTATCCTTTTCTCAGTACTATCTGAGGACCGGTACATGCAAATTTGGTGCTACATGCAAATTTCATCATCCTAGAGATAAGGCAGGAATTGCTGGGAGAGTCCAATTAAATGCTTTAGGTTATCCAATTCGTCCGGTTTGTAACTTCTACTTGTTGATATCTAAATGTCATATTTTTGGAAATTCTTACTAATGAATATACAACTGTTTTGTGCTATGTTTGCATGATAAGATAATACTCATTTTGTTGTAGAATGAGACAGAATGTGCATATTATATGAGAAATGGAGTCTGCAAATTCGGGAGCACTTGCAAATTTCACCATCCACAGCCTTCTAACACAATGGCTAATGTACGTGGTTCGACCGTGTATCCTGGTGTACATTCTCCAACTTCCAGTCAGCAGTCTTTTGCTGGGGGTTTGACACCCTTGTCAAGACCTTCATTTATTCCTAGCCCTCGATGGCAAGGTCTTTCAAGCTATGCCCAAGTGATTGTTCCTCAGGGTTTGGTTCAAGTTCCTAGCTGGAACACATTTTCGGTAAATCCATTCTGTTTTAGGCCCTACTGGCATTCTATAATATGCATGACATAGATGAACATGATTTTTTTGCTTTTCAACATCACTTGGTAAAAAATTCTCTTTTTCTTCATGTCATGTAAGTCAAATACGCGAAGTATATTAGCTGATAAAGAAGTTTCAAGAAGCAAATTGTTATTCAGGAGATAAAAATAGGGCTGCACACAAGTAATGCGGCCATGTCTTTTGCTTCATCTCTATTTTCTTTTGTTGTATCTCTTATGAGGCATTTCTATGTCATTTAGGAGATTGCTTCCATGCTTGTCTAATTGTGTTGTTTGTACTAAAGGCTATCATCTCCCAAATGTGCTTATCTCATACACATTATCAAGAGTATATTTTACATGTTTGCATAGGCCAAATGGCAATTGACGAGGAAGAGGTTCCAGTATGCTGCAAAATTTTCTTTTTCCACAGCCATGTTTCCATGAATTTATGGTGATGTTCTTTTTATTATCTATGGCGTTGGTAGTTGCAGTTCTATGTGCTATTGCCTTAGGCATTAGACCAAGTGAAAGGTTTTGTACTCGATTTTTTTCTATTTCCCCCTAAATATATAACTAGCCATATCTGATATTCTGTTAATATTTGTTTATGTGTTGTAACCGGTATCATGCTGTATGTCTCTCTAGGGTCAACTGGGGTCTGTTTCATCTTCAGAGAGTCAGCTGCACCTGCCACGAACTACTCAGTTTTATGGAACATCACGACAGAATGAAACAATCACCGGAGTTCAAGGGACGATACCCTCATATCGATCCAGTGCTATTCCTCTGGGCCAGTATGTATTGGCAAGGGAGAATGTTTTCCCTGAGAGACCTGATCAACCTGAATGTCAATTTTATATGAAGACTGGAGATTGTAAATTTGGTGCAGCCTGCAAGTTTCATCATCCTAGGGAGAGATTACTTCCTCCCCCTAACTGTTTGCTGAGTCCATTAGGCCTTCCTTTACGCCCTGTAAGTTTGTGTCAACCTCGTTATTTCCTTTATTCTTTGATGTGAGATTAAGCATGTTGTAGGCTTTCCATATTTAAAGTGAAATCTGACATGGCTATTCCAGACATTTTTCCCTTCCATCGTTGTATTCTTCTTTTTTTTTTGCCAGTCAGATTAGCATTTCAGCAAGGTTTAAGTTCCAGCTTCCCTTTTTCATGCATTATACTCATGTCCAAATTCTATTCATGTGTGATTAAGCATGTCCAAATTAAGTTCCAGATTCAATTTTGTGAACTCTGTACCTGTTGAGCAGTGTAACTGAGAAACATGTTTCCTTTTAGTTCACTCTAATGCTTGATTCATAAATGGGACAAACAAAATACTGCTGCAAAGTATATTAAATTAATAAAGATTTTGAATTTGGTTGATTATTTAATGTCCCATAATTAGGTTCTGCAATTCATTAACTCCTAGAGAAGCTGAAACTTAGGGAAGATTACAGTGGAAAAGGCAGCTGCTGAGATGTACAATCTGTATTTAAGTTCGATGAATGTTAAGGATTAGAAAATATGCCATGAAACTGGAGTATTGCCCCCAACTGGGATGGTTGGGCTTCAAAGATTTGCTAATCTGAAACCACAACTCGAGCAGGTCTCAGCTATGAATAGGATTGCCTTGGTTGTGTATTTGGATGGCGGAGTCATCTGTATCTTGTCTCCAGTGTTTTCTTGGTGGAAGTCCAAGGAACGAGTTTTATTGGTCTGACCTTTTGGCCGAGGATATAGCTGCAGCGGTCTATTCTATTTGGTGGAACAATAGGATCAAACTATACTGTTGAGAACTTTAGGAGGACTATATACTAATTTGATTGAGACAACTGATTCACTGCTCGATGCAGTTGTGTATTTTATTGATAATGGTTGTGAATTAATATTTGGTTGTGTTTCTCTGACAGGGAGAACCCTTGTGCATTTTTTATTCACGATATGGTATCTGCAAATTCGGCCCACATTGCAAATTCGATCATCCTATGGCAACACCCATCGGGCTTTATGCTTACAGTCTTCCAACATCGTCTTCAGCTGATGCGTTGGTTTCAAGAAATTTACTTGTGTCCTCTTCTTCGGGGCCTCCATCATTGGAAGCTGCAACTGGGAAGTCTAGATAGATGACTTTGAAACTGTTCAGCAAGCATCAGAAAAATTTCTTCTCCTTTCTCATAACCTTATTAAGGCAAATCTCTGTAAATTGAGTTCCCACATCCCTGTGCTGGTGATGTACATACAGTTCGTCATGAAGAACTGAGACTGCTCATCTGAAGATGCGGTTACCAACGATGCCCTATTCTTGTTGTTGTATCATGATGCTGTTTCGCTTTGAGATTTTTTTTAAAAAAAAAGGAGAGAAGAAAGGATTCTTTGTTTATTTCGGAAATGGGTGATGCCTACGTAGGTAATTCTTCTTCTTAGAAGGGCCAGTTGTGTGTGTGCATTCTATTCTTTTGGCATTGCAGCCATTGCAATGCTTCATTGTATTTTCACCAGAGTTCTGACCTTGTGAACATGCAGGATTTTATCTTCCGTGTTACAGATCGACTTGCTCATCGTCATCGTCATAGCTGCTACATACATCTTGATTGTACATGGTGGCAGTTTCAGAAATGACCCGTTCTCTCGGATGTCATCTTGAGTGTTCATGGTGGCAGTTCAGAAGGTAACAGGAGGATATGGTGAACCCTTGTTATCATGTTTCTTCTTTTAGGTTGATGATGGATGGATGGATGACACGCTGATTTGAAAATACCCCTTTGCTAATTTGTTCGTTTGAGCTAATGCAATCGTAATGTTTAGAGGCACTGCCATGCCATGATACTTGCTAAGTGTTGTGTTTGTCCACAACGAACAGTAACAAGGAACATGTTTTCTTATGGGGATAGGGATTATTGATAGTGTGTGTGTGTCACTTGTCACAAGTATCAACTAAGTCTGATGAATGACTTAATTATTGATAACGAGAAACATACAAACATCGGATTTAAGCTCGTTTGAGTAGAAAATGTAAAATAATAAGGTACTTTATGAATGTTATATTTTAATAGAAAAGTGGAATGCACGATATTACTGGGGAATTCAAGTACTATGAGAATCCAAGAAATTATATGACATGTATGGATCCACCACACCTCGAGCATCGTAGGAAACAGTAAAGACACTACTAAAGACACATTTTAGTAGAACATGCATTATTTAGGTCATATTTCGACAACAAATCCACACTGGAAGTAAGCTTTCGCTGCAACTAGAAATTGCATAGCAACACACACAGTTTCATTTTGCAGAATATAGCCATCCTCAAAACAAGGATATGTGGAACAAGTTGTAACTCACTGGCTAAGAACAATATCCAGTATCCACAATCGGGCCTAAAATGCTTGAAGGACTAGCTCGGGATGGAAGAAAACCTATAGCCTGGTGCACCCTTCCAAGAGTAATAAGCGATCCGAGTCTCGTAGAAACCTGCAACAAGATGTAGATAAATATTCAGTGTCACAATGATAAACCTTCAAATATTTTTTTCTGTGGGCTTCCGATGTAGATGAAGGCTTATTCTGTTGTATGGTTTTTCAAGTTCATTATCCTAGTGGGGTTAAAAGAACCAACACTCTTAAGAACAAATAAGAATGAAGCAAAAGTGTAATTTGAACAAGTGTCTCTGCCAATCTAAAAAGTGAATCTCGATATACTCTTGAATCTGCTCGAGATATTACATTGATAAATTTAGCAGCAGCAGTAGATTTAACAATATCATTACATTGTTCTGGATAAACCCCTAAGTCTTCGTGGTGGTACTAATGGCTTGGTGGCAGTTTGAATTCTTGGACCATGCCGAGATTTCCATGTGCCTTTCACCATAAATATAGTATATCCGCATGCCTACACATATATGTAAACAAACTTGGACAAGGCTTTATACACAAGTTGCATATGAAATGATCATGATAATAAATTATTTTCACATGAACTACTCATGTTAGAGTGACAATTAAGTTACATTTTACCACTAATACCGGATGGATCAAGATATATTAACATATATATGCTATGCAACCTTAATTTACCAAAGCTTTAATGTGGTTTCTAAGAAATTTCAAATTTGCAAGTTGCTAGTAAGGTGGAAATTTTTGGGGGGGTAGTATGCAAAATTAAACATACAATGAAATTCTTTACAGATCTTGAAAAAAAGGACCTTCGACAAAAACTAGTGAAATAAAAAAGTTAATGACAGCTTAAAGAAGTATACAGTCGAAAGTCATTATCCAATCTTCATTAAAGGTTTTTCGTCGAATAACCTTTAGCACTCTAAGAACTAAATGCCTTTCTGAAAGCAAAAATCTCTACATGACACCTAATTTCAGGCTTTCTTTCAAAACGTTACTACTTTAAACTTACCATACATCATATGCGGCACTTCTTAACTAGAAAAAAAAAAAAAAAACTTATAATGTTATACAGGTGAATGTCTTTGGAACATAGACTTTCTGCCATGAATGAAAGATCAAACTTAACCCAACAATTTACCAATGAAATTCTTTAATAATCATAATTCTCCCGGTATTCAGTCTGAGTTAAAATATCGCGAGTTAGGAGGTTTGACAGGAATTGACACAAGGAATGGTACATTAGAAAAAATGCCTTTACATATTACTAGCAGACCGATTGCTTCTAGAACATCATGCACGAGTATAAGCAAAAATTAATTGAGATGTAATGAAATAAATATCATAGATTCGTGGTGCATACCAGGAAGAAATGCAAGTATACCAAGCATCAAGAGGCCATATGCTTGGGATTGCTCACCCTCCATATGGCCTGTAAAAATGAAGAATGATAGAATAAGGAGAAGTGTCCCCAGAGCAAGAAGAAAAATTGCAAGGGCGATTGACTTCCATGGAACTCTATCGAGAGCCTTGGGATTGTAGGCAAAGCGAAGGTCTCCTTCCCCCAGCATTCTATGATCTTCATCTATGTCATCTGGAGCAAGAGGAGAGTATTGTACGTGTCGTCTTGATGCCATAATGATCCTCCTACTAAATGCTTCCCTTCACTGTTATGACTGCACAAAGCAATACGGACGAGTAATAATATTAGCGGAAGAATAAAGTCAATTCAAAGAATTGAAGAAAAGAAAACATGCGAATACACCAATAATTTCTATTTGAAACAACATGAACTATAGAAAAGCTTTTTTTATGTAAGTATTCGGGTACATATCCACATTATTGTTCATGTCAAGGTGCAAATTGACCTTTTTTCACAGTGAAGTCTTAGATAAAAAAGCAAACTTAGGACATCAAGGCATAACCATAGTAGATCTGTTTTCTGTTAGAAGCACAAGCTTACTAAAACCACATGTAACACAACATGTAGCTCTCAACCCTCTCGACACAAGCTAGTATAATACTCCTGTAGATACACAGCCAAATGTACTTGATATTGCAATTCTTTTGCATTTTTACCACGTAAGTTCACTGATGCAGGCATTTGTCCAAGAAAAGTGTATACAAACACCTATACGACCGACAAGAGATCAACAAAGGCATATGAAAAAAGGAATAATTTCATGGATCCTCTCGCTCAACATTTGAAAGGCCAATAACATTAGACCAAAGAAGCATTTTGAGTGTCAGAATTCATAAAAAAGTTGTAAGAAATCCCACAAAATAATCTTCATTAGCTCGAGTTAACACCAACAACAATGACACTTCAAAGATGATAATCCAAAAACATGATCAAGTGGCTACGAATTTGTGAGCTAAGACCCTTCAGCAGACGTGGTAATGTATCTTATAGCAGCAAAAGAAATGCTGCGTGCGAAACAAACCATCAAATAACATGTTCAAACGTCTTCCGGCTCAGGCAATTGATCAAACATATCCCGTACAGGCAATACACACATCGAACATGATACCAATTCGATCTACGTTCCTTTTCGTTCTTCACGAATTCTAGAAAACTAAATTCCACAAACAAATCATGACATAAAAGAAAAAAGAACAAAGAAATCACAGAATGAACATCTACTGGAAGGATCCAAAACAACGACCAGCAGATCGATCGAAAGGCGAGGCTTACGATCTCGAGAACGAAAAAAGAACAGATCCGGAAATCTTCTCCTTCCAACAATCGTCTCCGTGTCGAGAAAGACGCAGAGGAAGAGGAGATCGCCCTCGTCGCCGTCGCCGTCGCCGTCTGCGTCTGCTGACCCTAAAGAATTCGCATCGCAGCAGTAACCAACTGACCGGGATATTACCGGGCAATTTTGATGGATCTCGTTCCGAATCGGGTCGGATTTAAGATCCACTTGCCAACAATAAGTTAAGCCGAATTGGGTCGAATCCAGATAGGCATCGGTTCATATCCGACTATGACAAGTGATTGGATGGATCGATTCCTAATCGGGTTGTCTCGACGTAGGAATCGTGCTGGATCGGTTCAAGATGTGTCGGGTCGTCAACTGAATCGGTTCGATAAGAAAAACCCCGATCCAATCCTCACCAAATTATAGAATAAAACGTGTCGGTTCGGATGCAGGAAAAAAGCGGTCCAATCCCTGTCAATTAGACCGGGTCCATGTCGGATACTTCAATCCCTTGTAAGACCCAACTGCACGTGCCATGTTTAGGGAGAGTTGGCGGGCATCAACGAAAGTTGGTACTAATTATCTCTTATGTTTAATCGTAGTATTTATAGTCTTATCTGAATATGTAAGTATTATCTTAGAATTCTTTTTCTCATTTTAATTTTCAATCTAAAAATAACTAATATTTTTATATGATATTACGAAATTGTTTTAAACAATTTAAATTCAATAAGTTTACAAGGAAAATACACTGAGAAGACTACTTTATATATTTTTTTTTTAGCAGTTCCAATATTATAAGCTACACCAAAATCCATAAATCATGAATCACCTAATAATTATTTTAAATATTTTTCATTCTAATAATTTTATTAGTACTAAACTAAGACTCATTATTCAAATCCCACACATGATATGACCTATTATAAAGTATAAATACTGACTCGTATACCATCCATCAGCTCTTCTTGTTATGCTCTACGTATGAGAAAACTAACATGCATAATAGTGTATAGATGGAGAGACTTATGTGTAAATATAAATATAATTCCTGAACCAATAAACAATAATTACAAATACCACATATCCTGATATAAAATAATATATATAGTATTTCCTTTTTAACTTTAAAATAATATATTTACCATTATTTATATATATATATATGTATATATATCTATATGTATATATATATATATATACATATGTATATATATATATATATACACATATATACATATATATTTTTAAAAAATATATATTTGAAATCACTTAGAATTTTTGTCAATTAGCCTATGATAATTATTCTAATGCATACATACATACATGTATTTTTACATTTTTTTTCAAGATATATAGTAAAAGTTAAAAAAAAATCAAAGAGATATTTTTAAAATCACTTTTTTAAAAAAAAAATTGGAAAAATCTTAATTTTAAAAAATTCTCATAGGGTATTATTATTATTATGTAAAATGATTATATTACCGGTCTCTGAACCATCACCTTATGTGTCTCGTCACACCATTCTCGCTCGTAACACAAGGAGTCGTTGATCCTTATTGCTCTTACTCCCCTCTCTTCTATCTTATTCAACTTCCTATTACCTTTGCAAATCCTCATTGGACCCATCCTTATGCTCCTCCTCACTCTTACCGTCATTGATTACAACATAGACAAAAGCATAGGCAAAGAGAGGTATATAGTTACATAGATAAGGGCATGTTGTGTGGAATAACAGGAGCGAAGTTAAAGACAAGAAAGGTCAACGATTCTTTTGTCATAGGCAAAAACGTATATGCAAAATCGACCGAGGATGATAATGTTAGAAGGATGAGATGATCGAAAGTGATACTATTATCATTTTGAATTTTTTTTTTTGAAAGTTAAGATATTAAACAGAAGTTTTTCAAAAATAGTTTTTAAATTTTTTTTCCATATTATTATTATTATTGTTGTTGTTGTTGCTGTTATTATTATTATTATTATTATTATTATTATTATTATTATTATTATTATTATTATCATCATCAGAATATTAACCTCTTGCTCTGGTACCACAATGGAACTGGTCCATGAATCGCCGTCCCCTGGCCCCTCGTCGCCACGCCTCCCATTTCCCCTGGGGGTTTGATCGTAGAAGAAGAAGGGCCGCCGATTCCCCCTCTCGCCTCCTCCCTCCTCCTCCTCCTCCTCCGTTTAACTTCCGACGGGAGCGTGCGAGAACAACCCCCAACACCTCGCTTCCCTCCCACCACGAGAGGAAGGCACGATTCCGTCACCGATCCGCACATGTACGCACCTAGAAGAGCGGTAAATAGGCGAGAAAGATCGGATCTTGCGCCTCTTCCGCCGTTGATCTCTCGCCCGAACCTCTCTCCGTGAGAAATCCCGAAATCCTGGGTGCTTTTTCTACCAGAATTGGTGCATCTCCGCCCGTTTTCGGTTCTCTCCTCTCCCCCCCCCCCCCCCCCCCCCCCCCCCCCCCCTCCCGACCCCTTCTTCGGGCCCCAAGGAAATCCGGCCTCTTTTCTTGATTTGGGGCTCGCCTGGTTGGCCGCCGAGGATCCTGGTGCTGGGATAGCCGAGTCGGACAATCGACGCCTTCTGGATCGGTTTCCTGAGGTCTTGGTTTTGCGGGCGCTCCAGGGTTTTCGTCTTTGTTGAGAGGAAATCAGGTCCTTTCTGATCTCGAATTGTGCTTTGGAGTACTGGGATTGGTCACATGGAAGAGGACTGCACTTTAAGGTTTGGGTGGGTTCCTTGTCTACTCTGGTAGACCGGTTCATCTGCAGTGGCTTTGGTGGTTCTGGAAGTAGGCAATGCTGTACTAGCACGAACTGATCTGGGTTATTTCTGGTTTTTCTGGCTTCCTCCTTTGTGTAAGTTTGATTTTGCCACGAGAGGAGAAAACCTTGCTGAGTGATTACATAGTGTTATAGGTAGGTTTATCCCCAATTCGAGGGTGTATGTCGTTTTCTTGACTGATTGATGTGGGTTGGGTCGAGAGCAATGGCGAGGTTCTGAATCTGGATATGCGTGTGGGGACATGGTGCAGAAGCAGGGGCATGGCTGGTGGTCCGTTCCCTTACCGGAACAACGTTACTGGAAAGTAGGATTTCTAGCCAAACGAGGTTCACTGTGCAATGTCTCGCTGCTTCCCATTTCCACCACCAGGATATGAAAAGAAGACAAGTGACCACATAGACTTGCTAGCAGAGGTGCTGAAGTTATAAGCATTCATTAATATGTTTGTTTTAATTTACCTTTATTTTGTTGGTTTATCATCTTTTGGTTGTGTGCAAGCTATTTTTGTATTGGCTGAATCTTATTCCTTACTTTTGCAGATAACATGTTGTATGTATCCTGCGTGGCAAAAACTTCTGGTTCAATAAATTATCTGGTTTTGCTTGAGACTATTAATCACAAACTGAAAAATGCATAACTGTTAAGTACTTTGCAACTAAGACTATATTAATCGCTTTGTTGATTGCCTTATCACATGTCAGTGCGGCAAGTTAAATACCGGATTAGTTCTAATGGTGATGGGATCTTATTTTATGACACTGAACTATATTATGGTCTTACATTTGTTGTTTTAGATCACCTGAAGTTTGATGTTGGATTTTGGTGGTGCTCCTTTTCCCTTTAAATAATGAGCCAAACATTCTAGGATTTCAGTCTTATTATGTGGTTTTCAACTTTGGCTCTCATGGCTATTTTTATCCAATTTTCTAGTGCCATTACAGCAGGAAAGGATTTTTTACCTTACCATGTTCAACTAAAAAGCCGTTGAGATCTGTTTTCTGTTATGTTCAATTCATAACTTATGGTGGACAATACAACATCTTGATGTATCATGTTGGTCTTTGTTATTGAAGTTACTCATCTTTATATGTTTCATTTCACTTAGCTATATTTTTCATAGAATTAAATACTATGGCATACCAAGCATTCTGTATCAATCTGACTGGGTACTTGTACACAGCTACTGTGGTATGCCACATAATTATCAAACTCCTTGCTTTTTAATAATTTTTTGGTGTCTGTTTAGAATGTACCATCTGGAACATCCTGGTCCTATTAGTGTCCATTACTAGTAGTGGTACCAGTACCAATAGTGAGCTTAAATTTTAAACTTGATCTTTTTCACATTTTTATTTGATTTTTTCACTTATCATTTGATTTCATGTTTTTTGTTTGCTACTAAGTCTACAATTGTAACTTGTGAAGTTTTACTGTGCTGAAGCTTGTGACGGTAATTTTAAGTCTTACCACACTTAAACTTCATGCTATCTGTGACACAAACTTTTTTTTTTCTCAAAATTATATCTTTAGTTGAAAGAGGAAACAAGTTTTCATTTTTATCTTTTAAAATTTAGTTAAGTACAAGCCAACTTATTTAGTTCTTGCCATAATCATTCTTTGGATGAATTTGATTCCTTTAATTTAAATCATTAACATTCTCTTCAGAGTACTTGAAGATTTAAAATGGCTTTCTAGTTGAGATTCTCTCTGGTAGTTAAATGTTAATACAGAAGCTTGAGTGAGGTAGGGCTAGCACATACTTAGCACTCCTAATGTGCTGACAGTGCCGTGTAGGCTTTTGACTTGTATTTTGGTTCATTATACCAGTGTGAAACTTTGTCTTTAAGTATTACATCTTCTGTAAATATGATTATTAGAGACCGATATGATATGATGCAGATTAACCGATATACATTACTGAAAAAGTTTAGTTACAGTAAGGATAGGGATATTAAACTATGCAACAAATCTGCACTTTTGTTTAGGGGTAAGAAATTATGGACTATTTTTGTAGGTAAAGGTGATAATCAGTGATGTACAATCGAAATGAATTTTTAATGTATGTTACGGGGGAAATATCTACTCTTAGTAAAAAGAATCATAGAGAAAGCAAGAAGTATCAATGAGAGAAGAAATTATCATTTGTTGTCACTGATAATTTTGATAGGTGATACAAATGATCTAAATTTATTCACTGATTTTGTTGATCGTCTATTGCTCAACATTAAAAATTGAAGTCTCATAAGAATTATCTGCATAATACTTCTAAAATCACCCAATGTGTTAAGCTCAAACATTATTTAAAAGTCTGATTCTTCGGATATATATTGTAATCAACAATAGAGTTTGATGTGGATGTGGGAATATTTATATGTATTTTGTAGGAGAGTTCCATTTTTTTTAGTAACTAGAGAAGTAGAGCTTGGACACTCAGTTGGAAGGTAGTCTCAATAAGTAAAGCTTGGATAGTCATGTGAGACAGCTTTTGCACTTTGGGTGCTAATCATGACATTTTATGATGTACGGTAAAAAGAGATTTCTTAATGTGCTACTAGCCTTGTTACCTGCAATCCTCTGCATTTTTACAATAGAGGGCAAGCTTTAATTCAATGGTGAGGTTGCATCTTTGCACCATGGTGAATAGAGTTTGAGGTATGGAAACAATCTCTCTCTACTTATAGAGACAAGGCTGCATATGTTAGACTCTTCCCAGACCCAGCATTGGCGGCATTGGATTCATCCAAAACTAAATATCAATTTATGAAAACTATTGTATTTTACTCATATAAGAGGGCAACCTCTGGTTTCATCATAAGGGTGCTCCTTTTTGACATGGGTAACCACAATTCAAGTCACGGACTTTGTCTTTTTGTTTCCAAAGGTAAGACTATATATGTCATGACGGGAAGCTTTGTATCAGTGGGATCTCATGCTTTGAAACTCAAAGCCTTGTATCGGTGGGATCTCATGCATTGAGCTCCCCATTATAGCTTTAATTTATAGGAGCATCGTGATTGTTTCTGGGAGTCATAATTCCAGGGTTCTGCTACTCACTGATTTTTGAGATACATTTAGAAAATGTTGAAACTGTTTATGTTGCCATTTCGTTAGTTTATAACTTGATGTCATTTTGTAATGTTGTGTATGAGATTCATACTTCTTAATTTACCTACAAGTGTTTTCTTATGTTCCAAAAATGCAGTCATTTTAAACTTCTTAGGATTTAATAATTTAGGTGCCTTACCTTGATATATGTTGTTCATCTAAAATACTGATGTATTAAAGTTAGTGGGAAGCTTGATGATATAAGCTCCTAGGTGCCAAACATCTAATTAGTGCAGTTGATTAGTTTATGTTGAATATGATATTTTCTTTCTGATGTTTCAGTTGGTTTGATTTAAATTTATATCATGTTTTTTCCCTATGTGCAGCTTAGTGATAGCTATCTGGATTAACATTAGATCGGTTATTGGGGGGGTTCTTTTCTTGGTTCCTTTACTTTTTGGATGTTGTTTTCTAATATATTATGATATCTGGATAATGGCATGCAAAAATTTTTCAGTTGGCTGAAGTAGCTCTTCGTGTTTACATGTTGATAATTAAGTTAATGTCTTTGTAATGTTGTTAGATCATTTTTGGTGAGGATCTGAAACTTCAAACTTGTTTACCTTTGCTTCTGTGGTCAATTTTGTCAACTTTTAGGAGAAACGAAAAGAGAAGAAGCATAAAAAGGAGAAGGACAAAGAAAAGAAAGAAGATAAAGAAAGAAAAGACACAGATCGGAGTAAAGATAAACACAAGGAAAAGAAGGACCGAAAAGAAAAGCATAAAGAGAAGAAAAGAAAGAACAAGAACAAGGACAAAAGCAGGATATTATATGACAGGGCTGACAAACAGACTGAGTCTCCACATGGAGACATGCTTGGAGAATGCAGTCGGAAGACTGATGAAACTAAACCTTCTAAATTTGCTGAGAAATTGGATAGGAAGATTGAAGATGAAGAAAAAATGGCAGCAAACAGAGAGGCTGAGAACTTCAGTGGCCCAGTTCAAAAAAGCATCGGTAACTTGGCTGCTGCGACTGCAATGGTCAAGGAAAGAGTTGCTGGTGATAAAATCGTTCCCCCCACCATGGGTCCTCTACAAAGGAGAATTGATGGTTTTGAAAGGCCAACCGACAAATTTACTTTTTCTACTCAAAGAAAAAATGAGGCACCGGACTCTGCAAATGCAGTCAAGAAGGAAAAAAGTACACATGACAAATTGGTTCCAAAACTTCCTAGTACAGGACAAAAAGGAAATGGTCATACAAAATCACCCTTGGAATACCCGGTGGGTTCTGTTCATAAAAGATTTGAGGGTCCATATGCTGCAGCTGCAATGGAAATTGATAACCAAAATAGTAAAAAAGTTGTCTCAAGCTCCAACAGTGACGTTCCAAGAACCATTAATGGGATGGGCCAACCAGCACAAAGCTTTTCTGCTTGTAAAAATGTTAGTGCTATTGGTCTTGCCACTAAGATGGAGGACAGAGGGCCAGCTAACAAAATCCTTCAAAACCACATCCTTGCAGAGCAAAGAAGAGTTGTTGGGATGGACCAGGCAGTGGCGAGGGATGCCAGCAACAAGATTGAGGAGGGGAAAGCGAAGAGTAAGGAGAGGGATGCTGATGATAGGAAAGAGGAAAGACATAGGGACCGGGCTCGTGATGAGAAGAAAATCAAAGATAAAGACAAGCACAAGGGCAAAAAGAAAGAGAAGACGAAAGTAAAGGAGAAAGGTGAACAGAAGGATAAAGAACTAAAAGAGCCAAGAGATGGCAGCAAAAGGGATCAGTTAGATAGTCTAGATGTAAAAACTTTAGCACCTCAGACAGATAATGCAGAGAGTTACCTTACTGATGAAACTATGAAGAAGAGAAAGGAAATTGATACAAATGGTTTTTCCAATGGTAAGTCATCTAATTTATCTATTCCTTTGTAATCCTGCAAGTACTCTTAGTTTCTATGGTGTTATAAACCTCATTTTTTTGGTTTATATCACTACATTGTCCCTGACATTGCAGAGAATAATTTGAGGCCCGACAAATTTCCAAAAACAGATCCTTCATCTCACCTTCGTGAAGAGAATGGGAGGACACTGGAATCATCACATGTTGGTGCAGCTTGTTCTTCATTAAAACTTGGAGCCATAAACAATGTTCCGGTGGAAAAGCCAATAGATAACAAGGAACACAAGATAAATGGCAAAGCGAGAGCTCAGACATTCTCCGACGGATCGAGGCATCCAGTTGCTGCCGATAGTGGTGCAACTGGTAAAGCTTATACAATTCCCCACCCAGACTCTGTGCATCTTGACAAAATATATTCTATTCCCAATGTGGATGAATGGCCCGAGTATGATGACCAAGAGTGGCTATTCAGCAGCTGTCACCTGCTGCAAAAGCCGAAGACACAGCTTGGAGGTGATGAGGTACCCCAGGTTTGGTCCGAAGTACTCAGAATCGAGTCAGAGGATGTCGTTGCTTTGCCTTATGTCATACCTTTCTGATATCAGATGTTCCCGATAAGTGCCTGATTTACCTTGGAAGATATGGCAGCATGAATAAATAGGTGATTTGTTCTTTTGGTGCCTTCAGTTTCCATATCATCCCTGTTATTTCTGCTATGAGCTTCCTGGCTGAGTGAGAAAAAAAAAAGTCAAAGAAAGATGGCTCTATACTTGCAAGACTTGGATAAACTAGCATTCATATGGTTCAAGTCTGAATTATTTTCAGATACATAAGTGATTCAAGTCCATGAAATAGAAGGGAGATATTGCTAGATCATTACGGCGCTTCCACTGTCTTCAAGTGTTCAGAGGAGAGCATGGTCTTCTTGCACTGTCGCACAATTTTGATTTGTATCAATGTAAATCTTTTGGTAAACAGAAATGTACATTGGAGGGGGAGAGGAGATGATGATATTGAGTCTACTGTGATTCATCCATGTTTCAGTTGTTATGGTTGGTTGACTTCTCTTTCTCACTCTCTCGGAAAGTTTTGATTTGTATCATATTCTACCATTTTTCATTATGCAGTCAATGATCTTATTGCTTCCAAGTCATGATGAATGGTGCAAACTTGGATTCACATCAATCATCTATTCCTATTTTTCTTTGTCGACTATGAGGAAGAAATGTAACATATATATATATATATAAGAGATCATTTAGTCGATTGGTCATTGATATAGTCTGTAGGCTCAGAAGGAATTATCTCATAATTTTATTCTTTCAGAATATGTAAACTCTAAAAAATATTTTGAAAATAAGAGAGACATGATAGACTTATGAGTTTTTGATTCTCATATTCCTTACATTGGTTTTCGTATTCATGAGATTAAATAATTATATATATATATATATATATATATATATATATATATATATATATATATATATATATATATATATATATATATATATATATATATATATATATATATATATATATATATATATATATATATAGATGATGATGATGATGATATGGATTAGAAGACAATAATTCACAGACACTCATCTCGAACTCAGGTGTTCGACGTAATGTCCACTAGTTTGCTTGCAGTTGTTCGTGACATCTGACACGATCCTTTCGACCATGCATCTGCCATCCATGAAGATCTCAGGGTACGTCTCCTGCAAGCCGCCAAGCATCCTCTTCGCCGCCTCCACAATCTCCACGGCTGCTGCGTCGATCAACCAGTGAGAGCCCGAACCTACGGCTTCAACAAGTGCGGCGACCCTGTCCGAGATCGGCACAAGCACGCCTCTAATAAAGCTCCAAAAGTGTTCGATCTCGGCCGCCAAAGAACTCACGCACCAAATCGCAACAGGATGAGAAGAGCTGCTCCCAAAGAACTCACACACCAAAACAGTGTCTTCAGCATCGTATCCTGGGGAGGAACTCCCATCAATGCCATCAAAAGGAGAGGATAAGATTGAACATATTTTACATAGCCATGGAGAAGAGATGAGGTATCACTGTCACCAGATGGAACCTCAAGAACACTATTAATGGAAGGCACTGCATCAGAAAGGGACAATTCTTCCAAAGACATTATAAATTCTGCTGACCAAGCGCAGGCCAGTTTCAGATGAGGTGAAGGTGATGAATGGGCTTGTTCAATGGACAACGCTGGCTCAGGAGGGAGACTGCAGCTGAACACTTTCACAGCGGAAGTGAAGCTGCATGGAGACCTTTGTGTCAGTGATGTGATGCTTTCTTTTCGATGTCAGAGAGATAGATGATGGAATCAATGATGGAAAGGGAGGTTGGTGTAAATGCCAAATCAATATATTTTTTTGATCTTTTATTATATATTTTTAAAAGAATTTTGAATTTTATTTTGTTACCCTGAGTTGTATGCAAGAGATTAGTAGGGGTGCTTTGAAGCTGCATGTAATTTATATCAGAAGAAAAATTATCCATTAGAAAGGTATTTATATCGTTCGATACTTCATGTTTATATCGACGACAGTGATGTGATGGTAGGGGTGCTTTGAAGCTATATCGTTTGATACTTCTTGGTAGAAGTGCTTTGAAGCTACATGTAATTTATATTAGAAGAAAAATCATCTAATAGAAAAGTCGATATAAGATTTATATCATTTAATTTATAAAATTTTGATCATATAAATATAATTAAATTAAATAATGTAATTTTTGATATCGTTCAATTTTTTATATCGTGCAATTTTTTATATCATTTGAAGAAAAATCATACAATTTATATCGTTCGATACTTCTTGGTAGGGGTGCTTTGAAGCTACATGCAATTTATATCAGTAGAAAAATCATCCAATAGAAAGGTCGATGTAAGATTTATAACATTCAATTTATAAATTTTGATCATATAAATATAATTAAATAAAATAAATTTTTTTTTGAATTAAATCAAAGTTAAACCATCAACTCTTGTATAGATCCGAAGAATTTTTCTTCTAATATCTTTAGATTTACTAGAGAAAATATTAAAACCACTCAAAGTATATATTTTTTTCTTTATAAAAATACTTACAAAACAAACAAATCTTGATTTCTAAGGGTTCTTTTTTACACTTAGTTTCTTGTTCATCAACTAATCTTGTTGTCCAAATAATTTGGATTAAAGAACTTTGTTCACTTGATCCTAAACATCCTTTATTCCTTTCAAGAATGGAAAGTATGCCATTTATCTAAAGAGACAAATAGAAGCTCTCACCACTCTGCTTTGTTTGCTTAAAAACTCTAAGATGAGTAAATGTTAAAGAGATGAATGACACCTTAATCTGCATTCCACTTTGTGCTGATGCTTTTTAATGCAATATAGCTTTTACTTTCCTTGGAATGAACTAAAAAAAGTAGGAGGGAGTGCTTAAAACTTCCACTGGATACTTCAATTGATGCTTAGTTGATTCCATCACATGAATCATTAAACAGTCACCCAAACAGTGCAATGAACACCTTTCTGCCATCACCAAACTTTGCTGGTTGATGAAAGCATGCCTGTCTCCTCCACAGATTTCAAAGAAAAGAAAGCAGCTTTCTCTGAGACAGCCACAGTCTTTGTACAACCATGTGAAAGGTTATACCATCAGCATCATCGGTTAGCTTCGGGAATCAATGCCGTGGTTGGCACCAAAGAATCTGAAACTAAAAGTTTGGGATGAAGAATAGAGTCCAGGTTTCAATGTGAGGCACATGATTCAGGGTGGTTGTCTGCATGCTGCTAATGAAGAAGGAGAAGAAGGTGGGGGAGAGAGAGAAAGAGAGAGAGAGAGAGAGAGAGAAAGGGGGTCTCCCAAAGCAGAGCAAAAGAGACAGAAACATGTGAGTGTGAGGCTCAAAAGAGACAATTTTGAGTAGTCAGCTTTAGGAGAAGCATCCCATCAACTTTCTCACACAAATGAGAAAGGCAGAAGAAATGAAAAAAAAAGGGGATTTTTAATGCACTGTCAAATTCAACTAAAGAAATTTTTGCACACAACATTCTTTTTCTAACTGTTAGAATAGTTTTTTGGGTGCTTTCTTTGTACTGAAAAGTCTGACACAAATAATGTTTATTCTTTTATTTTAAGAACTGAGAATTTAGGGCTTATTTATGAAATTAATTAAAAGTTTTGAGGATAAAACATGTGTCATATTTTTGGTATTAAATTATATATATATCTATGTTAAATTTATAAATTGGCTGTGACAATTAGATGCATTTTTTAAAACTAATAACATGATTATTTTTTCTTACATTTAGAAAAAAAAATCACCACCTGAAGCAAATTAATAATAATGTCTAAATTATTTAGTGTAGATTATATGAATCTTTTATCATCTTATATCTATATAAAAAAGTTATGTCTCTAGTTAAAGTAAAAATATTTATATTTTTATTATTTATAGCTTTTAAGTCTATAGTAATTGTATTACTACTTCTCACCAATAATATAATTTTTTTCTTACATTTAGGAAATATAGTAGTCCAAACATAATAAGGATGAATTTTTGAAAAAAAAAATAATATTTTTTAAAAATTTCTACGTAGCACACAAAAAATTCAAAATAATACTCTTAATCGTGTGAAAATATTATTTTGCCCATTCTTTTATCATGTAAGGTTGACTCTCTCTTCTTATAGCCTTGTACAAAGGTTGGTCGTCCCCCTTTATCATAACCCTCATGCAAGGGTTAGTTACCCCTCCTCCATTATGTACATGATCATCATTGCAAGTTATTATGTTCCGATGAGATCAATTGTGTAGATAATGATCGGCAAACTAGGTTAGGTGGAAGAGACAAACGATGAAAGGATAGGGTGATCATTAAAAAAAAATTATTTTTTTGAAATATATAATAAGGATGAATTTTTGAAAATTTCTACATAGCACTCAAAAAATTCAAAATAATACTCATAATCATGTGAAAATATTATTTTGTCCCTTTTTTTGTCATGTGGGGTTGACTATTTCTTCTATAACCTTGTATGAGGGTTGGTTGCCCTTCTTTATCGTAATCCTAGCATAAGAGTTGGTTGCCCTTCTTTATTGTAACCCTCGCATAAGGGTTAGTTGTCCTTCCTCTATTGTGTACGAGGTTATCATCGTAAGATATTAGATTCTGACGAGGATAATGGTGCAAACGATGATTGACGAACTAAGCTAAGTGGAAGAGATGATCGTTGAATGAATAGAATATTTATTTTTAAAAAAGTATTATTTTAAAATTTTTTAAAATAGGAGTGTTGAAAAAAGAAAAAAATATTAATTTTTTTCAATAATTCGCCCAAATAATAATAAGAAAATAGAAAGTAATGCCTATAAAGGGTTACTCACAAAATTTCCTAAGTCTTTGGCCTCCCCCTATAGATAGAGAGCCTTTTGACTCCACTGAAGCTACCCTAACAAAGCATCGAGTTGCCTTCTGAGTTGGGGTATGAAGTGTTCGCAGATGGTGTTTTCTCTTGGACCTTCTGATGTGTCCCTGCAACTTTCTGTACATGCATGATGGAGACATCAAGATCCACAAGGGTCCACAAAATAATTGCAGAGACATACATGAAGCAACAACAGGAAGAAGCCTTAAAACACAAACAGAGATTGTTCTAATGAAACTTGCTTTCCTCATGTGCACAACCCAAAACACATGAATCATCATAAAATATTTTCTCTCTCAATTGATATACAAGTAAACAAAAACAAAAACAAGAAGATTGGATGTGATCCGGCACACGGATCACCGTAACGGACGGTTCGATTTGATCCAATTAAAATAATATTTTTTAAAAAATTTAAATATGATAATTTAATTAAACAAAATTACAAGAGTAATCGCAATGTGACAAACTATTGTCGTCTGTGATTGTCTATGCTGCTCACAATCTTTCTATCGATTACTTCTCCATCTTGTTGGCTTCATCTCCTCATCACTCCTTATTATGGTACATCGTAATAATAGACAAAGACCCTTATAATCAATAGAGGTAAAATATCCAAAATTACATTCCTTCATAAAACTAGAAGAAACTATTAATAATTCATTTAAGTAAAAAACTTCAGTTCTAGAATTTTACAATTTTAGTTGAATAAAAAGAAAAAAAAACAATTCTTTCATATATTTTACATGAAAAATCCTAATTTTTTCTATCAATAAAAACAATAGTACTAAATACGGAAGAAGCCAATATAATCCAAGCGGCCAATTTGTCTCCGCCCATAGCAAGAAAGTGACCAATTAGCGCACCCAAACGTACGCGTACAAGTATTTGTACGAGCTACGCATCCATTACGGCGTAACGGCTGTTGGATGTACCCGTTTGGGTTTTCTATGCGGACGTACGCAAGTCTTCTCGTCCGGTAGAATTCCGCTCACATGGCCGTATCGGTGATTGATGTCGCGACCGCCTCCATTTCGCATATCTCACCGTCCGATCAGATCACGCGCATCTTAATGCATGATCCGACGGTATAGGATGGTTCTGTACACCCTCTGCCGTCCCTCCGCTTTCCATTACTGGAATTCCCCCCTTCGACTGTCAGTAGCACTCAAAAGTGCCGTCTCTTTGAGGGGGGAAGAGATAGAGAGAGAGAGAGAGAGAGAGAGAGAGAGGACATTGGCGAGATCTTGGGAGATGGAGGGCGAGGAGAACCGGAGGGGGCAGACGCCAGGTGAGGGTCTTCTCCTGTGCTTCGTGCTCTTCGCGTTGCCTGGATTCTTTTGGTGTAGGTTTTTGTGTGGTTTTGGGGCTTAGATAGTCTGTTTCCTCTTCTTGAAGGGAGCGCGAGCCATGGAGGTGGGAAGGTGTGCCACCGGTGCGGGTGGGTGTACCCCAACCCGCACCCCAGCAAGAAGCACCGGACGGCCCACCGGAAGCACTGCAGCGCGGCGGCCTCGGGGCTGTCGGATGGAGCCGCCGACGTAGCCGCAGCCGTGGAGGTGAAGAAGGCGCCTCCTGAGCAGCTCTCCGATGAGGACCCGAGGAATGTGTATGGTACGGAGTCATAACTTTTTACCGTTTTGTGCCTTCTGTTGCTCATCTTTTGGGGTTTGGTTGGTGCGATTGAGTTATTTTGCAGGAGAGGAGGTGGTGGAGGAGGAACCAAAGCCGGAGGGGAAAAAAGGGGGAGGAATGGTCCAATCTGGAGTAGACGTTGAAGAACTGTGTAAAGGTGCGATCTTGGAGGCCGACGCCGCCGGTATGTGGACTACGTTGTGGCGATCTTTCATTTCCTTTATTATTTTCAGCTTATACTTTCATGAGATTGTCGAGGTTTTTTGGGTGGATTGTTTATCTTTACATAGCATAGGCCAAAAGGCTTGAATATGCTATCAACGTTTGCTGTTTTGATCTCTGTGGAATTTTATTGCGTGCTGTGTTCTCTTTATTCTTTCTTTATTTTTTTGTTAATGGTTATCTTCTCTTACAATTAAATGGTAGAAAATTACTACCAGATTGTTAAATTGATGAACCAATAGACTTCTTTTGATTGGTAAGAAAGATAAGATTATGTGATGAATTGAGTTGTAATTTAATGACTTCCTGAATTGACAGTTTTATGGACAATTCAACTGTTTGTAAATTGGAACCATCAATTCTTAACCAGTCTGCGTTTTTCATGACTCCAAGGCTTGAATTATTGAAAGGATTGACATCAGTTCTTTCCTTACATGTTAGCTGTGAATTCGGCATATCTTTGTACAGAACAAATTTCCTTCTTATTTTTTGTTCAAATTTTTTTGGGTGGATTTTTATCTAACATATACTTCTTACTGTCATCGTTGACAAATTCTGCCATCATTCTATGAGTTCACAGAGATGTTTTGTACAGCTCATGTATGGCTTGTTCCGTTGTTACCTGAAGTCTTATACTTGTCCTTGGACTAGTGTAATGTGCATGATTTATGTCATATAAGCTTAACTTGCTAATCATTTACCTTTTGTTTGGTATGTGAAAAGGGTAATTTAAAATATCTTAAGAAACTACATCATGGACTGGGATTCTCTGTTGTACCTAACTGGTGCAGTGCAGCAGAGGACTGTTTGCTATGACTAGTCCTCTAGACATCTGAAACTATTGACCAGAAGTATGAATGTGCTGTACCGTTGCAGTTCAAAAGAAGCTTATGAATCTTTGGTGAAATATTTAAAATGAGATTAACAATTTAAGTATGTAGATTTGAACAAGATATGTTATTCTAAAGACACTTCCTTGCTGTATAGTTCTTCTCATTTGATTTGAAATTTTCACAATGCACTGTACCAATGCAGATTATTCTCCCGAATCAGATGCTTCATGTCATGGCAACAAGGTTCCGAGTTCTGATGTGGAATCAACTGCAAGTCAACTGGATGACACAATACACTTGGACAATGATTCAGTCACATGCCGAGGTGATAAGGTCTGTACAATGGAAGGGATAGATAGTTCATCTGAGTCGCAGATTCTACCTGATGGTTCTTGTGCTATTCCTCTGTGACAGACTCTGAGTTTCAGAGGATAGACAAATCCATGGAGTTTAGCATGATTGTAGATCAAGCAAATGCAATAACCACACTGATTTCTGGTCTTCCTGATGAGGTTTCGGCAAATACAATGGAATTTGAATCAATCATCTGCACTTCACCAGATGAGAAGACTGATGTTGCAGGGACAAATCTCCCAAGTTCAACCATTCTGCAATGATGGGCCATCCATGGGGTTGTAGCATGATTGCAGATCAAGCAAATGCAATAAACACGCTGGTTTTCTGGTCTTCCTGATGAGGTTTCGGCAAATACAATGGAATTTGAATCAGTCATCTGCACTTCACCAGATGAGAAGACTGATGTTGCAGGACAAATCTCCAAGTTCAACCATTCTGCAATGATGGGCCATCCGTGGGGTTTAGCATGATTGTAGATCAAGCAAATGCAATAACCACACTGATTTCTGGTCTTCCTGATGAGGTTTTGGCAAATACAATGGAATTGAATCAGTCATCTGCACTTTACCAGATGAGAAGACTGATGTTGCAGGACAAATCTCCAAGTTCAACCATTCTGCAATGATGGGCCATCCGTGGGGTTTAGCATGATTGTAGATCAAGCAAATGCAATAAACACGCTGGTTTCTGGTCTTCCTGATGAGGTTTTGGCAAATACAATGGAATTTGAATCAATCATCTGCACTTCACCAGATGAGAAGACTGATGTTGCAGGACAAATCTCCAAGTTCAACCATTCTGCAATGATGGGCCATCCGTGGGGTTTAGCATGATTGTCTCCCAAGTTCAACCATTCTGCAATGATGGGCCATCCATGGGGTTTAGCATGATTGCAGATCAAGCAAATGCAATAAACACGCTGGTTTCTGGTCTTCCTGATGAGGTTTCGGCAAATACAATGGAATTTGAATCAGTCATCTGCACTTCACCAGATGAGAAGACTGATGTTGCAGGACAAATCTCCCAAGTTCAACCATTCTGCAATGATGGGCCATCCGTGGGGTTTAGCATGATTGTAGATCAAGCAAATGCAATAACCACACTGATTTCTGGTCTTCCTGATGAGGTTTTGGCAAATACAATGGAATTTGAATCAGTCATCTGCACTTCACCAGATGAGAAGACTGATGTTGCAGGACAAATCTCCCAAGTTCAACCATTCTGCAATGATGGGCCATCCATGGGGTTTAGCATGATTATAGATCAAGCAAATGCAACAACCACACTGATTTCTGGTCTTCCTGATGAGGTTTCGGCAAATACAATGGAATTTGAATCAGTCATCTGCACTTTACCAGATGAGAAGACTGATGTTGCAGGACAAATCTCCAAAGTTCAACCATTCTGCAATGATGGGCCAGCCATGGGGTTTAGCATGATTGTAGATCAAGCAAATGCAATAACCACACTGATTTCTGGTCTTCCTGATGAGGTTTTGGCAAATACAATGGAATTTGAATCAGTCATCTGCACTTCACCAGATGAGAAGACTGATGTTGCAGGACAAATCTCCCAAGTTCAACCATTCTTCAATGATGGGCCATCCGTGGGGTTTAGCATGATTGTAGATCAAGCAAATGCAATAACCACACTGATTTCTGGTCTTCCTGATGAGGTTTTGGCAAATACAATGGAATTTGAATCAGTCATCTGCACTTCACCGGATGAGAAGACTGATGTTGCAGGACAAATCTCCCAAGTTCAACCATTCTGCAATGATGGGCCATCCATGGGGTTTAGCATGATTGCAGATCAAGCAAATGCAATAAACACGCTGGTTTCTGGTCTTCCTGATGAGGTTTCGGCAAATACAATGGAATTTGAATCAGTCATCTGCACTTCACCAGATGAGAAGACTGATGTTGTAGGACAAATCTCCCAAGTTCAACCATTCTGCAATGATGGGCCATCCGTGGGGTTTAGCATGATTGTAGATCAAGCAAATGCAATAACCACACTGATTTCTGGTCTTCCTGATGAGGTTTCGGCAAATACAATGGAATTTGAATCAGTCATCTGCACTTCACCAGATGAGAAGACTGATGTTGCAGGACAAATCTCCCAAGTTCAACCATTCTGCAATGATGGGCCATCCGTGGGGTTTAGCATGATTGTAGATCAAGCAAATGCAATAACCACACTGATTTCTGGTCTTCCTGATGAGGTTTCGGCAAATACAATGGAATTTGAATCGGTCATCTGCACTTCACCAGATGAGAAGACTGATGTTGCAGGACAAATCTCCCAAGTTCAACCATTCTGCAATGATGGGCCATGCAATTTGGAGATTACTGCTGGTGAACTCTTTGAGACTCCTACTCATTTATCAGCTTGTGGTTATCAGATTGCATTGCCTGCTAACTCACCAGTAAATGGAAATGACCCGGAGCATCCGCATTCATTACCAATATCATCGAACATGCTTTTGGTTGAATCTACCAAGGTGAAAATTGAGTCTCTTGAAGACTCTGGGTTGGTGGAACCTGATCTTACAATTTGTGCAAATGCTGAAGCAGGAAGCAACATAGGTAGACATGTAATTGATGAGTTGTCAGTTGTAGAATCAGATAAAAATGCCAGTATTATTTCTTCAACCTTGCCAGTTAATGTCAATGAGATGAACGTCAATGAGATGGAAAGGGATGAGTCAAAAGATGAATGCAACTGTCAGGATATGAACTGTGATAGTTCTCAGGTGGTCGATGAATTTGAATTTGAATTTGGGGAATCAGCGAATAAGTTTGAAGGTCCTAAAGGAGAATCAGACTGGCTTAAAACACCTGAACAAGTTCCAAGTGTAAACAAGGCAATGGATTTAGATGATCGAGTACCTAATTCATGTGAAACTTGTTACCTGTACAAAGGAAAGGGTACCAACCCATCTGATGAAGGAACCTCAGCTGATAATTTGAGGGTTGCAGATTCTGCTGTCTCACTTTCTGGTATGAGCCAATTTAGTGCAACAACTGAAATAAATAATAATAGTCAAATTGTTAGACAAGGAACAACAGAAATAAACATTGATGCTCTGGTTGAGGATAAAAATCTTGAAATGTTTAAAGAAAATAATATGGATTTTAAAAAAAATTCTCAACCTGAAGGTCATGCCACAGAATTGGAGCCTCCAACCAGAGATGATATTGGAAGGACAGAATTGCAGAACAACGAGGATGTAATTGTTGCAGATAGTGTCTTAAGCTTAACTCAAGAGGATTTCAGCTTCAGGTGTTTACGTAGTGTTTTGAATAATTACTTGGATCAACAGGATGTCCAAGAAACTCCTGTAGAAAGATTCAAACAAAATGCTGATCTCGATGAAACCATTGATCAGTCTCAGAGGCAAGCAGAAGCTTTTTTCAAGGAAGAAATTTCAGAGAATGGGCTTCCTAGTGAGCATTATGATACACTGTATCCCAACAAAGATGAGACTAACAAAACGGAGACTACATGTGGATATCAACTGGAACTGCAGAATGTTTTTGTGGTTGGAAGCATTAACCATGTGAACAGTGACAATAATAACTCATATAACCCATTTGTTACAGAAATGGATCATGTGCCCACTGCTGAAAAAGAATATAGTCTTCTCACCATACTTGAGGACGAACCAAACACAAATGAACACAGTGAAGCTGGTTTGTGCCATAATGATGAAGAAATCCTTGAAACTGAGGAATGCTCTGAATCAAAAGTTGATGTGCGATCTTTTATTGGAAAGCCTGGCAATGATTATGACTCAAAAACTAGTGATAGATCTGGAGTTGCTCCTAGCATCTTTTATCAGTCTTCAAAAGAGGAAGATGTTCATGACAAATCTATGCAACAAAATGACTTTTATATTGAAAAGGTAGATTACTCGATCAATTCAAACAGCCATACCGGCAACATTGATGCGGTTTCAGAATCTGTTCCAGGTTAGAATTATATCTGTTTTTCTTTCTGTTTGATGCTAGCGGATGCTTTGACATACTCTGGAAATTCATTTTATTATTTGGGAGAAACACTCTTCGCATTGCTGCTTCAGGTTTATTTTAACAAACAGTCCATTCTGACAAAGAAGATCTAAGGCATTGAGATCAAGCAAACATAGATCCAACTACTAAATAACAGTAATGCTCATGTGATGTAGAACAGAATAGAGAGAACAGAGAAGTAGAGAGAAAGCAAGAGAGCAAGATAGCAAGAGAAGAGTGTAAGAGACTAGAAGAGAGAAGATGCAAGCATTTTTTCATTCAAATCTGAAGTGTTTGATTTATTGACAAGCTCCACTATTCATAAGGGTTTAGGAGTATTGGTACATTTAGTGAAGACAATGATTCCCAAAACTAATCTTTTAGGGAATTAGTATGTCTTCTAGAAATCCAAAATGTGACTTCTAGGATATCTAAATAGTAAATGAGTGTATTTAGTACCAAGGGAGTCCCTAGAAAAACTAAAAGATTTTTTAATTTTTAACACAACTTTTAGAATTTCTAGACTAATTAATTGATGACTTTTTGTTGATTATAAACTTTTCTAAAATTTTTTGTAAAGCTAGATAGTTCTTCATCATCATGTTTCTTCAAAATTCTAGGCGACCAAATTCATTTGGTCTGTATCTTATTTCTAATAACACAAGGGTATATTAGAAGGCAACGAAGAGGCACTATAAAAAAAAAAGGACATGGAAAAGGCTCTACATGATCCAGAGTAGAATTTCAGTGTGGTTGAGTCAGCATGCCCGATAGTTGCTAGAACTTCATTCCTGAGTGTCATTAAACTACCCATCTCATATGGAATCTTAGTTGTAGATGGTGATGCATAATTTATAATTTACAAGAGAAAAGTATTTGTCAGATGCCTAGAACTTCTGTAGGAGTCAGCATCTGTAACTCATTGTTGCAAACATTAGAAGTTGAGACTGGTGAACAAACATTTAGTTCTCTCAGTACCATTCAATTTATTTATTGACTTGGAAGATGTCATGGCCCCTGCAAGATTTGCACTTTGAACTTCTATGAGGTCAACACATGTGTTGAACTATCTACGAGGGCTTTTCTTCGATAATGAACTCGAGAGTTCTAAAGTGAACTGTTGTGTTTTGGACATGGCCATCGTCATCGAGTTATTTGAAGTTTAATCATAATTCTTTTTTCTTTTTAAGGGTCTTTTACCTGTTTCAAGAACTATTCTTTACCACTTCTATTTCAGATGGAGCAATACCATCCTTGAGTAGTGCAATGGAGGAAGGGTCCAATTTTGATGCAGAAGTTTCACCACCCACAGATTTTCTCGTCGCTAGGGATCTACACACTTCTGATCCAACAATAGAAGGTACTACTAACAAAAGCAATCTCGATCACAATGATACATTGGAAGATCCTTCTGATCCAGCAGCAGACTCTCTCGCCACTAAGGATCTACACACTTGTGATCCAGCAACAGAAAGAACTATTCACAATCTCGATTACAATGATACATTAGAAGAACCTTCCTTGATGCCCCTTGTGGAGCCAGAGCAGAAATCAGATTCTATTGAGAACAAATCAGTCCATGATTCCAAAGATGAACCGGAAGGAAGAAATATCAAAGAGGAGAACACTGCCGGCAAAGTACCAGACTCGAATGCTGGAAAACCACATGTTATGCTGAAGAATCTCCTTGCTGAAGCAGACCTTGAGAGTAAACAGGAGGCAACCGGCAGCCAAGGGTACAATGCATCACTGTCGTCCAAGAGAAGTTGTGGGGGTTCACAAGATGATGGACAATCACTGAGAACAGCAATATCCGATGGGCCCCTCGATACTCAAGCAGATCACAGGGAATGGAACTCTCCTGCTAGGCTCCCTGTCACCAAGCATGAGAAGAAGAAAGCAAAAGGAAGGCAATCTTGGGTACCATTCATTTGCTGTCCCTCTGTGAACTGAGTTCATATGCAGGAAATGGAACATTGTTGTCATTCTCTATCCTATTTCTATCGAAAATGTGATATCAAGATATTGCAAGTTAGTTGTAAGTATTAGACCTAGATAACATGATACTCTTCTTTTTTGCTTTGTTTTTTTTGTAAAATCCAGTTGATAATTCTTACTACATTGTTATTTGGCATCAGTTTCTTTATGTGATAAATGTTGGTACACAAGTATTTGGTGAGTGGCCTCAAATGTTGTCTTGATTAGAATGAAATCCAGTGGTTTATATCTATTCTTTGCAAGGATGAGACCCCCCCCTTCTTCTTCTTTCCTTGTTTTGTTCAGGTTAAAGCCTATTTGAGGTTTGCTGAACAATGATGCTTGTGGAGCTAACTAGAGACCAGTATGGGATTCTAATATAAGGTGAATGGGACTCTAAATAACTTATAAATTTTTAAATATTAATCGAAAAACATTTAGGTTCTAATGATAATAATAGTGCTACCATAGTCTTATGAATCAACTCAATTACTTTCCACATAATCTTTTTACATCATATTATTTATTCATTCTGATAAGGATGTGATAACTGACATTTTAAATTTATTGATCTAAAATTATATAAGCCCAAATCATTAGTACTGAAGTCAACAATTGTACTTCCAAATCCAGTAGGACTATACCTGGTGTTAAAAAAAAGGCAATATATATGTTCTCTCTTCGACTCATAACAGCTCAAATTTAGGTGGCTGCAGAGGCAGTGACCAAAAAGGTAAAGGTAATATAAATGTTCTCTCTTGCTGACCTCTTCAGGCGTTAACACCACAAAGAATGCAGCAAAGGAAGCATAAGGATCCAATTTTGGTGGATGAAAGTACAAAAACCAACCTCGATGGTAAATTGTCACTTTAAACCCTCACAACACTGGAATTGTCCACTACAGATGGTTGGACCATCACTTGATACGATCTCATGCATACAAAAAGTTTTCATGCCAAGTAAAAAGATCAAAGGAATCATAATGTATCTCGAATGGTCATAGGTAATGTTGTTAGTGACTTTCACCAGTTCGTCCCCGTCGCCTGCTGCCGATTGCCTAGTTTCCTGCTTTCTGTAGATTATTACCAAAAGCAAGGCGGGGGGTCATTCATGTGCATTTGCAGCATTAATTTCATGATTGTTTAACTTTCTAGGATAAAGAGTACTTACGCTGGCTTCCGTTGGCTCTAATTTGCTCATTTTAGCAAAGATGTTGCTGTAAAATTTGGCATCTTTCTTGTTGTATTCCTTCGTCTTCTCCTTCAAAGTTTTGTATTCCAATTTCACATCCCTATATTATGACACAACCATGAGTGGACCAAGTATCAATAGTGAATGTCTATACTCGAACAGTAGCATCAAAAAATATTTTCACTCTTGGCAAACCTGTTATCGGGATCAATTTCAAGCGCTTTCTTAATGTCCAACTCTGCAAGATCAAAGTCAGCAAGATGGATATAAGCTTGGGCCCTCCTATACAGGGCCTTAACATTTCTGCTCTCAGTCTCCAGCACCTAGATTTGCAATCGCTCATACTTAGTATACATACAAAATGAAGGACTACTCCATATCGGTCAATTCAACACATATGATGAGCTGAGATAGCGATCAATACCTTAGTGCAGAGCTTTTCTGCCTCTTTGTAGTCTTTGAGCTTCAATTTGCAGGCTGCATTGTTGAGACTGCATATTGCTTTCAGTGCTTTGGATTGCTTCTTTTCCTCTTCACTGAATGAGCTGTCATGATCGATGAACTTTGAACCCTGTACACAAAGAAGAACAAAAGAGATAAGTGACAAATATCAAAATAATTATATGGGACAAAGAGACAAGAAACTGATGAAATACTTAAAACACAACCTTTTCGTATGTCTTGGAAGCTCTCATATATTTGCCCATTTTGAACAGTGCATTTCCCTCTTCTTTCTTTTTAGCAGCTGCTTCAATCTTCTCTGCAGTGTTCATGTCCCATGACTCTTTCTCCTGAAGATATATGTTGTGAGATTCATTTGTTTCCAGAACTAGAATGTGTTGATCAAATATGTAAGTTTGGGAAGCGATACACACCTTTACAAATGATACAAGCTCAACTTCATAAATAACAGTGGAGTTGGCAGGAACCACAGCAAGGTCCTGCTTTGATTCATTGGACAAGAAGGCATATTCAGGTGGAATTGTCACCAAAGCAATCTCTCCCTTCTTCATTGTCACCACTGCTTGGTCAAGACCTTCGATAACTTTTTCTGTCAAAAACATCATGAATCAACCATATTCCTATTTTCATTCACAGTTGACGCAGACCCAAAAAAGAAAAAAAGGACAAAATGATAATAATACCTTCAGCAGTCTTGAACTCAAATGGTTCCTGCTCATCATGACCCTTCTTCACAAAAATTGTCCCATCTTGTAGTTTCCCAATCAGTTTCACTGGAGATACCAAACTAAAAATGCATCAGACGTCAACCTAAATGGAACCAAGTCATATGATTTGTGAATCACTACCTGTCACAACTGCTCCTTCATTTGGGCGATCATAACCTTCTCCTTCCTTGAGGATCATTTTAATGATCTTCTTGTCATCCCCTATCTGTGTAACAGTCTTCCAAGAAACTAACTCAAGCTCCACATAAAGATTTACATTGGGTGGCACGGCACCTTCGTCTCCAGAAGCTGGTCTACCTTTCTCACCAAACGCATCTGTCCTCCAAAAGCACATTGAACATAATTGCTAAGATTAAAGTTTATAACAATTTATCCGTAGTTAAACTACAAAATTAGTCTGATTAACTTACATTGCGGTTTCACAGTGAGAAGCACCTTTTCAGCCCTCTTCATAGTCTTTACAGCTTTAGCTAGTGCAGGACAGAAGAGACCTAACCCCAGAAACTTATTCCAGTAAGCAAATAAGACCAGCATTCCAAAAACACAGTTCGTTCATACTATACCAACCATCTTTAACAGTAAATTCTACTCCCTCTGATTTTGAGATAACAGTTCCATCCTCAAGCCGGGCTTCATATTTCACTAAAGATACAGAAGATATTGCCAATTTTAGGTTTATAAAGCACACATACAACAACCAACCAGTTTTCAAGGACAACAGAATGTACCGAGCACTTCATCTAAATCTTTTGGATTCTCCCACTTTTCTCCTTCCTTGAGGATTTTCTTGAATATACCACCATCTTTGCATATGTCCTTGACACTACACCATGACAGTAGCTCCACATCAAATTGGAGAGTGGCATTCGGTGGGATAGTGGGAGGAGAACCATGTTCACCATAAGCCAATTCCGGAGGAATGGTGAAGATGGCATTTTCACCCTTCTTCATGGTTTTAATACCTTGATCCCATCCCTTTATGACTTGACCTAAAAGAAGGAAAGTGCAAATAAGAGACTTACGCAATAGATTTCTTGACAGAGGTTCCAAAACATGCTGGTAACTGAGGTGTGCAGAACAGGAAGCATGCAAGAAATAGAAGTTGTGAACAGCTCATAGTCACTCTTCTGGTGCTGTTGATGCATATGTGCAGCAGACATTAGGCATAGTAGACAGCAAACACCCAAAGTAACAATCGAGTTTCCAGAAAAGGCAACTATTCATCATATCTTAGATAGCAACGAGCATGGTAGCATTGCTTTGGATAATCTATAACCACGAAATGAGCAGAAGCAAGTCTATAAAGGCAAAAGCTCACCTTGACCGAGCTTGAACTTGAACGGCGTACCCCGATCACGGCTCGAGTCGAACTTGGTCCCATCGAGCAGAGTCCCAATGTAGTGCACTGCGATCCAAAACCACAAAGGTCAGGTTTCTCGTCATCCCAAAACTCACTCGCCAAAACCAACGAAGGGAAAAGAAGAGCAAAACACGCTGCTTTTCACCAAAGCTCGACAACCCATGTACCTTCAACTTCGTCGCCGGCCTCCGGCACATCCCACCCGTCCCCCTTCTTGACGAGCTTCTTCTTGAGCCCCTGCTTCCCGATCTCCTTCTCCTCGCCGATCTCGAACGAGGGGTCCTCGTCGGGGAGATCCATCAGGCCGTCGTCCGCCGCCTCCTCGCTACCGGGGAGATCGAAGTCTTCCTCCTCCATGACGGCGGCTCGGAGCAGAGATTAGGGCAAGGGGATTGGTTTCGGACAACGCGGGCGATCGAACCGGAATGGGGCGGATAAAGACGAGACATTTATAGTGAGCAGCAAAGCAGAAGGGCTTCTAGAGACTTCTGAAGGGCGAGTGAAGCGTTTCCCTTTCGACCGCTTCTATGTATACAAAGATTATTCATTTTTATATATTTAATAAAATATTAATATTAATATTAATATTTTATTTTATCTAATTTAATGTTTATGATCGGATGGAATAGACGATTGTAATCCATGTATTTACTTGTTACTAACCTCTTCTTTTTTTCTTTCTTATCCTTGACATATGCCTCATACAAAACAGTTAATTCCAGATTTAAATTTGTTGTTGTGCTTAATATAATGAAAGAAGGGCGATTTTTCTAAAAGAAAGCTTCTCTTTTTTTTAAATGATGCCTCTCGTTTTTTGTTTTCTCATTTGATAATTTTATTTTTCTTTAATATCTTAAATACCTCGTATCGTCATATGGTCGCTTTCGTTTGCTGTCGTATGTCTACGTATCATCGTGAGGTATCATCGTTTTGATTTTTTTTTATTTTTGTGACTATTTTGAATGATGAGCATTTAGGATATTAGAGAATATGAAAATTAAGAATAATGGTATCATCCAAGAAAAGCAAAAATTAAAGAGCTTTTCCAAGAAAATCAATTACAACAGGATTAGCAAAATGAGCTTACTATTCATAATATTTTTTATTATTTATAATCCCTTAAAAATAATAAAATATTTTTATTTTTATTATTTATAATTTTAGTATTATGGATTTTATCCTTTGTTTTCATACAATTCCTTATTTTATTCTATGATAGAACCCTTATTTTATTTTGCTCTTTATCGCCACCATCACTAATAATATTGCTCACGATCGACGTTACTCATTATCGTCATAAATATCGTCCTCCAAGAAGGAAGAAAAAAAATTGGAGGAGAAAGATAGAGAAGACGAAGAAGAAGAAAATGATATATATATATATATATATACATATATATATATATATATACATATATATATATATACATATATATATATATATACATATATATATATATACATATATATATATATATATATATATAATTTTAAAATAGTAAAAAATTTAAAATATATATATAAATAATAAAGAGGAGGTTGCAAATAATAAAATTACTAATGGACCATGATGCTTCAACTCAATTGGATACGATATGGATTAGATTCGATTAAATTTGATCGTAAGAACAAAATAAATTTGAGATATAATTTTTAAAAGTTATTGCATAGGTCATTTTATTATTATTTACATGTCAATCTAACTTGATCGATACATGTCTAACCTACTTTGACTCGATGCGACATAGTTTGACCAACATGATCCAAACTTGACGTATGAAACTATCTTCATCGTGAGATCATTTTTTATTATATTATAAAATTATTTCTGTAATATTATTCTTACATTTTTTATATTTTTAACATAATATTATGATTTAAGAATAATTTTAATACAATTATTAAACATATAACATGATCAGTTGATCAATCACTTCAACTTGATCTGATTCTAACAGATGAACCTGTGCTGATGTTCGTGATCATCGTCTTGTACATATGTTTGAGGGACTCGATTCTGTGATGAACTAAAATTTAAGAACTCATATGGGATTAAGGATTATTTATGTGATTAACCCAACTTAATTTATTTTTTGCAGATTGCATTTTTCTACTACTAATTTTGTGATGATGAGTCAGTGTTCTACCAAAACTCTATCACATTCACAAGATGAAGTGAATAAGGTGTGTGTGTGCATATATATATATATATATAAGCATTATTTTGATGGCAATCAAAATATTATAAAAGATCAAAATAAAAATTGGAATACTAGCAGTATGATTTAAGTAGGATAGTATTGACCCATCCAATAATTTTTTTTAATATTTGTCTTAAAATGTGATAGTATCGACACAAGTCGACTCGAGTCGACATAAGTAATTAAAAATTTAACTCAAAAATTAAATTATATAATCCATTCTATAATTTCTAAGATATTATTTTGATTAAAAAAATGAAGCCAATAAACAAAATAATTTGAGATATAATTTTTAAAGTTATTGCATAGGTCATTTTTATTATTATTACATGTCAATCTAACTTGATCGATACATGTCTAACCTACTTGACTCGATGCGACATAGTTTGACCAACATGATCCAAACTTGACGTATGAAACTATCTTCATCGTGAGATCATTTTTTATTATATTATAAAGTATTTCTGTAATATTATTCTTACATTTTTATATTTTTAACATAATATTATGATTTAAGAATAATTTTAATACAATTATTAAACATATAACATGATCAGTTGATCAATCACTTCAACTTGATCTGATTCTAACAGATGAACCTGTGCTGATGTTCGTGATCATCGTCTTGTACATATGTTTGAGGGACTCGATTCTGTGATGAACTAAAATTTAAGAACTCATATGGGATTAAGGATTATTTATGTGATTAACCCAACTTAATTTATTTTTTGCAGATTGCATTTTTCTACTACTAATTTTGTGATGATGAGTCAGTGTTCTACCAAAACTCTATCACATTCACAAGATGAAGTGAATAAGGTGTGTGTGTGCATATATATATATATATAAGCATTATTTTGATGGCAATCAAAATATTATAAAAGATCAAAATAAAAATTGGAATACTAGCAGTATGATTTAAGTAGGATAGTATTGACCCATCCAATAATTTTTTTTAATATTTGTCTTAAAATGTGATAGTATCGACACAAGTCGACTCGAGTCGACATAAGTAATTAAAAATTTAACTCAAAAATTAAATTATATAATCCATTCTATAATTTCTAAGATATTATTTTGATTAAAAAATGAAGCCAATAAAATAGAGATATAAAAATTATTTTTAAAAAAAGATATTACCATTATTCTGTTGGAATATTTATATCTGAAAAAGGTTCAAACAGATAAAAAAGATCGAAAAAAACCAAAAATTCCTCAAGAAATTGTTCAAAGGATAAGCTGAAACAAAATAATTTTCAAGGTAGTATTTGAATTCAAACAAAAAAAAAAAGTGGGGCCATCAAATCAGAAGAATTCAGATTGCCGCAAGCCAATTAATATGATCACGAGATGCAGCTTGTGGTATTAAATGGCATGGATCAATGCAAAGACAAGAACAGTGTGCCACCCCCTCACTAAAAATTAATATACTTCATGGAGGAAGAGCCCTAAGCAAGAGTGTTATGTGTGCGAGACAAAGAGGAAGAGGACACACACCTTGGACTTCCAATGTCCATGTTGTGAGCACTAATCCATGCATCAAGAATTATCCACTGCATTAGATGCCAAAGGGAATTGAAATCACTCTGACCGTCTCCCTCCTTTTACCTCCAATTAGTGATGTGGATAGTGTAGTTTATTGCTCATCACTTAATGTGCTCCTCAACCGGGAAGAACACAAATTATAAGTTGGAAAACTTGTTGATCTCATAAATCTTCCCTAACTTAGTGGGCATAGAATTTATTAGATCATTACCAAATTCAGAGATAAATCCTCACCTTCACAATTTATTATATATATATATATATATATATATAGGAGAATATAATTCCAAACGGAGGAAAGACTTCTCCTCCCACCACCTGTTTGTTCTGTTCCCATACGGATAGCCGCTTCTTCCTCAGGTTCACCCAATCCCATCAACGGCTCTGTCCATCTCAGAACGAGATCAAAGGCTTGCAGAGCCAAACAGAGCATCCACTCGCCTCCATCTGTCGCAAATCCAACACAGTGTTCGTTTCGGTGAGGGGTGGGGGGGAGGGGGTTTCAGCCAAAGGCCTCTTCTTCTTCCCCTCTTATCTCCCAACCCATCCTCCCTCTCTTCTCCCTGTGGAAGGCGAGAAGCGCACAAGGAGAGAGCGAGAGTTGGTTGCCCCGGGCGCTCCCTCGGCCTCCGAAGACATTGCCTTGGCCGACCCGGACGTCATGGAGAAGGACGAGCAGAAGGAGAAGCAGCCCGGGGAGGAGCCGAGCTGCGACGCGGAGGAGAAGATGAACAGGAAGGTCAGCTGCACCACCGTCGACGAGGACGGCGGCGACGAGGACGAGGAGGAGAAGGGACCCGTGGAGCTCGGCCCGCAGATCGCGCTCAAGGAGCAGCTTGAGATGGACAAGGTGTGGTGTGCGACGTGGCCGCGAGGATGAAGGAGAGGTAGTGTTTGGTGCTGATCATGCAAGGTTGTGGTCTTGCAGGATGACGAGAGCTTGAGGAAGTGGAAGGAGCAGCTCCTCGGAAGCATTGATCTCAACGAAGTCGGAGGTAATCTTTCTTCTTCTTCTTCTTCTCCTTCTCCTTCTTCCATGAGAACCGTTGCGTGATCTGGTAAGCATGCACATGTTTTCTTGCACTCAGAGACCCTCGAGCCAGATGTGAAGATCCAAGACCTCACCATCCTCGCCCCCGACCGCCCCGACGTCGTCCTCCCCATCCCCTTCGTCCCTGACGCCAAGGGCTTCGCCTTCGCCCTCAAGGACGGCAGCCGCTACCGCCTCAAGTTCTCCTTCACCGTCTCCAACAACATCGTCTCTGGCCTCAGATACACCAACACCGTGTGGAAGACGGGAATGAAAGGTGCCACCTCGGTCTCTTCTTATCTTCTTCGACGTGAGTGTGCCTCAGGTGTTGGATCTTTGTCCAGTGGACAGCACCAAGGTGATGCTGGGAACGTTCAGCCCCCAGAAGGAGCCCTACACGTACGAACTGGAAGAAGAGGCGACCCCTGCGGGTTACTTCGCGAGGGGATCGTATTCTGCCAAGACGAAGGTAAGAAGTCGGCGCACAACTTCTCCTCCTCCTCCATCCTCCATCCTCCATCCTCACCCTCGTCTTCTCTTCCTCCCCATGCTTTTTGTTGCAGTTCGTGGATGATGATGGGAAGTGCTACCTGGACATGACTTACTACTTCGAGATTAGAAAGGACTGGCCGACGCCGGCTTGATGGATCGCAAAGGGTTATGATCACTTGTGCTGTATCATCTGTTATCGTCGATCCGGAGTCGAATTCACAGCTGACTTGTAGGTTTGCTTTGAGTTTGAGCTGCAGTTGTTCCAGGGGGAGATGTTAAACAGACATCTATTTTGTGATGTTGACTCACAAATCTACTGGTTCTTTGTTGTGGGTGGGTGGGTTGGTGGGTGGGTGCAATAACAAGCTTGCAGGGTTTTTGGACACGAGTGTTTCTTTGGCTTCTCTAACATGACATTTTGTATTGCTTCCTTCCATTTCTAGCTTTCCAGTTTGATTTCCTAAGAACAAAATTGTGCATTGTTCTTTGTCAATTTAAGTATCCATTACTTCTGCAGGAAGAAGTAGAAATTTGACCATCGGCACTAGAGGTGGCAGATCATGCTGTAAACCTATCAAACTCGCCAAGAACAGAGTTATCTGTACAACGTTTTTCGTTGTTCATGAGACTTGGAAATGGTTTCAAAACCATGGAATGACCCCTTGAGAATAAATGAGATGACTATTAGATAAGAGAGTAAGACCTCCATCTTTTCTATTTAGTCACACGTAAGTGACAATACTTTTTGAAGATAGAAAGGATAGGATAACACGTGAACACATAATCATGGCTTCAATGCTTAACCAACCCGAGCTTAATTTCATAGAAACAGAGATTGAATTCCACAAAGAAACAAGACGGCTTCTTCAAGTTGTTATCAAACTCAGACATCTGATTCGCTACACAAACTCACTTCCTCCCTGCAATAATAGTTTTACTCCATAAGCTTCTGCACATAGCCATGTTAGGAGTTCCCAGATTCTTCAAGAGCAAGTACATTAATTAATGGATGGATAAAGAGTTCATCCACTAAAACTGATCCACAAAAGAGACATATCCCCCCCCCCCCACCCCACATACAGAGACAAACCAGCATCAATACACAGCTTATTCTTGCAGTGTTCGAAGACAAAAAGACCACACTATTAATCCTCTACAAACACATTAGAAGGGATTATAAACTTAGAACATATAGACAGACTATGCTATGAAGAGATACGAGTTGCCAAGTAGATTCGCCAAAGCTCATTATGTTTCTGCTCTTCTTCTTCTTGTTCTCATTATTCTGTTCCTAGTGTTTCAGAAGACGTACACCACAGTGTCAAGATTATCCTTTTTCTTTTACTTCAATGAACATACAAGAAATAATAATCTTTGGAACCAAAAAAATTGGAATAAGTTGATACAATTCAACTCAATAAAAGAAGAGCCCAAAATTTTTGGGGAAAAGAAAAATATACAGATGTTGTCCATTGATGATAACACAAATTTACTGAGGAATGACGAATGACTTTTTAAATGACCAAGAAATGCTGATCTGACATGGCACAACTAGAGAAAACACAATCAAAAGGTCCATGAAATTTCCAAAGAATTGATCTTTGCAAGTTGCACCAAAATTACCACACACATGCTTAAATAATCATTTGATGAGATTTCAACAACTGAAACAAAAAAGGCAGAACATTCTTCCGTTCAACCTCACAGATGTTGAGAAGGAAATTTATCTGCAATTCCAATTATGCCAAGTGTAAGAGTCTGGACAGATTGCCTATTTATTCCACTTCACTTCCCATTTAATCAGCAACTCACCTTAGTAACATTTAAGCATGATGCAGATGTTGAATCTGCAAAAGAAACATTTAGAAGGGAACAACCAAAATTGGAGAGCCCATAACAAAAATAATTTATACACCCAACTTTATGCTGTCAAAAAATTTCTCTGGGAATATATTAAACTGCAGGGGAGGAGCCTTTCTCTAAGGGGACATAAGTGCTTCAATTGTATATGAGAGAGACTGTGCCCACTCAGATTTGAATAACAATGTTTGCAGTGTCTGCATAATGTCATAATCTGGATCCAGCTTCCGCTGCCAACCCTATAAAGAAACAAGCAGAAGCCACGGTTATGCCATAGAATCAAAACCAATTTAATGTCTTTGGAAAACAAATATTCAGGTTGCTTCAGTCAAAGTAATTAAATAGCCACAAAGTCAAATACATCATTTCATTTTTATTCCCACCCACATACAAGGAGTAAATATCTCAAATAGGTCAGTTTCAATGAATAGCTCTTAGATAACAGTTTATGTATGCAGCAGAAGAACAGAATCATGCACAAAGCAGGCACCATTCATGCGAAGCATAAGATCTTTGAGCAGGAACTCGGGACATGACCAAACAACTTTTTCAGCAAAAGAAATTTCATCAATATATGAGTTATAGTAGATAAATGTGCTTGCATGAGGCCTATTGTTTTTGTTTTATCGCATATAAATGTTTGTACCTAAGAATGAGAAAAGAAAAGAGAACTTCATATTGACTTTGAAATCCCGATATTTCACCAAGAAATTATTGAACACCATCCTGATCCAGGCCGGCTCATCTTAATTCCATCATCATGAAGAATATAAAACTATGTTTAAAGATGATTTCCACCAAAAGCAAACACAATGAGTCTTTCAATTTTCATTAAATGAACAACAGAACATTGGAATTTTTGTATTTTTGTAACACTATTGACTGGGAAATTCTTCAAGAGCTGATGAGTGCATACAAAGCATGATCAGAAAATATTTGATCAATTCTTCTAAGAAAAGCTTCTAAGAGACTTCTGTTGCCCTATGCCTCTATTGTAGTTCTAAAAATGCCTTAAAAAGAGTTTAACTAATTTTGGGCGTCGCCAAAAACCACAAATGACAACTTTATGCCTAAAATTCAATGACAGGCAGACATATTGACTTTCACAAACAAGACAAGAAAACAGATGCATCCCTTCTTTCCATGCTCTGCATGATATTTCTGTTTCATGACCTCAAACTGGAATTGGTTGGTTATATGTATATACACAAGCAACTTATACAGGCCAAGTACTACAAATATGAGATACAAAGAATCGGAAAATGATACATATCGTGTGGTAAATTTGATGAAGAGATTGTACCTCCAAAACCAAAGTTGTCACCATCACAGTGCAAACATTACCATCGATATTGACTTTATGACGGCGAACTTGCTCGAGCAACTGATGCATGCATTCAGCCGGATGGACAGAATCCCCTTCAGGAGAGCCCCAAAAACTAAATGATTTATCTACTTCCTGAAATATCATACATAAATAAAATGAAATAGCACACACATGAATGAATATACAGGTTCATGCATATAGTGTTGGAATTAAATTTCAGTGTACAATTGGAACACAAAATATCAATTCAAAATCCCAGCCTAGGAGGAGATTAATCTGGCCATTCAGAAAAAGAAGCTACAACAGACAGTACCTCAATGAAAGCTTTTGGATTTGAGCAGTTTTGATTTCTTGATAACCTTAAGGTGCACTCAGCTGCAGTGCGTCCATCTCGAAGAGCAACAGCTTTAAAAAAATTAAGCAGATTTACACGGTCGCTGCTGGAAAGTTCTGCAGTCATACCTACATCGAGAAAGATGACATGAGGCTTTGATTTAAAAAGCCTTTTATTCGAGTGCTTGGTTTGAGCTCGGACAAGCATATTTCCAGGATGCAGATCTGCATGGACGAAATTGTCCACCTGTAGGAAAAGATGAATGCTCGAGTTAATTATACAAAAAAAGAGTCACATTGAAGTGTAATAATGCTTAATAATCACAGAGAAAGTTGCAATGGTTCCAGAGTTGCATAACATGTTCTCAAGGAAAAAAAAGGTGGTTCTCACCTTGATCCTCACCAATCCAAGATAATCAAAGAGTCAATTTTTTGAAGGAATCAGGTAGACAGTTACCATCAGCATAAAGATTCTCTTTAAACATTGCTACTATGAGTTCAAAAAGAAGCATGAAATTTCACTTAAAGAACCATAAAATCATAAACGAAGTATCAGCAGTGAACCTATTGCAAGTTTTGACTACTTCCTTATACTGTTCTGCAAGTCTTATTGGATGTAAAAGTAATATACACAGGCAAAATAGCTCTTGGATCAACTGACTCACCAATAAAGGGTATACCAAATGGATGAGGTTCCCACCAACACAGATGTAGGAATAAAGACCAGAAATTTTAAAAGCTTATAAACCTAAGTTTGGAAACATGGAATCATAACAAATAAATAACTCCACCAAAGAGCTAAACAAGAAATATACCAGAAGCATCTTCAAGAGTGCATGAGTCCCAATGTGAGCAAGAGCACTTTTGAGCCGGTCATGTCCTTCAAGCTCATCAACATAGTAAGAAACACTTTGTCCATGCTCATAAGTCTCCACTAAAACAGCAGGATGGACAAGCGGATAGAGAGGTTTTGGGAAAGACACATCCTTCCACCTGCGGAAATTATAGATAAAGCGGCTTAAATGGGCAGCTTCCCTTGCAAGATCTACTTGAGACATCATAAAGACAGCAAACTGTTGCACGCTTTCATCCAAGCGCAACCACTTCAAGGTGGGCATGAACTTGGAGATTTTGGCCACCATGTTAATTATCATGAAATCCCTCTTAATGGACTCACCAACACCAGGATGTCTAACCTTTACAGCAACAACTAACTGCTTTGCATGTTGACCAGGATGGCGAAATCTCAAAGAAGCCCGATGTACCTGAGCTACACTTCCAGACGCCACAGGTTCCTCCTCAAAATTCTCAAAAACATCAGAAAGTTTGCGGCCGAATGCTCTCTCTATAGATTTCCTTGTGTAGGCAAAGCTATGTGCAGGTGCTTTACTATGAAGCTTTGCCAATTCAGAGCAAAGATCACTAGGGAAGAGGTCCGGACGTGTAGCAGCCCACTGACCCCATTTTATGAATGCTGGGCCTGCTTTTTCCAGAGTAGAATGAACAAGATGATTCCACATTTTTCTGAACTGAGTATCACAACTATATGCAAGTGGAGCCAATACTATAATAGGAGAGAACAGAACTGCCAAATAGAATGCTCTTAGAAACAAAATAAAACACTCCAATATGGAAAAAATAAAGGAGGTGAGGAAAATATGGCTATCTTGTGCTTGCATATAAAGTGCATTTCGTGTTGGAAAGTACTCCCCATCTGCCCAAGCTGTCTTGGACAATGCAATCTCCCCAGTAATGAATGCAAGAAAGCTAGGAACCAAATGGGATCTAGCGACAGCTAAACTTGCAGCACAAGCAATCTTACTGACAGGTGAAGATGCAATTCCTCTATAAGAGTACATTACACACAGCTGTTTCCAGGCAACTTGAATACGATGTGTCATCGAACTTCTAGCTGAAATGACAGAGAACTTCCTCAAGGGATTATTCTTGGATATATTTTCCTCCGTTTTGTAGAGCATAAACAAGTTATTCCATCCATGAAAAACCTTGTTCTGTGAGAACAATCCGCATGAAAAAGGTAAACCATTTGCTGAAGAAAATCCAGGATTCGTTGTGGAAAAGCTGGTTCTGGGATTTGCTAGAAAAGAATAACCAGCTTTTCTGAATTTTTGAAAAGCCAAAAACCTGCAAGTGGGAGAAATTATATTGGCAAGTCAATGAGGACCTTATCAGTAAAATATAATTATAACATTCAAACTGGAATTTACTATAGCTACTCAATAGGATTGTCAATAAATTATAATGAGAAACATGTCAAGATATGTAATTAGATGCTTTAGCATAGGTAAACCAATTTCTTACACAGATAACACATGCATTCCCATGGATGAAACAATGGCAACCGTGTATACACATTGGTTTTGAAGGTCATCACAAGTTTCATCATTACTCACCATACAACAATAATATAGTGTATTTTGGGTTACGATGACATGGCACAAGATGTAGATTACATTTAAATATTGTAATAAGTAGAGTAATATTGTATTGAAAATCAATTTCAATGAACAAAATTCTAACCACAAGAATGGCTCTGATTTTTTTTTAGTTTTTCCAGTAAATATTTCAAAACGAATAACAACCGGTGACATGTAGCAAAATTCCCAATCCTCTTCAACTTGTGTTATACATGTTTCTATCCGAGAAACAAAAGAAAAACAACATTGATCTCTAAACATAGGCCTATTAGACTGACCTCGACGTCATTATGCACTCCAGAAAAATCTTCCTTAATTCCTTATAGAGCGTTTGCCCAAGAATCACATGCCATGACTGCAACAACCAAGAAGGTATATGCTGAGAAATCATTTGGAAGAAGAAACAAAAGGCAATCACAGACAGAAACTCACGGTTCGCGTTTCGCTGATGTTCTAGCGGCAGGATGGCGCCAACGGCGTAGGAATTCGAGCCCTAAGGAACCCAGCTCAGAAAATCATCGGCAAGATCTCCGGTGGAGTTGCCCTAGGGGGATATAAGCCACACGAGCGATCGAGGGGCCTGTCCTCCTCCTCGATCTGAGGGAAGGAATGGAAGGGGATAACGGGACGGAAGCTCAAATTTAGGATTCGTGTTCGACGGAGGAAGGCAGCGACGAACGAGAAAGAGAGAAAAATGGGTAAACGGCAGGAAGAGAAGACGGCGAGAGAGAGAGAGAGAGAGAGAGCGAGTCGTGACGGTCGTTCCCACGTGATCGCAAGACGACCGCACGCGGCATATGAGTCGGTTCACGTAAGACGGGCGCATGGAACCGAATCCGCTCCGAACGGTGAATAGTGACAGTATCGGGTCGGATCGCAGTCATATCGGATCCGCATCTACTTATCGATTGAGGTATGGAGGAACAATGACATCAGCGTGATAAAATAATTAAATAAGTTTTAAGATCAATTAAATCGATTTTTTTTTCAAAAAAGTATTTTAAATCTTTCTTTCTTTTGCATCATTAATGCTACCATACATCTCTAATTATTCACATTTCTTGTGAATAATTATCTTAGCATAACTATAAGTAATTATGGCCATAACTTGCAAATTCTAATCAAATTAAAACATAATCATCTCAAAAAAATTCTAGCCAAATTAAGGCTATATCTCTAAAATTGATCTCAAACCAGCAGAAATCTAACAAGAATTGGATGGTGCAATCTCTAAGTTGGAAAACTTCGTTTAGAACTAAAAATAGACATTATGTCTGGCTCTATTTGATATATTTCCTCAAATAACATAAAATCGATAGATACAAATAGATGGAGTCAAGTCAAACAATGTGGTTATAAGCTTAATTTAGTTCTATACAGGCTTCCAACGACCTTCCGTGGAGATGGATCATCCGGTCCTGTGTCTCGCTGACCAGATGTGAAGTATAGCCATCCATTCCAGAAAGCAGCCAAGGTTGTCTTGACTCGGAAAGGCATGCGACCGACTACCGACCATTTCTGTACGTATTAAAGAAGAAATCACATCTAACGAGGGAAACATAACATCCACAAACATCATATCAATTCACTTAATTAGTTTTCAGGGCATCTTAAATGGTTTACTCTGTTATCCTTTAATGACCCTACGTCTGAGGTAAAAGATAAATGCATTAGATGATCATAAATTATATTTCTGAAGCAAGAACAAACAAGAGAAAAGAATCCTTACCAGGGTGTCTAAATTAAACCGGAAGACCTCACCAAGTAGAATCATCTTCTTGGTAATAGGGTGTTTCAGTGTGGTGCCGCCGACAACAATGATTGAGTTGTTGACAAAAACCCATGCAAACTCTATGTGGGAGTTTGGTAGGGGCATCGAGGGCAGCTGCTTCCATCTTTTCCCATCATCCAGCATGTAAACATCGCCATATTGAACCTGGAGAAAAGGATAACTCCACTTCTGAAGCGTCAATTTTCACCATTTAATATATAAGCAAGGTACACAGGTGCTAGTTGCAACAGAAAAGAGATACTTGAGCAGGATAATATCACCATAAAAAATCCGACTCGAATAAATGCTTTATGATGATATTCATCCACCAACCACAGACACATCAAGTAGCATGATTTTAGATACAGAAATGTTCTTCAACAACAGGTTTTTGATGTAAAAGACTTTCAATTTCCTTTCTGGCACAGAGGGAACTTGATCAGTAGAAAGATACACGATGAACCCCAACATGAAACATGAATACATGCAGCATGATTCATCTTGGTTTTAAAAAGCATTTGCTCATGCTTCAGACTTTTGTAAATTTTTTTTGAAAAAAATCCTCAAGTGTAACTCCTTGTTGCTTGAAATAATACACCATCTTCTTTAAAATTAAATTAAATGTATTATCTTTTAGGTGCGAACCAAAAAAGTCAAAAATACAAAAAAAAAAGAGTGACAGACATGAAAAAAGGAAAAGCAATAATATGGAGGGGGAATATGTTTCACCAGAACTGAAACTTTCTTCAGAAAAAGATTATTATTTGCCATCTCCTGTAACTATCTATTCTATGACATTTTTGTCATGTTCTCCTGTGTTAGGAGCACTGTGATGCTTATGCCTGGAGAAAACATCCCAGGTTCTTTTAGATCATTACACTAGCTAGGATCCTAGTATACCATTTTTTTCTTGCTCCAGAATCCACATGTAGGCATGTCAAATGACTCGCATTGCCATACTACATTCAATGAGTTATGAAAGAGTCTAAGGTTAAAACTGATCAAGTTGACCTCACAAACACAGTTTGCATTCTCATGTACTGTCACACATCTCTCTCCTAAAGTTGCACAATAAAGACATCAGCTTGTCAAACGGGATGGTGATATAAAAATAGATTAAGTGATTGACAGTCACTTGGCACGTAAAATATAGTTTCAGTACCTCATGTCTTCGAGAACATTTGTAAATTGGTGATCCTGGCTTAGCCATAAAATCACCCTCTTGACCACCAATAACTATCAGTTGATCATTGGCAACAACGCATGACCTGATGGCAGAATAAGGTATACCATGAGAAATAGGAAAATGTGTGTTTTTTGTTATATGAATCATAATTTGACTCATTCTGTAAAGCCCATCTACTATCTCTATTCCAATCAGGGAAGTGTGGAGTTAGACGAGCATTACTAAAATCAACATTACAAAAAGTTCTGAGTTGGCAATAATTTAAATCTACGATCACCCAGATACTGTTTGGCAGGCCAATTGAAGCAAAACTTTCCTCAAAAGAGACTTAGGTGGTGGCATTACAACTACCAGATATTCTAAGTTTGTTAAATGGAAATGGCACCACAATTATGACTGATAGAACACATTGGATTTTAGAAACAACATGAAATTGAGGGGTGTAAAATAACCTTCTAAGCAAAAAAGATCCAGCTACATCTATAACCTTATGTAAGTTTATAGTCATCACATCAATGTTTAATGGGGAGCATTAATTTCTACAGTGTGAGATCTCAACTTCAAGGTGTTAAGCCAAAAGTAAAAAATATCATGAGAAGTTAGGAATGGTACATATTATATGTAAACATGAAGTCATAGTTTGAAGAAAGATTATGGAAAAATACCTGTGAGGACCACCGCGTGGTATTGGTATCTCGGTTGTCCATTCTTTTTCTAATGCCATTCCATCCTTTACTGCAAGGCTCCAATGATCCAATCCAGGTTCATGGCGATCCTCTTTGCTCCCACCCATAACATGCAGTCTGCCTCTCCAAAGTTGAGTTGCTGGGGCATACCTTAAATGCAGTGAAATCCAGATGAAGCTATTTCAATGTTTAATTAAAAATTATAATGGATTAATAACCTGGTTATTAATGTCAAAGAAAAAGGATGTCTTCCAGAAAAGATGCCACTGACAACAAAATTGAAGCAGCTTAAGATGGTCACGATGTGTTAAACTGCCGATACCTAGGAACGGGTAGTGGGGGCAATTCATTCCACTTTTTTGTCTCTGTATCCAGCACAAAGTTGCGATTAGTAGGGCTTCTACATTGTGGGCCATACTGTCCTGTAACCGCATAAATGTATCTTCCATCTGTTGCCATTCCCAAGTGTGAGTTTGCCATTTCCCTTGGCATATCAAACCTTCCGCCCCACGAATTGTTTTTGAAGTTATATATATCAACATGAGAATGCACCTAAAAGACGAATGCATAGAAGAATATGAATTAAAAGGTAAGGCAGCTCTTACGTAGTCCACCATGACATATCAAAATGCTTCTAGAATAATAAAATCATACTAAATTTGTTTTAGACTGTTTTGTGTTGACAATTCATTAAATCTTGACAGTGATAAAAATGAACAAGAACAACATTATATACCTTGTCTAGTTTAGCAGCTTTATCCATCATATTGTTTTGTAGGTTCAACCAGATGTGTAAATTAGCCAACAAAAATACCCTGTGAAACATCAATAGCTATAAAAAAAACTATATTGTTCTTTTATGAGGCATCCTTACCAGTTGATAACAGGTAGTCAACGTAATTAGTAACAAGTTATATGTATAATGTCCGGGAATTAATACCTAATAGGTAGGGCCTTTCATGAGTCCAACTTTCATTGGACGGAATGACATGTGAAAGACCAATTATCTTATTTGAGATTGTCTTCTACATTTGTTCCTCAGGTTCATCCTGAAGGTTCACCAGTCATAATCTTCATCAAATGTAATATAGAGCAACAAGACATATATAACTCAATTTCTCTCATAAATTAAAAAATATCTATATATTATTTAGCTTGGTTATGCTAAAACTTAATAACTAAAGGCTAAACATGGAGTGCACTAATCAAACACCAGGAAGCAGGTCAAAGGCAGAAGTATGGTATCAAGTTCACAATCACTTCCTTTTATAGTCAATCAAAAGAGCTACAGAATGTGAATGAAGTGAAAAGCCTAGAAAAACAGAAAAAAGGCATCAAAATTTTCAAAATTCTTACATAATCAATGGTACCATATCCAGCAAATACATAAAAGAGGTCTTTAATTTGTATGGCAGCCCCATCTAGACGAGGTACGGGTGCCTCGGGCATCTCTTCCCATTCTAACTGTGGTGCTGGTATATCAGCAAAAGTTGCATTGAGAACCTTGACTGATAATTTGATACCTTTAGAATTTCCTTCAGACTGTTGGAAAGAAAATTAATATTATGACCCACTTGGAATATGTAAAGGCATTAAAAATGACTTATACATGCAAAGAGAACAATTTGCAGGAAATATCAGCAAAAAGATAACTTATACAAGCAAGATAACCAAACAAAGAAAAACCATTTTGCTTCAGGTCCACATTCTAAAAAGAGGATTATTGTGAAAACAGTTCTTTCATACATATTGTATGGAGTCTGTGGGGCAGCAGAAATTAATTCACTTAAAGAGAAAAGACCAATGAAGTAGAATGAAGCTCATTGCATGAAACACAGACAAATCATGGTTTTATTCCCTTGCAAATGTTTTGACAAATCAATTAGGCAAATTCAGCCAGAAAGCAAAGCAAGAGATAAGATACAGAACCTAGAGGGTTACGTATAACAGTGGAAGGATTTCAGATGGCATAGACAGATATGCTTAAACCACTTCCTCAACTAGAGAATCTCTGACTAATCCAAGGTTAAAATACATCATGGAATTCTAAAAAATAATAGAAATTAAGTGCCAAAACAGAACAAGAACAAGTCATGGTATACTTCCGTAAAACATGTCCCAGCATTCACATGTAAGAAAAGATAAACAAGGCTAACTCCAAAATTATAAAATGGACCTGTGTCTAAGATTATTTACAACATATTTCAAACCTGGTAAATAGTTTTCAAGACTAATTACGACGTATTTAATGTAAAAGAAAATCCAGTTTGCCAGACTCGTCCAATGTGCGAAATTTTAATAGAACACACCAATTTCAGCATTCGATGAAGACACAAAGTTGAGCAGAAAATTTATCAGTGCAATACTCCTGATAAAAGACCTGAAACCGTGATCTAGATGAACGAACAACACAAGCTTAACAGCTTTGCGAATGTTTCCACTACACACAATAAATTTCGAGCATAACAAGCAAACTGCAGATAGAATCCAAATCCAACAAGAAAAGAGGCTACATTGCATCCAGATAAAATCCTCCAGGAACCAGATTCGAGAATCTAGCTTCCCAAACAGAATCCAACACGACAAGATCATAATCGAGCTCAGTTGATTGGCCTTGTCTGTGGAGAGTTCCACTTACTAATGAAGCAACAAAATAGAAAATGCAGATCGAATATAGATCGGACGAGGAAAGAGCCTACATTGCATCCGAGCCAAATCCTCCAGGAACCAGCGCGATGAGATGGGCATGGAGCTCACCTGCTTAGCGTTGGGGGCGGAGAGAGCCATGGAGAGGTCCAAGTATGGGGACCAGTAGTGGAAGGAAGAAGAGGATGGAGGACGAAGAACGCGGTAGGGAAAGGAACTGGAAGAGGAGGAGGAGGAGGAGGAGGAGGCCCAGAGGAAGTCGGCGAGGAGGACAAGGGCGAGGAGGATGACGCAGGAGAGGAGGAAGACGTACTTCCCCGGCGTGTGCTTACCGGTTCCGAATCTGGCCATGGATCGAGGGAGAGGGAGAGGGAGAGGGAGAGGAAGAGGAGTGGAGGGGGAACCATAGAAATAGGTGGAGAGAAGTGAGGAGAGGGAGAGGAGAGTGAGGGGAAGAAGTGGTGGAGAGGCGGCATCGGAGAGGAGAAAGTGGTGAGGTGGAGCGCTGATGGGTTTCGTGGTGGGGGTCGACTATTACTGTGAGCGAGAGGGGAGAAAGCGGTGGGTTGGGGTGGGGTGGGGGGCATTCGGCTCGGACAACTGAGCCGGGCCGGCATTTCAGGCGATCGACGACGGGTATGCAACCCGGCGAAGAGGGCGGACTGGGAGAGCTGCCATGTGATTTTATTTTTTTATTTATTCTGAATGAGAAATACTTGAGGAGTTGAAGTAAATAAAAATAATAGTTATGAAGTTGTTTATTTTAATCATTGGAAAATTTTAAATTTAATATTTTAAAATTTTAAGTGTTTTTATATGTCATATGTTAAGGCTTCCTTTAAAGTTTAAAAATTTTAAAAATAATATAATCTTAAAAAAAAATTAAGTTTATATTATTTTTTATAATTTTTTAAAAGATAAGATTATCTCATCCTATCATCGTTTTATAATCGTCTCCATCTTGTCATGACCCACACACTTGATGTCATTTACTATGCTATCTATCTTATGAGGCCCTATTGTTTTCTTAACTATCCTCGATCTTATCGAAGCCTTATCGATGCGTAATTACTGTTTGTTGCTATCATTATTTATCCTTATCATCCTAATTGCTTTGTTTTATTTTTACTACTTGCATCATTCTCATTGCCCCATTGCCCCTAACCCTCTCTTTGTGTGTCTTCCTCCTCCTCTCCAAGATCTGACTCATTCTTTAATGAAACTAAATTATTGAATCTAGTGATGCTAAGATCCAAATGAGAAGAACCGATAATACCATAATACAATGAAGGAGATATCATATCACTAGAATTAGTGTTAAAACAGTAGGATCAAGACAACGACACCTCACGACCGGATGGAGTAATATCGTTTTCTAAAACACAAGAGATACTCTATGTAAATAAATAAAAAATATCACTCAACATATAATAAAATTTTGGGATTTTTTTACATAGAATTTACCATGACACTCATTTAATAGAATTTATTATGACACTCAATTAATAGGAGCATGAATTTAAATTAAAGCATGTTATTTTTAATTATTATACAAATAATTAATCTATTTTTAATAAATTTAATAAAAAAATATGTAAAGAAGACACTTGCATCTGCAAAAGATGACTTGGGCTTGTGAGGTTATGAGAGATAAAAAAAAAGAGATCAAGACAAATAATGATGAATAAATATTGAGAGTTTATGTATTCTTTAGGAACTCAGCATCTTCTGTACTATTTTCTTTCAATTCCAGTATTCTACTACACATGTAAAACAATGGTGCATTTAAGCCAACAGTACCATCCTGTCCCTGAGGCAAAGCCACCTCCATTGACGTCTAACACAGCTTTCATCTGTATTCTAGATGGTCAAAGGTCCAAGATGGGAGAAGGATGACTGACCTCAGACACAAGCAATTAATATTTGCTTAAGGTCAAATCTTGGCAGACAAGGAACATCCTCATCAAATGGATTAAAAGATTGGTGGCAATTCATATGGACACATCTTTCTAAAAAATTTAAATATCATTATATTTTTAAGAAATGCCCAAGCTGTCAATATTGATCCATGGAAACAAACCTATTCAAGGTTTATCATAAATTTTATGTTGTTGTTCTTTTCTCCTATATGTAACTGAGTTTTCTATTTGACAAATCATGATTTTTTTTGTTTTGCTCCAACAAAAATGGTAATGTTATGCATATCAAATTTACAAGATTGATGCATTTTCTTTTTGTTGCTTTTACATGAAGAAAAGTAATTTTGTTGATAGAGTCTTAACATATTTATTTATTTATGGAACACTAAGATTTTACCATTTGTCAGAATATTTGAGGAGAGTTGTGGTGGCTCATCCTCCACCTTGTTAGATGAGGTTGAAGAGTAGTTGCCCTGTTTCATGGAGTGAGAGGCTGTTTTGGGCTTCAAGCTGAGCTCCCAACCCCATTTCCAAACACCAGTGGTCTCTTTCAGCCAGAGGAAGTGGGCAGGGCAATTTCCTGTCCCACTGTTGGTTCTCTCTGTGGTTGGTGCAGTGGTCCTGATCTTTGTTTGTGGGGGAAGATGAGCTCTTCCGAATGCATGCCTGTTCCCAAGTGGCTCCCACAGCCTCATTCTCATCCAATTTGCAGCTGGTCAATCTTTGAGGATTATATTTTAATTCTTTTCAATTATTTCCATAGAGAGAGAGAGAGAGAGAGAGAGAGGCTGCCTTTTCTTGCCTTGCCACTGTGGTCCACCTTTTGTTGCATTTTGATTCTTGGAAGTTTTGTTAATGGAATCAAGGCACAGGATAGCAACTTAAAGGATCCCATTCTCTTTCTTGGTTTCTTGCCCTCTACTTCCCCTTCCTCCTCCTCCTCCTCCTCCCTCTCTTCTTCTTCTTCTTCTTCTTATCTCACAAAGGTCCAGGAGGGACGAGAAAGGTCGTAAAGGCTATGTTTCAGAGCCAGCTTGCCAGGCCACCATCCCTCAGAGGTTCCCTTAAAGCTCTTGAAGCTGACATAAACCATGCCAACACCTTGTAATCTCTCTCTCCCTCTCTCTCTCTTCTCCTTCTCATATCTAATATGTGGGTGTATCTGTTGGTTTTGTGCAAGTACTTTCAATCTTCATGATGTTTGGAATCAAGTGGCAGATTTCATGTCATAGCGCTTGAATACGGGTGATTTGTTGGGTTTACAGGGCAGATGCCATTCAAAGAGCTTATGGTGGTGCCTGTCTCCAGATGAGGCTGTCCTGTAGTCCTTTGGCACCCTTCTTCCTCTTCCTAATGCAATGGCTGGACTGCACTTGTTCTTACAGCCTACCCAGTTATTTAGGGCTTTTCCAAATACTTGTTTACAAGGTACTCTTCCAACAATTTCTGGCATACATCTTTCAAGTATGTGCTACTAATCATGTCAATCATTGATCGAAGGAGAAATGGCTTTATGGGCATGTAGGATGATAAAAAATCTGAATTTTGCAGGTTTATGTTGATGGTATGACAACAGTATCTACATTCGAAAGACAGGCCGGCATCAGAGAGTTCTATGGTGCACAATCTCAACTTAAGTTCTTTTTTTGTGCTAAAAAGATCTTTAATTAACACCTACTTATCAATGTATCCTTACCCACTTCTTTGCCTAAAAACAAAATTGCAGCTATTATATATCCTTCCCTTGAACAAATTCAAAGCAACATAGTAGAAAGAGAACAATCTAAAGAGAAAGGCCGAGATAAATATCTAGTTGGCAGAAAAAGAATGGAAGAACCGAAGAAGCTTTTTGATGAGGATTTTGACAGAGACGACGAATGTGGGATTTGCTTGGAGGTTTGCACCAAAATGGTCCTGCCAAGCTGCAGCCATGCTATGTGTATAAAATGCTACCGCGACTGGTAAATGCTTACTCCTCGTCGTATGTTACTTGCTCTTAATAGATGTTTGCCTTCCCATAGCTAGACTTGATTGTGCTTCACAGGAATGTGAGATCTCAGTCCTGCCCCTTCTGTAGAGGAAGCATAAAAAGAGTGCGTTCAAGAGACTTATGGGTGCTTACAAACAAGAGTGAGGTGGTCGACACCATGACTTTAGAAAGGGATAACCTGAGGCGCTTCTATCGCTATATAGATAGCTTGCCACTGATCATTCCAGACAGCCTTTTCTTGGTATATTATGATTATGTAGTATAACCATGAGATTTAAGGATGTACAGATTGCTGGAAAGCTGGCCAGCCATTCCTTGCGGATTGGTTCTGGTAAGATTAGTTCTTCCAGTCTCACGCTTGTTCCAAATGTGCATTAGAGTGTCACTGTAATTCTTCTTCGAATAATTGCATATAAAATCTGTGCTTTTGATGCACATATTGATATTCCATGGTTGAAAAAGAACACCTTGTAGAAGAAAAAAGAAAAAGAAATATTGAAATCTAATTGACTTTTTGACTGGCTGTTTGTGCACTTTCCTCTTATTTTGTTGAACTCATGAAAGCCATCTATATACTCTCTTCTTGAAACATATGTGATTGGTTTGGCCATCATTTTCCCTTTGACAGCTTATCATACTGCTGATATTGGTTGACCAAAATGCTTTGCAGGCTCCTTTGTCTTGCTTAAACACATTTGTGTCAACCTGGCTATCAGAGAGGATAAGCAACTATATTGAATAAGCTTCTTAAAAGTGACTAACAAAGTAGATTTGAATTTGTCATAATTTATTCATATTTACTTCTTGTTCTATTACAATATCATTGGGCAGGCTTGAAGACTAAAACTTTTTTGTTCTTTTGACTCAATGGAGGCACCAATTAGACAAAAAAAAAAGAAGTGCCGATAGTTTTATTAGAACCACTATATTAGTTACTTCATACATTTTCCAAACTATTTGGTAAAGTAGATGCATAACTCCAAATTGTTCTTTCCATATGTTTTGTTCTCAACTTGATGCATCTACTTGAGCTTCCTTGGTCTCAACTCTACTTTGGTTGAACCATGACTATCCTACAAGTAAATTAAATGCATTGCTGGAATAGTCATTTTGCACAAAACTCACTCTCCCAGTCAATTCTAGTGTATCATTAGCTAGTGATCCAAATCGGCAGAACCCCTTGGTTTTCTTGTCCTCCAAGATGGGAAGCATTCCTTTTCTTTTTATTATTATATACACATGAAGATTCTTGAATCTTAATTAAAATTGTGCTACTTATAATTTATGACTGATGTCAGATAAACCAAATCTATTCTTTTTCAGTAACTTAATTTTCTCATTTGAAACTTCTTAATATCTTTTGGGTCTCAGAAAAAAAAGGGCTAGAATTGTTCTGCAAGGAAGTTGAACACTACAACACATTCTGGATTGGAAAAGCTGTTTTGAAGAACTATTTTGGACTACAGCACCATGTCTCAAGATTCCTATGTCATTCTTATTCAAAACATGCTCTTCTATGGACTACTTGGATTCACTTGGATAAGACATGGGGACAGGACTGTTTGGAGGAAATTATTGATGCTGTGAGTTGACCAGGGACCTGTTTGAGTATACACTGGGAAACAGGAAACTAATCTTCTTTTTTATAGATCATCCGAGTTGCAAATGCTGATCTCTTGCATCTTCTTGAAATACCAGAATCGATTCAATACTGAATGTGAGATTAAATCTTTCTGTAGCTCTCAATTCAAACACTGAATAGATCTGGGTTGAAATTGTACTGATAAATCTGTGTTTTGTATCCATAAGAGCTTGTCCCAGGTTTAGTTGTAACATAGAATACATCCTCAGTTAATCATGTAACCATCATATATTGAAAAAGGAAGATGAATGTCATCCTCCACTCGTCTGTCCACATGTAATTTAACGGATTACACCATCACCCTATTCTTCCTAAATCCGAGACCTAATTGATGGAGGATTTCATGCGGATCCAATTATGGTAGATGAGCCGACGTTTAGAGGAGATGCGACGAGAGTTTCAATAATCCAAAAGGGAAGCATAGGTTGACCCTACCTCGGGTCATGTTCCTTCTTAAGAAATACTGTTCTTTTTGCTACAAAGACCTTTTAGTCCTCGAGGTGATAGAAATAATATCTATAAGTTTCCTTGGGGTATCTCATGAACTTGCATCGCTCCATCCTAGATTTCAATATATTGAGATTGTCTTTTAACGTGGGCAGGGCAGTCCTAAATCTTAATAACATTAAGATCGGACTTCTTCCCTTTATATATCTTATATGATATAGATACTACCGACTTAGTTGAAACTCTGTTCAGAAGATAAATTGCGGTCTTTAAGGCGTATCCCTAGAATAAGACGGGTAGGTCGGCAAAACTCATTATGGACCGCACCATATCTAACAGTGTGCGATTCCTCCTTTCAAATATACCATTGAGTTGAGGTGTATAAGGAGGTGTCAATTAGGATAGAATCTCATGGTCCTTAGGGAATTGGGTGAAGTATGTACTCAAGTACTCACCTTCTCGATCTAATCGAAGAGTCTTGATATCATTTTTAGTCTGGTTCTCCACTTCATTCTTATATTCCCTGAATTTTTCGAAAGCCTTGGACTTGACTTCATTAAGTACACATGTCCATGTCTTAAGAAGTCATCAATAAAAGTAATGAAGTGAGAGTAACCACCTTTGGCATGAGTTGACATGGGACCACAAACATCACTATGTATGAGTTTCAATAGCTAAGTGACTCTCTCTAGTTCTACTAACTAAAGAGTTGGTCCGTTTTCCATGAAGGCAAGGCTTGCAAGTTGCATATGACTCATAGTCGAATGGATCTAGGTATCTATCATTTAGTAACTTTTGAATCATTTTCTTATAGATATGACTTAACTTACAATGCCACATGTAATACTATTCACTTCATCTCGTTTTCTCTTGGACACACTTATATTTATGATATACAGAACAATGTCTAACATAAATAAACCATTATGCACTATTCTTCTTATGATGATCTTATCATCTAATAATATTAAATAATTATTTTTCTCAAAAACTAATTTATATCCATTAATTGTCAAACATGAAATGGAAATAATAATTTTTATAATAAAAAGGAACAAAATAGCATACAACCAATGCAATAATAGCTCCACTAGGGAGATGTAGCGTGACCTCGCTAACAACTACTATAGTGTTGGGAAAACTTAGGGGCGACATCACATGCGCAACGAAAGAACAGAAAAACAAAATATCCAAATTCCCAAATATATGTTCGTCGTCATGCGAAGATTGGTGCGTAAAAATCCATGAAACTTAAAACTACGTAAATGAAAGATTATGTTACTTAGGAAGATCGTATATCCATAAATCCTTACAGATCTCTAGGAGAGGGTGAAGGAGGTCAACCGTCCTCCTCTCTAGCGATGATCCACACAATAGGGTTGCAATGACGTTTCTCAAAACTCTAGGCCTGCTATCTGAGGTGGAGAGGCAATCAAAAAGCTCTAGCCTATGAACCACTGATTCCCTCTTATTTATAGAGGTCCTTTGTCAACTTAACCCTAATGGATCCTACCTTATTGGG
>CM017197.1:17107189-17147189 GCA_004837865.1 Musa balbisiana
ACCAGGACTACGGAATCGTTGTCTAACAATAAGGCATCATTAACCATCCAGTATTCCGTAAGCGGATCAATCAGTGAACTCATTCTCCAATGAGCACATGTACTATATCCCTAGTATCCCCACACAAGCAGCTATGAGACCAACTGCATCCATCATATGGACGGATATACAACACACTAGTATGTCTAGTTATCTCGATGTCCCTCTCGAGTAACCTATAACCGAGAATATTTAGGATCTGTGTTTAAAGGTGAATCAGTCTCATTATCGTGATCTCATCACGATCTGATTAATATTGCACAGATCCAAGGACATCACAATATATACATGCATATGTGCAATAGTTAATATAAAGTGATAAATGTTAAAATATAATAAGCAAAAAGATTTCGTGTCAAGTCACACGTGCCATCACTCATGTGATTGGCTTGTAGGGCACATATGACTAGCAATCTCCCACTTGACCTAAAGCCAATCATTTACGTGTTTGATCCCCATCAGACCCCTATGACGCTCAAAGACAATTTGAGATAATGGCTTTGTTAGTGGATCTGCAATGTTATCTTGGGATGGAACTCTTTTCACTACTACATCTCCTCGGGTCATAATCTCTCTAATAAGCTGGAACCTCCTCAAAACACCTCTGATAAGACCCGGATTCCCTTATTTTAGTAATCGCCCCGTAGTTATCGTAATATAAGGAATCAGCTCCTCGCTAGTTGGTCCGACTCCTTGATCTGTGATGAACTTTTTCATCCAGACTCCCTCCTTTGCTGTATCTACTACAGCAATGTACTCCGCCTTTGTGGTCGAGTCAACAATAGTATCTTGCTTGGAACTCTTCCAACACACTGCTCCTTCATTCAAGGTGTACACATACCCCGAATTCGATTTGCTATCATCGACATAAGACTGAAAACTTAAGTCCTTGTAGCCTTTAACCCTGAGGCTACTACCTTCATATACTAGTAAAAGATCCTTAGTCCTTCTCAAGTATTTAAGGATATACTTTACTGCTTTCTAGTACTCCAAGCTTGGATCCTCCTGATACTTGCTCGTGACACTCAAAGCATGCGCTATATCAGGCCTAGTACATAGCATGACATATATGATTAACCCTAAGGCATAAGGTATCATATCCATGTTCGCCCTTTCTTTAGGAGTCTTTGGGGACATACTTCTAGAAAGCGATATCCCATGTCTTATCGGTATGAGACATCTCTTAGAATTTTTCATGCCAAACCTTTTGACAATGGTTTTTATGTACCTAGACTGGGATAAGCCAAGTATCCTCTTGGATCTATCTCTATAGATCTGAATCCCCAAGATATATGATGCTTCCCCTAAGTCCTTCATGGAGAAGTGTCTAGATAACCAAGCATTTACTGTGGATAACATTCCTACATCATTCCCAATGATCAGGATGTCATCCACATATAACACCAAAAAGGTGACAGCGCTTCCACTTACCTTCCTATACACACAAGGCTCATTTTCATTCTTAACGAAGTCATAAGATCTGATTGCCTCATCAAATCTTATGTTCCAACTTTGAGAAGCTTGCTTTAGTCTATAAATGGATCTAAGCAACCTGCACACCTTATCTGGGCAGTCCTTGGACATGAATCCCTCGGGTTGTATCATATACACCTCCTCCTCAAGGTTCCCATTGAGGAATACAGTTTTCACATCCATCTACCAGGTCTCATAATCATAGTGTGCTGCAATAGCCAATAGAATTCGGATGGATTTTAGCATTGCTACGGGTGAGAAGGTTTTGTCATAGTCAACACATTGCCTTTAATGATATCCTTTAGCCACTAGCCTTGCTTGACTTATATTTTTTACTAATTAGCTTACATACATCAAACAAATTATGAAAGACATTAAGTAATTCATCGTAAGGTAAATAAGATTCGTTTAAGTCACTTACCTCATCAATGAGAGCCATTAAAGTGTAGTTCGCCACCTCACCTTTGTTGGTTTGCTCCTCGTCTTTGGAGATACTTGATTCGTCTAATGTTGCCTTGAATGTTTTCTTCTTCTTTAGCAACTTCTTCAATTTTGTACACTCGTCTTTGGAATGCCCTAGCTTCTTGCATTCATAGCAAGTTGTTGTGTCCAAATTTAGTTTATTTTTATATTCTTATTTTATAATTTTTTTGAATTTTCTTGTCAAAATTTTTATGTCATCATTACTTGAGCTTTCGCTCGATTGGTCTTCTTTTGTTCTAAGTGTCAAATCCTTCCTGTTCTTTGGAAGGTTGTTATCATATTCATCATATGCAATACATGTCATTTCATAGGTTATTAAAGATCCGATAAGTTCTTTTAGTGAAAAATTAATCAAGTCATTTGCTTATTATATTGTTGTTATTTTTGGATCTCAACTTTTTGGAATGAATCTTAGAATCTTGTTTACAAATTCAAGATTAGAAAAATATTTACCAAGAGCTTTCAAACTATTGACGACATCTGTAAAACCGGTGTATATGTCAACAATAGTTTCGCTTGGCTTCATTCGAAACAATTCAAAACTATACATTAAAAGATTAATTTTAGAATCTTTTAACTCTACTCATGCCTTCATGTATGATTTCAAGTGTGTGTCAAATATCTGTTGAATCTCGAATTTTGATTAAAGCAGGAGGAATCAAACGTTGGGCCGGAGTGAACATGCCAGAATATTGGACGTCGAGCCGGAGGAACAGTCGATGTGTTGGCAGAAGGATTCGGGCCGAGAATTCGGGCATCGGGCCTAGAAGAGTGGACATTGTGCTAAGGAGATCAGAGTTGTGGAGGTCAACATGTCGATTGAGCAAAACCCGCAAATCGAAGGATCAAACAAAACGCCGAAAGAACCAATGACATGCTGGACAACACATGATTAGTGCTTGTAATAATTTGCCTAGATCGAGTTAGTTTGAGTCAGATTAAAATATAATTAGACCAACTCAATTAGGGGCAATTGAGCCTAAAATAGGGCTATTTTGGGCCAAGAGAAAAGCTCATTCAGTGACCCAAATTTGGGCTATGTTAGGCCAAGTGGAAGACCCAAACAGTGACCCAAGAGGTGGCACCATCGTGGCACAATCTCCGAGACTATGTCAGGCAGTGGTATCGTCGATCTGGGCAGTGGTACCACCCAGATATAGCCTCCGAGAGGCTACAGGTGGTGGTACCACCCAATGTCAGGTGGTGGTACTACCCAGTGCAGTGTCAGTGTCAGACTGACACTAGCGGTAGGTGGCACCGCCCGTACCCAGGAAACCTGGGATGGAAAATTTTTAGGCTCCAAGTTTGAATCAACTTGAGGCCTATAAATACCTCTCTCATCCCTGGTTAACATACACAAGCACATAGAATTTAAAAGTGAGAAAATGCTATTGCAATTTCTTGAGAAATTTCCTCCTCCACTCTAAGTTTAGAATTCAGTTTAAGAGATGAGTGAGTGCTTGTAAGGGTTGTCTCCTAAACCCATGAAAAGGAGAAGAGGGGTGTAAAAGGGTAGTTGATCTTCACCCATTGAAAGAAGATCACTAGTGGATGCTAATGGCCTCGACAGAAGAGGAATCAGTGGAGTGGATGTAGGTCACGACAACCGAACCACAATAAACTAAGTTTGCATTTCTATTTGTGCAATTTACATTTACTGCAAACTTACTTGCTTTACATCCACTACACTCTTATGTTTATGAACACGCTTTCAATCTAAGCATCTTTACGAATTGGTTTTAATCATATGAAGAATTTTTCAGAACCGACATATTTTACCACTACACTAATTCCCTCCCCCCCCCGCCCCCTCTAACCCCTATTAGTACCGACTCTTTCCTAACAATATCATGTGTAGTTTCGCATATAGAAACATGATTAAATTCATTTTTGTCCAAAGCACAAAACAAAGCGTTCATTACTTTAGCACTCAAAGAAAAAGTCTTCTTCTCCAAATCATTACATTCGTTCATTGGCTTAGAAGACTTTTAAAAATCATTTTCAATGATATTCCATAAATTAAAATCCATATAAAATAAGAAAACACACATTCGAGTTTTCCAATATGTATAGCATGTCCCATTGAACATAGGAGGATGAACGATAGAATGACCCTCTTAATTATTGCTAAAAGCCATTATCTTATGTGTTAAACTAATCGAGAAAAACTTGGCTCCGATATCAACTATTAAGACCGAAATTGACACTAAGAAGGGGGGGGGGGGGGGGTGGGGGGTGGTGAATTAATGCTATCGGAAAACTTCGACGATTTAGAAATTTTGTTTCGATAAATCCCATATCAGAAATGATATTAAAAGTGTGCTTCACTTTAAGTAAGTGTAATAAGCAATTTAAATAGAGGACAATAGTAATGAAGAGCAGAAAAAGAGTGCACACCAAATTTATAGTTGTTCGATCGTCATGACCTACATCCACTCTCGATTCCTCCTTCGTCGAGGCCACCAGCTTTCACTATCGATTTTCTTTCAATAGGCAAAGATCAACTACCCTCTTATAACATTTTTTCTCCTTTTCACAAGTTTAGAAGATAACCTTTACAACCCACTCACCTCTCTCTTAAACTCAAATCAATACTTAAAAGCTAGAGGAGGGAAATTCTCACAAGATTACAACAGTATTTTTCCCAATTTTTGTTCTTAGTTCATATGTTAACCAATCAAGGATGAGTGAGGTATTTATAGGCCCTAAATAGATTTAAAGTTAGAGTTAAAATGGTGTCATCCCGGGTTTTCGGGGTACTAGTGGTACCACCACCAATATTGGGCAATACCACCGCTTGCAGATTGACACTAAGTGATACCATCACCTAGTCTGGCAGTACCACTGCCTGACACTGGGCGATACCACTGCCTAACATTGGGCGGTACTACTACCCAATCTGGTGGTACCATTGCTTGACAGCCTCAGAGACAGGGCTCTTGGAGACTAAGCCTCTAGCGGTTCCACCACCCGACCCAACCTTTGGGTCACTGAATGGGCCTCCCAATGGGCCCAAATCAGCTTTAGATCAAGCCTAATGGGCCCCTAATTGAGTTGGCCTAATTACGTTCAAAACCAACTCAATTATAACATATACTACTTTAATCAAGATATAATTAATTACAAGCATGAATCACATGTTGTCCACCATGTCATTGGTTTATTTGACGCTTCATTTGATCCTTCGATGCTTCGTCCAACCTTTCGGCACATTATCCTCTCCTTTGACATATTGCCCAATCGGCATGTTGACCTCCACAACATTCGATCTCCTTAGCATAATTTCTGATCCTTCTGGCCCAATACCCGAACTCATGGCACGAAGCCTTCTACCAACACGTCGATTAGTCTTTGAGCCCGACGTCCAATCTTTTGACATATTTCATTCCAAACCAACCTATGATTTCACTACTTTAATCGATTTGTCTTTCCTTGATTGAAGCTATTCTTACGTCACTTAAACGAACATTAGATTATAACTTTATCAATTGGTTTCATCATCAAAATATGAGATTCAACAATTAGGGATCACGTTAATAATCATGATATATCTTTAGATTTTGTTAACACAAAATATCAATTAGCATATATTTTTACTAAACCATTGAACGAGGAATAATTTGATTTTATTAGAAGAGAATTAGGCATATTGAATCTTCCAAATGCATGAATTTTTCTCATATGATTTTTTTCCAAATGGATTATTCTCTTGATTTCTTGGTATTCATGACTTAAGATTTCTTTTATATGAATCAAGATCTTTTACTATTTGATCTCCTAAGATTTCTTTTTGCTATTTACTAAAAAAAGATTTATCAAAATGAATCTTATTCACGACTTGAAATTTATATGACTTCTTTGTATTCATGACTTGTAATATCTCATCAGCAAATTGATCTCTCATGATTTAAATTTATCTTTGTATTAATATCTTTTAATTTGAATATTGATATAAATTTTGTACCATTGTATCCTTCCCTTCTTTTTGATAAAAACAGAGGGGAAGAGAGAAGTAGTAGCTTGCACATTTTAAAGAGAAAACTTGCTAACTTGCACATATCAAGAGAAGCAAAACCTTGTTAACTTGCACATCTCAAAGAGAAGCAAAAACTTACTAGCTTGTACATTTCAAAGAGAAGTAAAAACTTACACATTTTTCCTTTTTGTTGATGACAAAGGGGGAGAAGTTGAATGTACTTTGATGATTTGGAATTATGTATGCAATGATATCATAACTCATGTTATGATGATTTAAAATTATGCATGTAATGATATCTTAAATCATGTTATGATATACTTTGATGATTTAAAATTATACATGCAATGATATCTTAACTTATGTGATTTGATATTATGATGTATGCAATGATATTTTAACTATGCATATGAAGTGTGTAATAATTATTTTGATATTATGATGCATGTAATGATATTTTAACTATGCATATGAAGTGTGTAATAATTATTTTGATATGATCTTTGGAAGTCACTATCATTAAAATTATTTCAATTTGAATTCAAAGATTAGTATTAGAAGGTTATCATTTTTTGAATTCGAGTTTATTTTCAATATAGTATATAAATAGGGGGAGTTTAATTAAAACTCTATTATCAATTGGTTGCCAACATAAAAAATGGGGAGATTGTTGAATATCGAATTTTGATGATAAAATCAATTAGTGAGTCTATGAACTAGTGAGCATTTGAGAAAAGTGATGCAGGACAGATTTCGATCATAGAAAGACATCGATTTAAGTAGGAAAATCAAACATTAGGCAAGAGTTCATCATGTCAGAGATCGGGCATCGGGCCAAAAGGATCAAGCATTGCGCCAAGTATATTGGATGTTGCAGGAAGTCAATATGTCGATAGATCAGGCAATACATTAGAAAAAGATGATGCATTGGAAGTTCAGACGAAGTATCGGATGAACTAATGACATGCCGGACAATGTAGACTTCATGATTGTAATCATTATATCTTGATCAAAGTAGTTTAAGTATCTAATTGAGTTGATTTTAGGTGTAACAATATCAATTTGATTTGGAGCCCATTGGGCCCGAATCAAGGTTGAATTAGGCCTATTAGAAGACCAATTCAATAACCTAAGGTTGGGCCAAGCGGTGGTATCGCTTGTGAGTTGGAAAGTACAAAATGTACTTTTTCAAAAAACCCAACTGTGGTACCGCCATGGTCAAGTACCGCCCAAACTGGCGGTGGTATCACCAGAACACAATCTTCCAAATTGTCAAGTAATGGTACCACCAATGCTCAGGCTGTCAGGCGATGGTACCGCCCAATGTAGGCGATGGTACCGCTAGTACCCCAAAAACCCAATGATTTAAATTTTTGGCTCCATTTCTGAAGCCATTTAAGGCCTATAAATATCCCTTTCATGCTTGCTTGCAAGAGTATGAAAGCTTATGATTTTAAAGTATTGTAAACTCTTGAGAAGTATCGAATCTCTTTCTCCTTAAGTCTAGAAGTTATTTTAAGGGAGGTGAGAGGTCTCTTGTAAAAGAGGGTTGTAAGGATTCTCTCCTAAATATGTGAAAAGGAGAAATAGTAGTAACAAGAGTAGCTGATCTTCATCAATTGAAAGAAGATCGGTAGTGAAAGCCAATGAGCTCGAAGGAAGAGGAATCGAGAGTGGACGTAGTGTCATGGACTTGGCTGGTTTTGCCTAAGTCATGCGACACTCTTGCATGTCTGTCCGCAAAGGTCAACCTTCCCAAAACCTCCTATGGTCCCTTAGGACCTACAAAAGAGAAAATGGGTTAGAGAAAGTGCCTCACTCGGGATCCAAAACAAATATTTCAGAAAATACTTTATAACCAATGTAAATTACAAATAGACTTTACAAGCTCTGAATGATTGCATAACAAAGTATCCAAAATGGTCAACTACAGACTGAAATCTCCCACAAGTGTCCATATGACACAACCATTATTTACAAGCCTAAAATGGCCACCAAACCCAACTAAATTAGGGCTGTTAAGCCTTCGACCATCCCTCTACATGTTGTGCAAAATATGAACAAGCCAAAATACACGGACATACATAAGCATTACATTAAACATCCTATTTATAGTTTTATCTATAACATTCTCCCCCACTTATTCCTTCAATATCCTCGTCAAAGCCTTTGCCGACATTTTAACTCCTTGCCTTTGTTGAGTCCTCAATCTTCTGCTTCAACTGCAATGTGCCTCTTGGCTCTCAACTGCTCTCTACTATTATTGTTGAGTAGTCAAACTTTTGATTTGTCATGCTGCTTTAACTTGCCAATGACTCTAACTCTAGTATGGGGTTGGTAGAGTTGTGTTGATCCCTGATGGTTCCTACAGATCTTTTCGATGAAGGAAAAGACCATCCTTATTATGCGTCAGTCTCTCAAATACCTCATGCTATTTGAACTGGGTGGATGCTTATTGGAGCTTTAACGAGCATCGTCTCGTAAACTTTTGAAGTTTTTGAGTCCTTCCTCCATAAAATTTGCCCATCAACTTTTCTTTCACTTAGTTGTTACTTTCAAGTAGGTTCACATCACTTCCACTTTCGATTGATATTCCATTGGGAAATGAAATGGACAATCTACTCTCAGTAGCATTAATTATTGTTGGTGAGGATTTGACAATTATTGTCTTTCATTATCTTCGAAGGGTCTTTGAACCTGTGTAGAGCTTCTCTGCTAGATAGATAAGAGAATTTAGGTACTCAGTTTCGCCTATTCTCTTAAGAATTAAGAAGATAAAGGTTCCTTAATTTCGCCCACCTCCTCGAGAGCTGTACTCCATGCATCGAGCTGGTTACTGACCTTCATATGCTCTTTACTTACACTTCTAAAGCACTTGAAGTGTTTGTACTCCTTGCATTGAGTTAGTTACTGTGATTCATCTTCTCAATATCATCGAACTTCTAGAATGCAGGAAATCTTCACCCTAACTTGGAGTAATTCTCTAATAATTTTGGTTGCCTCTAGGATTGTACCGTCTTCTCCATCAACCCTGCTGCCTACTCCACTGAGTAGCAAAGGTATAGCACCGCATACTGCCTGCTTTGTTCCTTGGTCGTGTACTCTTGCACGACTCGAAGTTCTTCACTTTTGGCTACCTTGATAAGAAGCTCATTGATACAGATCTTACGAAGTTCCTTGGCCTCTACCCTTCAGCCTTGTCTCGGTACTTGGAGTTTGCCTCTATATGCTCCACCCCCTCAGCCCCTTTCACGACCAAGCGCTCTCCTTCCATGAGAGCAAGGGATCGATGACTTTACGGAAGTCCTACCTCCGCGGTACCATGACACTACCATACCCATTGCCCTACTATCCGTCACCTCACATCTGCATCCCTTTCTTCACAATCGGTAGATATGTCTCTGTGGTACTCCTATGAGTCCACCTCCATTCTAACCGATGCTTGGTTTTGGGTAGCTAAGTCCCTCTGGACTTGTCGTCGCATCCTCGCCCCTTTCAACCCCCGCTTCAACACCTCTATGTTCTCCAAGCAATTCCCTTTAGTCGATAGAAAGACAGACTATAACTCCCATGCATGGCTTCTACCGTCATGTTGTAGGGTTCGCACCAATTCATTTCTCCATAGCTTCCTTGGTAGTAACGTTCGCTTACTCGGTCTTGTCCTCTGACTTGCTGGGCTCCCTTAAGCGAATATGAGCTTTGGAGCAGTCTAACTCTCCAACTGCTCTGATCATACCTCTACATGATCAAGTCCCTCCCATGGGACTCATTGGTACTTGCATTCGAATTTTTTCCTTAATGATACACAACCCCCATATGCTGATGACCAAGGCTTTCATTTGATGTAAAATTCGATGCACGCATAGAAGACCCACCTCTGCGGTACCATGGCTTTCACTCCTTGAATCCATATCCTTCTTATCGTCGTGTTGTTCACCGAAGTAGAGCTCCCAGTAACTCTCAATCATACCTCCATATGATATAGTCCCTCACAGGACTATATTCATCTGTATCGCATTGCCACGAACTGTTCCACCATGATCCGCTGCACCGTGTCACCTCCTAGTGACATCTCTATTGTATTTTGATCCTTGTGGGATGAACTTGGATTGTGATCTCTCTATGTGTGGCCTCTACCAATACATCGCAGGACTTTTTCCACCTTCGATTGTGTTCGCTCATTTGACAATCGACCTTCGTCCACCCACTCTCGGGTCACACCTAGACGAAACACCGCTCTAGGACAATCTGTCGCCTAGTAGCTCTCGAAGTCCACCGACTTCACTGAAATTGATGCACCATTGTCTGGATCTTGGGCCTCTGCCCCTACCAACACAATCTCCACTATGCACCGCATCCTTCATAGCAACTTGATTTGCAACACTATGGTATATTCTTCAAGAGTACCCGCCTTCGTTGCCCCGTGCCATGGTCTTCTGAACCCAACTTCGCCTCCGCAGGTTGAGTTGCCTTAGTTTCTCTATCAAATGCTTCTCTGAGGTAATGTGCATATGCCTCGAAGCTCCCTTATCTTTGGCATCATGCAGGATGAGCCCACTTCATTAGAATGAGGGACCCATGGAATGACATGATCCCACTCTTGCCTTTGCAAGAGTTCATGTCCTTGTCCTCTGTCTAAGGAAAGCTCTATGACTCTGCCCCATATTCCATCTTCTATGTCGGATCCCTTCATGCAGCTTGGGTACTTCACCAAGTTACACCAAAGTTGCTTTGCTCCTCGATTTGCATTGAATTGACGATGGTCCTCACGCCCACTATTCCACGGGTCAGCTCTCCATTTAGACTCCAAGTGTGCCTTAGATCGCTCCCCTACTTGATCTCGCAATGCATCTACCAAATGCATGCTTCGCTCGCTGCCCGCCGCTCGCCGCTCGCTCGCGCAGCCAAAAATGGCCTGTTTTTGGGCTGTTTTGGCCCGTTTTTGGTCCGTTTTCACGTGCCGCAGCGACGGTGGCGAGCGGTCCAAAACGTCAGCCATCTCAGCACCCTGGAACCCCCCGGGTGGCACAGGGCTGGATGGGGCTTTCGTATAGCAGGGAAGGTGCCGCCCCATGCTTCGCTCGCTGCCCGCCGCTCGCCGCTCGCTCGCGCAGCCAAAAATGGCCTGTTTTGGCCTGTTTTTGGGCTGTTTTGGCCCGTTTTTGGTCCGTTTTCACGTGCCGCAGCGACGGTGGCGAGCGGTCCAAAACGTCAGCCATCTCAGCACCCTGGAACCCCCCGGGTGGCACAGGGCTGGATGGGGCTTTCGTATAGCAGGGAAGGTGCCGCCCCATGCTTCGCTCGCTGCCCGCCGCTCGCCGCTCGCTCGCGCAGCCAAAAATGGCCAGTTTTGGCCTGTTTTGGCCTGTTTTGGCCTGTTTTTGGGCTGTTTTGGCCCGTTTTTGGTCCGTTTTCACGTGCCGCAGCGACGGTGGCGAGCGGTCCAAAACGTCAGCCATCTCAGCACCCTGGAACCCCCCGGTGGCACAGGGCTGGATGGGGCTTTCGTATAGCAGGGAAGGTGCCGCCCCATGCTTCGCTCGCTGCCCGCCGCTCGCCGCTCGCTCGCGCAGCCAAAAATGGCCTGTTTTTGGGCTGTTTTGGCCCGTTTTTGGTCCGTTTTCGCGTGCCGCAGCGACGGTGGCGAGCGGTCCAAAACGTCAGCCATCTCAGCACCCTGGAACCCCCCGGGTGGCACAGGGCTGGATGGGGCTTTCGTATAGCAGGGAAGGTGCCGCCCCATGCTTCGCTCGCTGCCCGCCGCTCGCCGCTCGCTCGCGCAGCCAAAAATGGCCTGTTTTTGGGCTGTTTTGGCCCGTTTTTGGTCCGTTTTCGCGTGCCGCAGCGACGGTGGCGAGCGGTGCCAAAACGTCAGCCATCCTCAGCACCCTGGAACCCCCCGGGTGGCACAGGGCTGGATGGGGCTTTCGTATAGCAGGGAAGGGTGCCGCCCCATGCTTCGCTCGCTGTCTGCCGCTCGCCGCTCGCTCGCGTAGCCAAAAATGGCTAGTTTTGGCTATTTTTGGGCTGTTTTGGCCCTGTTTTGGTCCGTTTTCCGTGTGTTGCAGCGACGGTGGCGAGCGGGCCAAAACGTCAGCCATCTCAGCACCCTGGAACCCCCCGGTGGACTAGGGCTGGATGGGGCATTCGGATAGCAAGGAAGGTGCCAGCCCATGCTTTCGCTCGCTGTCCGCCGCTCGCGCAGCCAAAAATGCCATTTTGGCCTGTTTTTGGGCTGTTTTGGCCTGTTTTGGTCCGTTTTCGCGTGTCGCAGCGACGGTGGCGAGCGGTCCAAAACGTCAGCCATCTTAGCACCCTAGGAACCCCCCGGGTGGCACAGGGCTGGATGGGGCTTCGTATAGCAGGGAAGGTGCCGCCCCATGCTTCGCTCGCTGCCCGCCGCTCGCCGCTCGCTCGCGCAGCCAAAAATGGCCAGTTTTGGCCTGTTTTGGCCTGTTTTGGCCTGTTTTTGGGCTGTTTTGGCCCGTTTTTGGTCCGTTTTCGCGTGCCGCAGCGACGGTGGCGAGCGGTCCAAAACGTCAGCCATCTCAGCACCCTGGAACCCCCCGGGTGGCACAGGGCTGGATGGGGCTTTCGTATAGCAGGGAAGGTGCCGCCCCATGCTTCGCTCGCTGCCCGCCGCTCGCCGCTCGCTCGCGCAGCCAAAAATGGCCTGTTTTTGGGCTGTTTTGGCCCGTTTTTGGTCCGTTTTCACGTGCCGCAGCGACGGTGGCGAGCGGTCCAAAACGTCAGCCATCTCAGCACCCTGGAACCCCCCGGGTGGCACAGGGCTGGATGGGGCTTTCGTATAGCAGGGAAGGTGCCGCCCCATGCTTCGCTCGCTGCCCGCCGCTCGCCGCTCGCTCGCGCAGCCAAAAATGGCCTGTTTTGGCCTGTTTTTGGGCTGTTTTGGCCCGTTTTTGGTCCGTTTTCACGTGCCGCAGCGACGGTGGCGAGCGGTCCAAAACGTCAGCCATCTCAGCACCCTGGAACCCCCCGGTGGCACAGGGCTGGATGGGGCTTTCGTATAGCAGGGAAGGTGCCGCCCCATGCTTCGCTCGCTGCCCGCCGCTCGCCGCTCGCTCGCGCAGCCAAAAATGGCCAGTTTTGGCCTGTTTTGGCCTGTTTTGGCCTGTTTTTGGGCTGTTTTGGCCCGTTTTTGGTCCGTTTTCGCGTGCCGCAGCGACGGTGGCGAGCGGTCCAAAACGTCAGCCATCTCAGCACCCTGGAACCCCCCGGGTGGCACAGGGCTGGATGGGGCTTTCGTATAGCAGGGAAGGTGCCGCCCCATGCTTCGCTCGCTGCCCGCCGCTCGCCGCTCGCTCGCGCAGCCAAAAATGGCCTGTTTTTGGGCTGTTTTGGCCCGTTTTTGGTCCGTTTTCACGTGCCGCAGCGACGGTGGCGAGCGGTCCAAAACGTCAGCCATCTCAGCACCCTGGAACCCCCCGGTGGCACAGGGCTGGATGGGGCTTTCGTATAGCAGGGAAGGTGCCGCCCCATGCTTCGCTCGCTGCCCGCCGCTCGCCGCTCGCTCGCGCAGCCAAAAATGGCCAGTTTTGGCCTGTTTTGGCCTGTTTTGGCCTGTTTTGGCCTGTTTTTGGGCTGTTTTGGCCCGTTTTTGGTCCGTTTTCACGTGCCGCAGGGACGGTGGCGAGCGGTCCAAAACGTCAGCCATCTCAGCACCCTGGAACCCCCCGGGTGGCACAGGGCTGGATGGGGCTTTCGTATAGCAGGGAAGGTGCCGCCCCATGCTTCGCTCGCTGCCCGCCGCTCGCCGCTCGCTCGCGCAGCCAAAAATGGCCAGTTTTGGGCTGTTTTGGCCCGTTTTTGGTCCGTTTTCACGTGCCGCAGGGACGGTGGCGAGCGGTCCAAAACGTCAGCCATCTCAGCACCTGGAACCCCCCGGTGGCACAGGGCTGGATGGGGCTTCGTATAGCAGGGAAGGTGCCGCCCCATGCTTCGCTCGCTGCCCGCCGCTCGCCGCTCGCTCGCGCAGCCAAAAATGGCCAGTTTTGGGCTGTTTTGGCCCGTTTTTGGTCCGTTTTCGCGTGCCGCAGCGACGGTGGCGAGCGGTCCAAAACGTCAGCCATCTCAGCACCCTGGAACCCCCCGGGTGGCACAGGGCTGGATGGGGCTTTCGTATAGCAGGGAAGGTGCCGCCCCATGCTTCGCTCGCTGCCCGCCGCTCGCCGCTCGCTCGCGCAGCCAAAAATGGCCTGTTTTGGCCTGTTTTGGCCTGTTTTGGCCTGTTTTGGCCTGTTTTGGCCTGTTTTGGCCTGTTTTGGCCTGTTTTGGCCTGTTTTGGCCTGTTTTGGCCTGTTTTGGCCTGTTTTTGGGCTGTTTTGGCCAGTTTTTGGTCCGTTTTCGCGTGCCGCAGCGACGGTGGCGAGCGGTCCAAAACGTCAGCCATCTCAGCACCCTGGAACCCCCCGGGTGGCACAGGGCTGGATGGGGCTTCGTATAGCAGGGAAGGTGCCGCCCCATGCTTCGCTCGCTGCCCGCCGCTCGCCGCTCGCTCGCGCAGCCAAAAATGGCCTGTTTTGGCCTGTTTTTGGGCTGTTTTGGCCCGTTTTTGGTCCGTTTTCACGTGCCGCAGCGACGGTGGCGAGCGGTCCAAAACGTCAGCCATCTCAGCACCCTGGAACCCCCCGGGTGGCACAGGGCTGGATGGGGCTTCGTATAGCAGGGAAGGTGCCGCCCCATGCTTCGCTCGCTGCCCGCCGCTCGCCGCTCGCTCGCGCAGCCAAAAATGGCCAGTTTTGGCCTGTTTTTGGGCTGTTTTGGCCCGTTTTTGGTCCGTTTTCGCGTGCCGCAGCGACGGTGGCGAGCGGTCCAAAACGTCAGCCATCTCAGCACCTGGAACCCCCCGGTGGCACAGGGCTGGATGGGGCTTTCGTATAGCAGGGAAGGTGCCGCCCCATGCTTCGCTCGCTGCCCGCCGCTCGCCGCTCGCTCGCGCAGCCAAAAATGGCCAGTTTTTGGTCCGTTTTCACGTGCCGCAGGGACGGTGGCGAGCGGTCCAAAACGTCAGCCATCTCAGCACCTGGAACCCCCCGGGTGGCACAGGCTGGATGGGGCTTCGTATAGCAGGGAAGGTGCCGCCCCATGCTTCGCTCGCTGCCCGCCGCTCGCCGCTCGCTCGCGCAGCCAAAAATGGCCAGTTTTGGCCTGTTTTTGGGCTGTTTTGGCCTGTTTTTGGTCCGTTTTCGCGTGCCGCAGCGACGGTGGCGAGCGGGCCAAAACGTCAGCCATCTCAGCACCCTGGAACCCCCCGGGTGGCACAGGGCTGGATGGGGCTTTCGTATAGCAGGGAAGGTGCCGCCCCATGCTTCGCTCGCTGCCCGCCGCTCGCCGCTCGCTCGCGCAGCCAAAAATGGCCAGTTTTGGCCTGTTTTTGGGCTGTTTTGGCCTGTTTTTGGTCCGTTTTCGCGTGCCGCAGCGACGGTGGCGAGCGGGCCAAAACGTCAGCCATCTCAGCACCCTGGAACCCCCCGGGTGGCACAGGGCTGGATGGGGCTTTCGTATAGCAGGGAAGGTGCCGCCCCATGCTTCGCTCGCTGCCCGCCGCTCGCCGCTCGCTCGCGCAGCCAAAAATGGCCAGTTTTGGCCTGTTTTTGGGCTGTTTTTGGGCTGTTTTGGCCCGTTTTTGGTCCGTTTTCACGTGCCGCAGGGACGGTGGCGAGCGGTCCAAAACGTCAGCCATCTCAGCACCCTGGAACCCCCCGGGTGGCACAGGGCTGGATGGGGCTTTCGTATAGCAGGGAAGGTGCCGCCCCATGCTTCGCTCGCTGCCCGCCGCTCGCCGCTCGCTCGCGCAGCCAAAAATGGCCAGTTTTGGCCTGTTTTTGGTCCGTTTTCGCGTGCCGCAGCGACGGTGGCGAGCGGTCCAAAACGTCAGCCATCTCAGCACCTGGAACCCCCCGGTGGCACAGGGCTGGATGGGGCTTCGTATAGCAGGGAAGGTGCCGCCCCATGCTTCGCTCGCTGCCCGCCGCTCGCCGCTCGCTCGCGCAGCCAAAAATGGCCAGTTTTGGCCTGTTTTTGGTCCGTTTTCGCGTGCCGCAGCGACGTTGGCGAGCGGTCCAAAACGTCAGCCATCTCAGCACCCTGGAACCCCCCGGGTGGCACAGGGCTGGATGGGGCTTTCGTATAGCAGGGAAGGTGCCGCCCCATGCTTCGCTCGCTGCCCGCCGCTCGCCGCTCGCTCGCGCAGCCAAAAATGGCCAGTTTTGGCCTGTTTTTGGTCCGTTTTCGCGTGCCGCAGCGACGGTGGCGAGCGGTCCAAAACGTCAGCCATCTCAGCACCCTGGAACCCCCCGGGTGGCACAGGGCTGGATGGGGCTATTCGTATAGCAATGGAAGGTGCCACGCACCCAGGCTTCGCTCGCCTCGCCCCGCTTCCGCTCGCTCGGCGGCAGCCGAAAAATTGGGCCAGTTTTGGCCTGTTTTTGGGCTGTTTGGTCCAGTTTTTTGTCCGTTTTCCGTGTGCCGCAGCGACGGTGGCGAGCGGATCCAAAACGTTCAGCCATCTCAGCACCCGGGAACCCAAACCCCGGGTGGTGCACAGGGCTGGATGTGGGCTTTCGGAGATCAGGGAAGGTGAAGCGCCCCAGTGCCTTCGCTCGCTGCCCGCCGCTCGCCGCTCGCTCGCGGCAGCCGAAAATGGCCAGTTTGTGGCATGTTTTGTGGGCTGTTTTGGGCCCGTTTTGGGTCCGTTTTCCGCGTGCCGCAGCGACGTTGGCGGAGCGGTCCCAAAACGTCAGCCATCTCAGCACCCTGGAACCCCCCGGGTGGCACAGGGCTGGATGGGGCTTTCGTATAGCAGGGAAAGGGTGCCGCCCCATGCTTAGCTCGCTGCCCGCCGCTCGCCGCTCAGCTCGCGCAGCCGAAAATGGCCAGTGTTTTTGGGCTGTTTTGGCCTGTTTTTTTGTCCGTTTTCGCGTGCCGCAGCTACGGTGGCGAGCGGGCCAAAACGTCAGCCATCTCAGCACCCTAGAACCCCCCGGGTGGCACAAGGCTGGATGGGGCATCGGATAGCAGGGAAGGTGCCGCCCCCATGCTTCGCTCGCTGTCCGTGCTCGCCGCTCGCTCGCGCAGCCAAAAATGGCCAGTTTTGGCCTGTTTTTGGTCGTTTTCGCGTGTTGCAGCAACGGTGGCGAGCGGCCAAAACGTTAGCCATCTCAGCACCCTGGAAACCCCACGGGTGGCACAGGGCTGGAGTTTTGCTTGTTTTTGGTCCGTTTTCGTGTGTCGCCAGCTACACGGTGGCGAGCGGGCCAAAACGTCAGCCATCCAGCACCCTGGAACCCCCCCGGGTGGCACAGGGCTGGCTGGCAATTCGGATAGCAGGAAGGTGCCACCCCATGCTTCGCTCGCGTCTGCCGCTCGCTCGCGCAGCCAAAAATGGCAGTTTGGCCTGTTCTTGGGCTGTTTTGGCTTTGGCCCGTTTTTGGTCCGTTTTCGCGTGCCGCAGCGACGGTGGCGAGCGGTCCAAAACGTCAGCCATCTCAGCACCCTGGAACCCCCCGGGTGGCACAGGGCTGGATGGGGCTTTCGTATAGCAGGGAAGGTGCCGCCCCATGCTTCGCTCGCTGCCCGCCGCTCGCCGCTCGCTCGCGCAGCCAAAAATGGCCAGTTTTGGCCTGTTTTTGGGCTGTTTTGGCCCGTTTTTGGTCCGTTTTCGCGTGCCGCAGCGACGGTGGCGAGCGGTCCAAAACGTCAGCCATCTCAGCACCCTGGAACCCCCCGGGTGGCACAGGGCTGGATGGGGCTTTCGTATAGCAGGGAAGGTGCCGCCCCATGCTTCGCTCGCTGCCCGCCGCTCGCCGCTCGCTCGCGCAGCCAAAAATGGCCAGTTTTGGCCTGTTTTTGGGCTGTTTTGGCCAGTTTTTGGTCCGTTTTCGCGTGCCGCAGCGACGGTGGCGAGCGGTCCAAAACGTCAGCCATCTCAGCACCCTGGAACCCCCCGAGTGGCATAGGGCTGGATGGGGCATTCGGATAGCAAGGAAGGTGCCACCCCATGCTTCGCTCGCTGTCCGCCGCTCGCGCAGCCAAAAATGGCCAGTTTTGGCCTATTTTTGGGCTGTTTTGGCCTGTTTTTGGTCCGTTTTTGCGTGTCGCATCTACGGTGGCGAGCGGGCCAAAACGTCAGCCATCTTAGCACCCTAGAACCCCCGGGTGGCACAGGGCTGGATGGGGCATTCGTATAGCAGGGAAGGTGCCGCCCCATGCTTCGCTCGCTGTCCGCCGCTCGCCGCTCGCTCGTGCAGCCAAAAATGGCCAATTTTGGCCTGTTTTTGGGCTGTTTTAGCCTGGTCCGTTTTCGCGTGCCGTAGTGACGGTGGCGAGCAGGCCAAAACGTCAGCCATCTCAGCACCCTGGAACCCCCCTGGTGGCACAGGGCTGGATGGGGCATTCAGATAGTAGGGAAGGTGCGCCCCATGCTTCGCTTGCTGTCCGCGCTCGCCGCTCGCTCGCGCAGCCAAAAATGGCCAGTTTTGGCCTGTTTTTGGCTAGTTTTGGCCTGTTTTGGTCCGTTTTCGCGTGCTGTAGCGACGGTGGCGAGCGGGCCAAAACACTAGCATCTCAGCACCCTGGAACCCCCAGGTGGCACAGGGCTGGATGGGGCATTCAGATAGCAAGGAAGGTGCCGCTCCGCCCGGGCTCCTGCCCTGGGTTTTGCGGCGACCGCCGCGCCCTCCTACTCATCGGGGCTTGGCGCTCGCCCCGATGGCCGGGTGTGGGTCGCGCGCTTCAGCACCATCCATTTTCGGGGCTAGTTGATTCGACAGGTGAGTTGTTACACACTCCTTAGCAGATTTCGACTTCCATGACCACCGTCCTGCTGTCTTAATCGACCAACACCCTTTGTGGTGTCTGGGTTAGCGCGCAGTTGGGCACCGTAACCTGGCTTCTGTCCCATTGGAGCAACTTTTCTCTTTGCTTCCTTCTCTTTGAAAGTTTCGGAGTCCACCATCCATTGGACTACTCCGCCTTACTGAATAAACTGTGCATTATTTTGCCTCCCGCAAACGTACTTGCTAGATTGTGACTCCATGTCAATACAGCTCCCACTACACCTCTCAAGGCCTAGCAACATGCTAAACTCGCTACACACTTCAGACTCCTACGGACGTATCCTTCTCATGCTGAAGAGAAAGTTTCAATGCTTCATGGTGCCGAGTTTCGGTTATCTTGGGATGGTCACGAACACTTCATCGTTCACATACAAGACTTTGCATGAGTACCAAATTCTTTGAGTTAGCAATTCCCCTCACCTATGTGAGCTTTGCACAACTCTTTCGATCGTTAAACAACCCATTCCACCTTGCATGGTCTCATTCTTACCAAGCATCTGCTTGCCTTAAACACCATAAACACCATCAAATATGGTTGCTAATGTTGAGTCGTAGCTCAAACTCAGCCATCCCAACCTTTGTGCGCTATGCATTCTTCCTAGCTTGCTTGTCCTCGTGGTGCCTCTTGCGCGAAGGGTTGGCCATTCCTTTGAATGCCAATCTCAGATGCCCGCTCCTCTGAGCGACTCTTTTTCCCTACATCTTTGTACTCGTTTTCCCCCAAACGGTCGTGCGTACTAGCTGCCCTCAACGTGGCCCCGCTAGGTCCCTCACGTTTGCATGCCAAGTGTTTCTGTGAATGCTTGTTTCGCTCTGATACCATTTGTCACAGACTTAGCTAGTTTTGCCTAAGTCGTGTGGCACCCTTACGTGTTCGTCCGCAAATGTCAACTTCCCTGAAACCTCTCATGATCCCTTAGGACCTACAAAAGAGAAAATGGGCTAGAGAAAGCACCTCACTCGGGATTTACAAGCAAATATTTCAGAAAATACTTCATAACCAATGCAAATTATAATCAGACTTCACAAGCTCTGAACGTTTGCACAACAAAGGATCCAAAATGGTCCACTACAGATTGAAATCTCCCACAAGTATCCATACGACACAACCTTTATTTACAAGCCTAAAATGGCTACCAAACACAACTAAATTGGGGCTGTTAAGCCTTCGACCATCCCTCTACATGATGTGCAACGTATGAACAAACCAAAAGATACGGGTATATATGAGCATTACATTAAACACCATGTTTATAGTTTTATTCGTGACAGTAGGTCGGGACGACCAAACCACTATAAATCAATTTGTATTTCTTCTTTTTCCTTGATTTATAATTACATTATTTACTAAGCAATCCTTACTCACTTTTTGTTAATTACATTTTCGATATGAGTTTCATCAATCCAAACTTTCAAATAGAAATTTTTCGAAAGTACTAATTCACCTCCCCCCCTTAGTGCCTTTACAATCCTAGCACCTCATTAATCTAATATCACAAAGATCGTATACTAGGCATGGTGTTGTCAGGCCTATATGGTTTCTACTCGAGTCTTGTTTTTAACGGTTATGGGCTGCCCATCTTGTCGCCCACGTGGATAAGAGGCTAAGGGGATATCGTTGGAGACGATTAGAGACTACCTCTCCGTAGAATATTTCATGAAATATTATATTATTTTACTACCAAGTATAAAAACTCATCTTCAACATAATAAGAAGGGGCTTATCTTTTTTATCACTCACATTCACTCTCATATATATCTCAGATTATTAACTTGGGTGTCAAAATGATCGGATTGGAAAATCTCTTTTAATCTTGATTTTCATATACGTAGCACATCGAGAGCTGTGTTTTTACCTCATAAGCACTTCGAATAATCATGTGTATACGGGTCCAAACCACGTGAACTAACTAGAATATCAATAACTTTTTCTCTCGTTAGACTAAATCGTTTAAGATTTTAACTCTCAATCAATATCATAGTTGGTGTTCGAACATTTGCTATTGTTAAATGAAGCCAAGGTGATCGTTATATCAGATCAAGGAATCAATATTTTCACCATCACAATACCTTATGAAAAGTTGGGAAGTGATTAAGGAGGACAACCATGCTTCATGTATCCAATTATACTACTAATATTTTATATAAAAATAAAAAATATTTTCTTGAATAATTAGATGTAATTCTAATAAATTACAGAATGATTGATAATCATTTATGACAAGAGATTTAAATGCTCTCGAATTAAATAAAAAATATTATCTTATATAATCAGACAAAATGCCCCCAAACCCAATATTTGACCCCAATCGTTTAGATATGCTAATGGCTACATTGAAATCCTGAATGGATTCGACCCGATAATGCTGCATAACCAGCATATCAGATCTGGATCCAACTTGGTATGGCCGCATAATTAGCGCATCGAGTTCATAAGAGAAAGAGGGCACTCGGCCGGATAGAAATGGATCCGACCTGATAACATTGCAGATTTATCTTATTGGATTCGGAGTATACGTAGGGCGACCCGATAACACCGCATCGGCGTCCTTAAAGGGCAGGGGTAGTCCACTCGGGCCGGGAACGGAATAGGCCACGTGTAAAGCGGATAGGGATATGCTTCGGGCGACTCTCTCTCTCTCTCGCCTCACCCCCTGACGTGTACTCGAAACCGAAACCGCCTCCCTATATATAACCACCTCTCTCTCTCTCTCTCCCAAACTCCAAATCCACTTCGCCGGCGAGATCGGACGCCTGTCGAGATCCGAGCGGCAGGAAGAAGCGATTCCTTCCGCGAGGGCTTCCGATCCCCTTCGCCGCCTCCACCTCCTCTTGGCTCGACATCTCCGAGCCAAGACTCGGTCGAGGTACTGCCGTTTGATCGATCGGTCGTTTTCTCTCCCGTTTCCCGGTAATTTTTTTGGCGTCTCGTGCTTGAAGTTGTGGACTGGTACCTTTTTGGGGATTATTTTTTGGTTGCTTGGGTGGGTTTTGGAGAGAGGCGCTTGATGTGAGGGTTATTTGTAGGCTGGTGGAGCGATTGGGGGAAGAGGATGGCGTCGCCGAAGGAGGGGTTTTTGACGGAGGAGCAGAGGGAGATGTTGAAGATAGCGGCACAGAACGCGGATGTGTTATCCTCGTCGCCCAGATCGCCCAGCAAGATGGTGCTCCCCGAGCTCCATATTAAGGGGGGCGGCGGCGGGAGGGCTACGGCTGTTGGCGTGAGGCATATCCGGCGCTCGCATTCAGGGAAGCTAGTACGAGTGAAGAAGGGTGAGTAACTCTTCTGTTTCGGCTTTCTCTGCATCTTTCTGGTACTTTTGGGATTTTTCTCCGTAGAAATGCTGGATGATCCGAAATATGAACTATATGCAGAAAATTAGCATAGTTGTCACTTCTTAAACGTTCTGGTGATTTAGTATATGAATAAGAGAGATAATTTTTAAGCTGTCTACCGATCTATGACACCACGATTTACAGAGGCAATTCAAGGAAGCGAAACAATTAGTGAGGTGGGGTCAAGAAGAATCTACTTGTTTTCAGCTTTTGAGGGACTGTATGACTCTCCTTTAAGGTGGTTTAGTTACTTACCAAATGACGAGGATTTGGTTGTGGATGGATGTGCCAACCTAATACATTTTTCATTGGATTGTAATAACTCCACATGTCACGATTTATGGCATGGCTAAGGTGCACTTGTTCAAAATCATAGAATTTGCTTTAGTTGCAGTTGAGTGCTTGCTATTGGGTGCTTTTCTGCCAGTGTCACGATCAAAGGGATGCATGAATGGTCAAAATTTTCTCATCAATTTCTCCAAAATGACCAAAAGTTTGTACAACACATCCACATGTCAACATGTCCTGCACATGTGAGATGGAATGAAACTTAAAACATTGGTTTCATCAGTAAGTAGAGAGTCAAACTTTATTGAAATTATGTCTCTTGACTGAATGCAATCAAAGAGAAATAGAGCACGCTTTTAGTGGGAGAGAATCTAAATAAGACCAGTGCTGTATACCTGTGCAGTTTCTAAATCCAAGCCTAATTCTGCAATTTTGGTTCTTACTCTTTGGTGATTTGCTTTCTGTCAGCATTTCTTTGAATGAATTGGAGTTCTGCTCGAACCCTCTTTAGAGAACATTAGAGAGTTTTAATTAATGCCTCAAGGATGGGGGGTTGAAGAAGGGTGAGAAGTATCATTGTAACAGAAGGGGTCGGTTTATATCAATCATTTTGACAAACTATTATAGAAGACCTCTGTGGTCTATCTATCAATAAAAGGAAGACAGCTCAGGGGGGTTGCGGTGTTCAATTTATGCATGCTTACCCTATAAGAGAATTGTTTCTGTGATGAACCATGGTCACCATGGTTGGAGATGAGCAACTTTATCATGCCCCAAGGCATTCATTATATGCAGCCTTACCCCTACAAGAGAGAGTTCCTTGAACCATGGTTATCCAGGTTGGCAAGAAGCAACCATATGATGGCCTCAAGACTCACCCTCGTAGACTTATTATCAATTGTATATTAAATTGAGTGCCTGACTTCTAATGTAAACTCTACAGCAATGATGGGCTTGATATATTATCATTGATTTTGTGAATGAGACAAAATACATACATCAACCTCTTGCTATCTGTGTCTAGAATAGTTTCTACTTTTGATGCTGCTTTATTTGACAGGAATCTGTTTTCCTTTTGCTTCACCAACTTGCTCTGTAGGATGCTCAGGTGCACACCAGAAACCATTCTTGGGTCATTGCCATGCAGAATGATCAATCATTATTCTAAAGCACTTGTTTATTATTCTATAATCAATTAATGATACCAAGCATAACCTAATTAAGAATAGGAGAACCCTTGATCATTGTGTTAAATTTTAACAAATTTTTGTTTATGCCCAGAATCTTGCTGATATAGAATAACCTCTAATTAATACTTTAAAGTTTTAAAACCCTATTAATGATAGGTGATTCCTAATTGACACTTTCCTTTTTGATCATCCTGCCAATGTCAAACCGAGAAGCCAACCTAACCCATGTTTCCACAAGTAATCATCATGTCAGATGGGGTGTCAGACTTCAAGGTTTGAGGTGTGTACCTATTGATTCCAACCTAATCAGCATGTGGAGTGGCAGGCAGCATAGGCTACATGCTACATACACTTTTCATAGTATGTCTATAATGAGGGTTGGCCTTTTTTTGCTGTCATGGTGGTACAGCAGCGGAATGAATTAATATTTATTACCAACATGGGTGACATGAGCTCTCATTTATGACCTACATCAGGTTGCTGCCATGTGGCGGGAAGGCATTTTGTGGCCAAAGGGACCCATTATAATGCAACTCTATAAAAGCATTTTATAGATTTATATCATTTGATTTAATTAAGCATATACAACATGAGGATAGCTTAGTTGAGAAGGTTCCTGCATTAAGGCTTTTGGGAGGTTAGAATTAAGCAACTTTATCCCTATATATATTATGGTTGTTGCAGTGATTTAAATTACCAAATCTTAGTGAAACAACCTTGTGTATGTCACCATGTTTATCCTCTGTAACTTGTCAAGGATAATATAATTTAAGTTCTAAATTATAGTGATAAAACTATTATGAAATATGCTATAAACTTAAAACCATTTTGGCAAATTTATCCAATACCATCCACCCAGGACTGGTTTTGGGGCAAAAGTTTTAATTCACAAATTTGGTGCTCACTGAGTTGGACTGGATTGGTTGGTTAATAAGATGAATAGTTACCGCCTTCTATTAGCTGACTCAGATTGGGCTACTTGTGTTTTTTGGTCATATTATCTGTGATACCTGTTATGTGCAATTGTTGCATAAGGAAATTTGTAAATTACTGTGTTCTGCCTTTTTTTCTGACTTAGGTTGTTTTGTTACACTTATTGTCATTCACATGGATTGTTTATGCACAAGTTCTTGAATTCTGCCATTTTCTCACTTTCAGTAGCCTTCTATGTAATAAATCTTCTGTACTTGGAAGTGTACATATCGTTTTTGGTTTATAATTTTCTCCTTGATGCTTCCTTGAAATTAAGTTGTGGAGTGAATTACATTTGAATTCTTTTTGGTTGCATGGAGTGGAATAAATCTTGCATTCTCAGTAAAGTAGTGACTAACTGGTTCCAGTGATTATATTTTACAGAATTAGAGGAGAAGAACTGATTTGGTGCATATTCACCTTATTGCAAATTCAGGATATTAATATATGAGCAAGATTCACTACTATGATGACAATAGTTCTGCCATCTTAGACAAAAGATGTCTGTCTTGAAACTGTAATTACACTTTCCTATGATTCCCCTTAAGGCTGCTGATAACAAGTGATCATATTGCAGGTTTTAGAGAAATAATTGTTGTACCTCTCAGATGATAAACCTGCCACATGTCTGTGTAACACTCAGAGCTATTGCCTTTTACTTTTTGTCTTCTGCATTTCTGATAATTTGAACAATCGTTAAGCAGCTAACAATGTGCGAGAGACAATTGTAGCCTATTATTTTGTTGGTACTATCATGACCAATAAAGTTTAAGTCAAAAAAGGTTGGATAATAATATGCATCTTTTTTTATTGGACTTCTTTATATCTGATTTCATGTGCATTTTCAGTTTATGGTATATGTTGTTTTTTTAGATATATTCAAATGATATATATATATTTGTCGCCTTTTATGTTACAATACTTATTTACTTTTAGCCTATAGTGTTAATTGTACTCTTTTGTTGACTTTGAAAAATCAATGTCATGTCATATCAGTGGGTAAGATGTATGTTGGGTACATTTCTTTTGGTTTCAGTTCTAAGAGAAGGTTGCAAGGAATTAGGTATTGTAGTTCAACAATACAGGACAATTCTATGATAATAACTAATACAAACCTAAAGTTACAAACTTTTAAAATTTAACTGGATAACATATCTGATTGTAAAAAAATCGTACTTCTTGATTGGAAACTCATGGTTTTTATTTCATTATTTTTTTCAGCTAAACTTGTTTTCACTATTCTGGTCATACTTCTTTTATTGATTAAAAAACACACACTTACCTTCTTTTTAAGAAGTATCTCTTTGCCTCTTATCCAATATTCAAAAAAAAAAAAAACAAAGAATATAATCTCTGGCTTGATGTATACTTCTTTTACGTTCAGTTATACGACAGGTGAACTGGTTTTCTCTATTGCTTAACCAGTCTTGTTTTTTGAATTATTGTTTATCTGATAATATATCATCTGGTACTAACTTTTGGTCTTACTAACTTCTGTTAATATTTAGTTGTTGAAATTGTTTTAAAGAAACACATGAATCAGTTAATTTTTGCTGAGAGATAGCCAATGACTCATTTTTCTTTTGCATTTTGGGACACTATAGAAATGATTGATCCAAGGAATGAACTAACAAATTCATGGACTTGATTAATCCTTTTTTCTTAGTAATTTATACTTTAAAGAATAAGTAGTTCTTGGTCTTGTTCTATTCATTATATATGATAAGTTTAACATCTATAGCATTGTGTTGCTATTATGTGCATGAGTAGTGATTTAAACTTTCCATTCAATGTAAAACAATTAATTGTTGTCATGGTTCTTTATTAGTTATATTGTCCTAACAAATTTATGCTTCCTCACCACGATGTGGATTCAGATGGTGCTGGTGGCAAAGGAACATGGGGCAAGCTCTTGGATACTAATCCTGTTTCACGCATTGACCGGAATGATCCTAATTATGATAGTGGTGAGGTATGCACCTCTCTCATATTCACCATCTCTGTGCACAAATACATATTTTTTCATATGCATAAGTAGAGGTATTTATGTATGTCTGCATATTGCTGTGTTTTGCACATTCACTTTGTCCTCTTAGTTTGATATAACAAAATCCAATCTAGCAGAGTTCAGAAACAAACTTGTGATATGGATCACACTTTCATTTATGTTGATTTTGCCTTGCAATTTCAGGAACCATATGAACTAGTGGGTGCCACCGTTACCGACCCTATTGATGACTATAAAAAATCTGCAGCAACAATCATTGAGGAATATTTTACCACTGGTGATGTAGAATTGGCTGCCACAGACCTTAGAGATCTTGGGACTGATGAGTACCATCACTTGTTTGTTAAGAAACTTGTCTCCATGGCAATGGACCGGCATGACAAAGAGAAAGAGATGGCATCTGTTTTGCTATCCGCGTTGTATGCTGATGTGATAAGTTCAGGTCAGATTAGCCAGGGATTCTTCATGTTACTTGAGTCTATTGATGACTTGGCTCTTGACATACTTGATGCAGTTGATGTGCTGGCTTTGTTTATAGCCCGTGCAGTTGTTGATGAAATCCTACCTCCCGCCTTTCTCAAGAAAGCAATGAGAACACTTTCTGAATCCTCTACGGGTCTTCAGGTTATTCAAACTGCTGAAAAAAGCTATCTCTCAGCTCCTCACCATGCAGAGTTAGTTGAGCGTCGATGGGGTGGTACCACTCATATCACTGTCGAAGAGGTTAAAAAGAAGATGACAGAATTGTTGAGGGAATATATCGAGCATGGAGATACTGTAGAAGCTTGTAGGTGCATAAGGGAGTTGGGTGTCTCTTTCTTCCATCATGAGGTTGTGAAACGGGCTCTGATTCTTGCAATGGAAATTCAAACATCTGAGCATCTTATATTAAAGCTTTTAAGGGAAGCTTCAGAAGAATGCTTAATTAGTCCTAGTCAGATGACCAGAGGTTTCTCTCGGCTTGCTGAGAGTCTTGATGACCTGTCTCTGGATATTCCCACTGCAAAATCCTTGTTTCAGACAATAGTTCCAAAAGCGATATCTGACGGATGGCTTGACCCTTCTTTCCTCAAGTCAAAAGTTTCAGATGAGGAACACAGAGATGAAGGTTATGAGAAGTTGAGGAAGTACAAGGAAGAATCTGTTATCATCATACATGAATACTTTCTCTCTGATGACATACCAGAGCTTATTAGGAGCCTTGAAGATTTAGCTGCTCCAGAATACAACCCTGTTTTTATCAAGAAACTAATAACACTTGCCATGGACCGGAAGCACAGGGAGAAGGAGATGGCGTCTGTTCTGCTATCTGCACTTAGCATGGAACTATTCTCACGAGATGACATTGTTAATGGGTTCATAATGCTGCTCGAGTCAGCTGAGGATACAACATTGGACATATTGGATGCCTCAGATGAGCTCGCACTATTTTTAGCTAGGGCTGTAATTGATGATGTCTTAGCACCACTCAACTTGGAGGAGATAAGCAACAAGCTGCCCTGCATTTGCAGTGGGAGTGAAACTGTTCGCATAGCTCGCTCACTTGTATCTGCCCGACACGCAGGTGAGAGACTTCTGAGATGCTGGGGCGGTGGCACTGGCTGGGCGGTGGAGGATGCCAAGGACAAGATAATAAAGCTGCTGGAGGAATACGACAGTGGAGGTGATGTAGGAGAAGCATGCCAGTGCATCCGTGATCTGGGAATGCCTTTCTTCAACCATGAGGTGGTAAAGAAAGCTATAGTTATGGCCATGGAGAAGAAGAAGGACAGACTTTTGGAGTTGCTGCAGGAGTGTTTTGGTGAAGGGCTGATCACCATCAACCAAATGACTAAAGGGTACTCTAGGGTTAGAGATGGTCTTGATGATTTGGCTCTGGACATCCCCGACGCAGAGCAAAAGTTCCTGCTGTATGTGGAGCATGCAAGGAGGCACGGTTGGCTCCTAGCGTCCTTTTAGGCAATTCCCATTCTCCGTTGATTTTAGTGTCTGTAATATGTGGGATTGAAATCCGACGCTTCTCTCCTCTTGAATACTTGGCATCTTTGTTCAGAGTAGCATAAGGGTTGGTTTTTGGTTTCGGTTTAGCATTTTTATTCTTGATAGATTTCATATATATATATATGTGTGTGTGTGTGTGTGTGTGTGTGAGAGAGAGAGAGAGAGAGAGAGAGAGAGGGATTAGCTGTGGACAATGTTATTATGGTGGTAGCGGTATTGCCATGGAAGAAGAATGAGTCCATGTGTAAAATTTGGCACTAAACTGATCTATTTGGTCGGAATATGTACGCATATCTATAGTCCTTTATTCTTCTTGTGTGTAGAGTTTTTGCTAATATTTTCCTGTTATCTCGCAGGACCTGCGGGCGTGACTCCGATGGCTGCAGACAGGTCTTGACGCATCAAGATTCGTGCGCCTTCAGCACACAGACAAGCAGGGGATCGTGGAGGAAATGAACGCACATTTTATATTGGCTGACTACACCTCTATCGAACAACATCATTAAGTGTCCGTCATCAAAGTACATATCCGTCACGAGCAAAGCATTTACCCATCTTTCTTTCATCTACGAGCGAAATCCTGCATCATAACTCCACCCCTCACCGTCCCTCACTCGGTCAAGATTACCGCCTTCGCTTGGCCTTCTGCTTCAGAGCTGGAGAATGCCGCTCTGCTGTAGTAGTCTCGTGTGATGCTTGCTCCGCAGAAGAAGCACATGGCCACAGCGAGCCAACCAACCGAGGCCTAGGATCATCCTGCTGCCTCTTCGGCCCAGCCTGCAACAGCATTCATTGTCAAACATCAGCTGCGTGCTGAAGAATCGTTGTCTGCTATCGTATCGTGGGTAAACTAACAAGAATGTCAGCAAAACCTTCTAGCAAATGGATACACGATTTCTATGATTCAAATCATGGGTTTTCCAGGTCGTAGTAAAGAAACAAGCTTACGCTTTCAGAAATCAAGCAGGAAGCCATGTATGAAGCCAATTGGCCACTGTATACATTGCTATCGCTACAAGCACTTTATACAGTGCTTGCACTTAAACAAGAAAACAAGGATGCCTTGCAGAAAGATCAAACAAGAACTTGTCAAACTAAACTGGCCCTATAACATCAAATTCATGTCCAACTTGTCAAGCAAACAAACAATTACCTTCTCCACAGGCATTGAAGCTCTGCAGCAATACAGCCTTGAACAGAGACTTGAACCTGTACTTGGTCTGCATAGGAACAAGATAGTTCAGAAGAAGCTTCAAAATCACCAGCCTTCTCTTTTTGTTTTGAGAAAATAAAGGATGTAACTCGGTCGTATAAAACATGCAAAGTGATGAAAGTGGCAGAGAGATGCATACTGCCAGAAGACATGAGATTAGACTAATATATGATTCTATATGCACAGTCCCTCCTATCTAGCCCTGGACCCTGACAAGAAAGGGCAAATGAATTTACTTTGCTGGGCATTAGGATCTTATAAATTTCTTGAACTATATAACTGATTAGCTGGAATTTATGTCAACATTGAAATCAGATAAATTTGAACAATAATGAGGAACCCATGTATTAGATGATGCAAATGAATTTACTGACAAGGAACACATAGATACACACATCTAGAAACATAATAACAGGAACCGCATAGCTTTCTCAACCAACAAATACTGATGAAAACAAATTTGCATTTGATGGTACAAGAACACAGAATTGTGCATGACAAGTGTAATATAAATCAATGCAGGAAAAATTAGATAAGTACCATAGTCAGCTCCACTATTCGTAAGCCTCCTCCAAAACCAATATGAAACCATGTTTGTGAAATAGGAGAGGAAGTTTTTGCATGTTAGCTTCACATCTCCAGCACTATATTGTAGAACTATGAAGAAGGTAGTTTGCTATTTGGAATCCTTAATCATCACAATATCAAACGTCTCATCAATTGTTACAGCCATAATTAATCCAAGTGTAGCTTCAACCCTAAAATTTCAAATGGACTTACTTTAGTTCATGCTTACTGATTGCTGTCCTTAATTTCCCAGAAAAGGAAAGTTATCCTATTTGGCAGTTCTAGTCAAGACCTGAACAGTAGCATTTCCTTATTGAATATGTGGTCATGCATACTCCAGTAAATCAAATTATCCATGAAAAAATGAACCAATTTTCTCTTCTGTGCTCTAGTGGAATATACATCTGATCATACAGGCAAAGGGTAAAATTTTTGGTCAAAAGAGAGATTACAAAATGGCAAATCGTTCAGATCATTAGCAAATACGACAAAAGGAGATTCAGTCACTCACCCATTGTCCTCTTCTGTATTATAGGTATCTTGTTCATTTGTATCAGAGCAGAAAAGATAGGGATCATCTGTGCAAAAATTTTCTTCAGAAGATGATTTCTTGGAATTAAACAAGTTCAGCTTGTCAAGTTGTTTGATCCTCAGAGTGGTGGCCTGAGCTGCATTAGCTGAAAAAGACCTTGAAAACTTTAGAGTGCGACAAAAGCAGCTAGGTTGATCTTCAGTTCCTTGGTTGTTCATGTATTGACCCCCTTCACACACTTCCTTTGATGGATCAGTTTCTTCTTTGCATTCTTTTGATAGACCGTCTTGTACTGTTCTACTGACCATGGTATTTCCAGTGACAAGAGCATAACCATTACTTGCATTTGTATTTACTACTTTTTGATCGAAGGAATTTGAACTATACATGGTATTAAAATGCAACTGCTGTTTAATACATAAGCCTTCTTTATGATGAGATGAACAAAATTCAATTGTCTCCTCTTTTGTTCCATGAAGAAGGGAATCCTTTTTGTTTGTCATAGTTAAATCTGATGTTTGTTGCTTTCTACCAGTACAGCAAAACAAACTGATTGATGACTTCTTTTTGGCTGTCCTATTTATTGGGGCAAGACTGATTTTAATATCCACCTTGCATCCAAGAATAGTTTGAAGAGAACCTATAATTAGTTCCCAGGATTCTTCCGCCATTGATACATGATCAGGATGACAAAATTCGAGTTCGGCAATAGCCAGACCTAAAAATTATAATGTAACACCAAAATTGAAAACCTTTATATTAGCCAAAGAAAAATGAGGAGAAATGAATCAAAGATAAACATAACTTATAAGAGATGATAGCAGAAATTTCATACGTTATATGAAGTTACCTCATCTATTCTAATGACGAGTGTTATATACTACAACCCTATGTGAAAGAATAACTAGACTTAGATTCTTGGTCCTTTGACACATTGATATTATTAGTTACATGGAAAGACTGATCAATGGAAAAATCTAGATCTTTGTTCAGCAGAAACCATTTGATCCATTACTTTAAATTTCAGCCAACCTAGATATGCTTTCTTGGAGCAGCTATCATCCATGATGCTCTAGAATCACCATTTAGCTACATCTGGAGTTGCACATGATTTCATACATTCCAAATCTTTTTCTTGAATAGTTAGTCTTCTCTGAAAATACAAAACCTACTTAAGTCTTGTCGGATTCTTGAGTTAGAAAACTAACCAGATCAAACATAGGTAACCAATACCATCAAGAATCCTGGATGGACTCCATTTAGGGAAAACTCCAAATTAAGCTTCATCATTTCAAGAACAATCTTTGCTTTCAACATGAAATACCAACTCTCAAGGCTTTGACTAACACACATAAGTTATATATAACAAGGCTTATTAACATATCCTTACTATTTTCCTTCCCTCTATTGCTCTGAGAGAGTTTACTCTGAAAAGAAAAATCAAATGTATTACACAATCTGCACCATCAAAATTTAGATATCTAAAAGAACAGTCCCAAACTATGCAAACTTCTATGCGTTCCTTGTTTAAGTTGTCCAAGTTCTGCTAAAAAACACTCTCATGAAATACTACTTGCTATTTCTTCCTGGCGTACGAGGCATCTAAGCATGAAAGAATTTCCAACGGTGGTGATTTAGCATTAAAAAGTACTGTTTAAACTTCAATTATAGAATAGTAATGCTTGTTGTTCACGTGAATTATACAAACCTAGTAGACACCATACCAGATATCATCTTGTACAAAATTATAGAAGTAATATTTAGGCAAGCAACACTGAACGATTAGTATATATGTTTAAACAATTAGGCAAGTAATTACAGAATTACCAATTAAATAGAACACTAAAGCAAGAGATGACAAAATTTAATGATACTGTAGCCAAGTTACCTTCATACACATGGACTGATGACAATCTTCCCTCCTTCCACAAGAACCTTTTAAGTGAACTTGACTGGCAATTTTCGATGGTTCTCCGCCATATGTCTTCTAGTTCTCTTGCCGCATCATAATGTGATTCAGAACTAGAGATATGATGGTTGCATACATGAATAGCACTTTTCAAACTCTCCTTTGGTGATGCTACAGTCGGTGGCCCATCATCTGGAGACAACCAACAATTGCTTGTTAGCAAAGCTAACAAACTCATCCACCAAAATTTTCAGAAATGTGGCGATCATCAGAACTCTGAAATTGAATCCTGGTTATTATTCCATTCATGACAAACTACTATCAACAATGGAGAACAACAGTGAATTCGACTAATAACAAATGACATCCAGAACATCCTCCTACCTATTGAGTATGAAACTTTTTCAGGTGCCTCCAAAGGGTTCATGTTTGTTGGGGGAAGTGATTCTCCAGTATTAAACTGTAGAAGCGCAGCAGTAAGCCATGTGGATTGATCTTTTGAAGTCCTTAACTGCTTTTCAGTTTCAACCAGTATTTTCAGCCCATGCTTCAATTTTTCTTTACCAGCTTCAGCAACTGCATTGCCAATACTTTTCAAGATAAAGATCAGACACAACAACGTAAAATATAACATGCTTTCAGTTTCTCTAAGAGGTATAAAGTAATGGCTAGGTTGCATTTTATATATTTAATATTTGGATCTTTTGAAAGGTATAAAAACTCAGAAAAACCAAGAAACATGACTTAGTGTTCTTTGCTTCTGAAGAGTCCATTTGGTAAATTTTGTGTAAAATTTTGGAAACTACATTTGGTAAATTTTGTAATAGTACAAATAGTAGGTATTGCAAGCATAATACAATCACCTACACTGTATATCGCAGATTGTGATCTTAAATAATGTTCAGGTTTCTTTCTGTTTGCTAATACCAGATATTGTGTTCATTATAAGCATAGAGATAATCAAAACGTACTCAAGCAGATAGATAGTTAAGCATAGAAATATAGAGAAGCATGCATGATTGATGAATAATTAAGCTGAACTGTAAATTTGTTGATTGTTCTAATAAGATCCATACAATTATTAAAAAATTAACAAAATTTACATGCTGTTGGAGATAAAATATGAAGACAAAAATGAATACGACAATGGCAGATGCAAGCATGTATTCCAAAAGCTCACTGAATCTGGAATGCTCTAATTGACATCCACCAGAAAGAATATCCATGATAAGCTTTGCAAGCTGAGATGTTAATTGCATGGGATCAATTCCAGAGCTGATAAGCTCCCTAGCCCTTCTAACAGTACCAGAAGTGTCTGATGAAAGTGCCAGATGTAACAGATCAAGCAATTCATCATTAGATATAATTCCCATCTGAACAACAAAGATAATGAAGTTTAGCTATTGTTTTACTGGTTACAAATGCATGAAACTAGTGCAGTAGAACAAGAACTTCAACCACCCTCGCAGAGAAAAGCAATGCAATATTTATCACTCACTAGTTCATATGCAAGAGATGTGGTTATCCCCTTTCCAAGCAAAGCCAGCTGATCAAGAGTGGTGATTGCATCACAAAGAGAACCATTGGATTCAGTAGCAAGAAAGATCAGTGCATCTTCTTCAAATTCCAATTTTTCTTCTAGGCATATTTTTTTCAACCTTCCAACTATATCATCACTCTTGACATTCAGGAAGTGATACCGTTGGCACCAAGATAGAGTGCCACTAGGCAGTTTATCCGGGTCAGACGTAATCATAATAAAGACTTGTCGAGAAAGGTCTTTGATACTCTTGTAAATGGCAGACCATATGTTCCTTTGCAGAAGCTGGCACTCATCAATAATGAAGATTTTGTAGCATGAGGAAGTTGGAACAAGAGCACTTTCAGAAAGGACTTTCAATGCATCTTTATGATTTGTTTCTGAAGCATCTAATTCTGTGACATCCCTGCTCCTTCCAGAGAAGACAAGTACACATTCCTGACAGCATCCACATGGCCATTGTTCCTTGCAAGACTGGCAATTCAAAGCAGCAGCAAAGATCCTTGCTGCTGAGGTCTTACCTGTACCCCTAGGACCATGGAAAAGATATATAGGTGCTATTTTTCCTTTCAAAATGGTATCTAGAAGAGACTGAGCTACCTCACTCTGTCCTACCAGCTCATGAAATGATTTCGGCCTATATTTCTCACTTAAATTCATCAAACTATCATGATATGAAGCACTTACATGGTGATCTAATTCTTTATTTATCTGAGAATTCAACTGAAATTCCTGACCTTCCACATCAGAAGGAAGTTTTAGATCATGGAACTTTGGTACCCTAGACCAGCAACAACTGACTTGACATCCATTGTTGTTGGGAAGAACAAGGTCAACATTTTTGGTTGCAGGCCCTAATAATTTATGGCCTAAAGCACTTGTACAAGTTTCATTAGCACAAGCCCAAGGAATCCCAGGATTGCCCATAAAAACATCTCCTTTGCTTGTATATGATCTTCTCAAGGCATCATATCTAGTTTGTTTTAAAGATGAAAAACCTATCATCTCAAACTGTTCAAACTCCCCACCATGCTGTGAATCTAGTTCCTTTTCTGATTGACTAGTACAACGATGAACACACTTCGAGTCGTAAGACCTGTTCATATGGCCACCACAAGATTCTTGAACTCGTGTGTCATTAGCTGAGCGCTTTGCCAATCCGCTCTTAGCAATGTAACTATCAGGAGCCAAACAATTGTTATCAGACTCACTGTGAATTCCTAAATCTACCATTCTTCTTCGTTCCCAATGATAACTCCCCTTATGCCTCAAATCGTGCTTGTTATTGCTAGATCCAAATGTTGCACTACTACCGCACGAGCTTGCTTCCAGATTCATATTGTCAACCAACGCAGCAATTTTGCTCAGCGAGCTCGTATCAGGATCTCTCAATGATCGGACCCTCCTGAGAGCCACCAGAGTTCTTGAAAGCGGGATATCTACAGAATGCCTTCTTGCCTCGGCCATCTTTTAAAGCGTTCGGAAACCCGCTTAGCTCACATTTCGTGCGCTTTAAGAAGCAAATGCACCACCTTTCCACATCCTGCGGAACGAGAACATTGCAACAAAAACAACATAAACAACAAACCGAGTTGAGCTTAACACGATGTATAGAAAAAGAACTCCAAAATCACAACTTCGCATAAGAAAAGCATCATAAACAAAGAAGAAAAAGGGAAATTACGCGCCGCGAATGGTTTTAACTTGTTAAAATTATCGAAATAAAGGCCAACAATTTTAAAAATAGAAGAATCCACAACAAAAAGAATCTAAAAACACCTTCTGGCATCTTACATTCCTCGCCAAATGACGCTTCGGACTTCAGTAGCGGGGCAGCGATCGGTCTTAAAGGAAATGTAGATGGTGTATAAAGGAAATTACCTCAAAGGGCATGACGTTGCTCCCGAAAACTTGAATCTCTTAGCATACGAGAGCAGAGAAGCTGACCGCAGCAGTAATAAAGATGACACCTTTACGACTACCCCGTCGAAACCCTAAACCCGGGGTTCGGAAGAATCGAGGACCGGGGCCTGCGCCTGGGCACGGGGAGGCGCGGGGGAGCGGCACGAGGGTAAATAAGCGGGCGGGGGATGGGCGCCATCGGCGCTGTGAGGCGTGTGAGCGGCGGGCGTCACGGACTGGCGGAGAGGTCAGCACGGAGGCTCCGCCTCGGGAAGAGTGTAACGGGAGGGCAGTATCGTTATTTCGGAGGTCGGGTGGGGACTGCGGAGAGAAGAAGGGCCAGGAAAAGCTGCGAGCCTGCGACAGTTGTCGGAAGCCGCGCCGGGGGAGAGGAGGTTGAGGTATTAATTCGTCCTCGTGTTGGGCGGTGGCAGCGGCGGTCGATTCGGCTGTCAGAAGGAAGAAGAGCGAGCAGTAGCGTGGGATTTGGAAGCGTTAAAGTACCGCTTATCGCGGGGCCCACTGGGCCCAACTCCTGTTATGTGGGCCATAGTTGTTGTTACCGCGAAGTAAATGCTGACCTAAATAAATACGAAGGGAGAAAATAAATTAATTTTTTTCTATTTTCTTTGGAATAATTGATTCTATTGTAGTTGACCAAAAATGCTGACAAACAAAAATACCAGAAAGAAAATATTTTATCATTATTTCTGAAATAGCAGAAAGTCATTTAAATGTTGAACCCACAAAAGGAAGACAGATTATATTTCAAATCTCACACTGATTTAAATGATAGAAAGCGATTTAAATGTTGACCCCTCAAAGGAAAACAAATTATATGTCTGAAATGATAGAAAGAGATTGATTTCCTTTTTTTATTATTTTCTCTGAAATATTTGGTGTCAAATCTCTGAAAGATTTGACCAAAAGTGTCTCCTGAAAGCTGATAAATAGAACCATCAAAACAATTTCTATTTTTTTCTGAAATGACTGGTGACTTCACAGAGTAGAAGAAAAGGTGATTTTTTTTATTTCAGGCCCAGTGGGCCCAACTTGTTATGTGGGCCAGCTTTCTTATAACACTGATTTAAATAAATAAATAAATAAATAAATACCTAAGAAATAATTGTGTCAGATCGCATTAGTTTGGATGTGACAAAAAGTGCTTATTGGAAGCTGGCAAACATAAACATAGGAAAAAAAAACAATTTCCATTTTTCTCTGAAATGATCGGTGATTTGACTTATACTGTTTATTAAAAAAGATAACCCCAACAAAAAAGGACCGATTTTAATTTCTGAAATGATTTATTTGATTTGACACCAACTTTTTCATCTGAAACACTCGCTGTCAACTCCACCAGTTCGAATTTGACCAAAAATGTCTTGTCCTTACTGACAAGCATATAATACAATCAATTCTTCGTTTTTTTTCTTTTATCGAATGACCCGTATTTATTTTTTGAAAATAATTAGAGACAAACAATAAATAATAATATATATATATATATTCTCACAAATTAAGATAATCAAGATAAAGAAATTAAATGGTTGGATGTGTACGAAGACGATGAATTATTATATAATGTAATTAATTATAGATTATTTTTTATAATTAATTATCTTTGATATTTTGATTTTTATACTTTAAAAATTATATTAAATTTTTTATAGTGAAATATTTAATTTTATTTTTTTCTTAGATCATCCGTAGGGTTTATTATCAAACAATATTTTTGTTAATAGAATAAGTGTCGAAGAAATAAAATTAAATATTTTTATTTTTATAAATATAAAACTTTAATATAATTTTTAAAAATGTACCATCTATAAGTTAAAGATCCAATATATATAATTAATTCTGAATTTTGATTAAATATACTTTAATTATTTAATTAATTTAACGATGAAGGTCGATCGGGGCTCACCGTGTGGGCTCCACGTTGTGTCCAATCGACAGGCACGTCGTCGAATGGGGATAAAACACGAGTAATCGAAAATTATTTTTTTTGTACTTGGTATTTGATCTTCCAATTATCGTATGCCACGTCATGAAGCTTATTCGTGGGCCCATCATCTCCTACTCAATGGAACAGCGCCTTCCTTTTTCCATACTTTCCTCGCCATCGTCGCGTACCCGACGCAAGTACCTGTAACGTTGTCAGCGGCAGAGCGGGGCCCACTTTGCGGTTCCACGAGTACGTCCAATAAAAACCAGACGGGGAAATTGTCAAAGGTGTCTGTTGGTTCTCAGCGACGGACGTACCTTTGTGCCGTGTAGTAACCGGGCGGTGACCGTATCACACTATTCTTATTTTCCATTTCGCACTTTGTTTGTTCTCGGCGCTCCCTAATCCAATCTCTAATAGCCGCCGCGAAGGTTCTGCTCCGCCTCCTCCAGTGAAAGCCCGATTCGCGAAGCCCAAGTTCAGCAAGTCCTTCTCCATCTACGGTTGGACTCCGGAGGAGCCGCAGCTCCAGAGCACGAGATCCACCTCGGCGAGTGCGGGAACAATAAACAGGTCGACCCCTCCCCCACCTTCCGCCGCTCCTGCCGCGATGGCATCTGCGGCTCCTGCGCCATGAACATCGACGGCGACAACGGCCTTGTCTCCTTCACCGAGGTCCCGTCCTTCTGCGGCGCATGTACGTGATCAAGGATCTGGTGGTGGACACGAGTAGCATATATGGCCAGTAGCCCAGTACAAGAGCGTGGACCCGTGGCTCAAGATAGCATGAAGGATCGGGCGAAGCTGGACGGGATGTACGAGTCTATCCTCTGCGCCTGTTGCAGCACCTCCTATCCCAGCTGTTGGTGGAATCCTGAAACCTATCCCGGGCCCGCGGCCCTCCTTCAATCCAACAGGTATGCCTTGGTCTTTCATTCGATCTTGTTTGGGTCAGCTTTGTTTCTATTATGGCTTCTAGTAGCGTAAAGATGTTAGCTGGAAAGAACAAAATTTGATGTGAAATCTATTCTTCCTGCTTGATGTTCTTTCATGTATAATCTATCTTTTCTGCGTGCGTAATGATTTCTGGTGTAGTTGTGATGTGGTTTACAGTTTGATGACAGATATCCAGAATTCCGTTGCCAGGTTGAGGGTATCATGATCAGTCTGAGTTTGATGGGTTTGGATTCTTGAACTAGGTTTATTATTCTAAAAATTCTCCATGATTTACCATGCATGTAGATATTAAAATCGGCCTAAATTCAATAGAAAAATGTATGTTATTCATAAGGATATGTTAGCTAATCATGACTCTAATATGGAATGAGTTGCTGTCTATAGGAGCTGAATAGGTTTGCATCTTCTTTATGTGTTAAGCTAGGATAGTTCTCTCTCTAATGCCTATCTTGTCTCTAATTAATATTGCACAAGTGGGATTTGGAATAGATTGTTCTGGATGATCATTGTGATGTTTTAATAGGCGATTGGCTTTAGAAATCATCTATCTTATCTTCTTTCTTTGTTAAGTATTTGACCATAAGTATCAGTAATTTAAATAAGTGGTATATACAGATGCTGTCATGTGACAACATCACATATGGCCACTGTTGCCTTAATACTCTATATGATTGCATAAATATTGGACGCAGCTGCATATAAGCAATTGTTTGTATGTGGTGCACATAAGTATGAAAAAAATATGATCGCATATGAGTTTATGTTTCCTCATTGTTGTTATTAACTCGAATGTAGTATTATTTTAACAC